>JARHVA010005613.1:0-600000 GCA_037957365.1 Torreya grandis | reverse complement strand
CAGGCGAACACAGGTACCGGTGTCGGTCAGGAGGAACCGGCGTCGAACAGACAGGTGCCGATGTCGGTCACGTGCAGACCGAAGCCGGCGATGTCGGGCAGGATAAGACCGACATCGATCATGGGACCGACGTCGGCAGTAAGTAAGACTGATGTCGGTCAGGATGACCGACGTCGGCAGAAGGGACACCAGCGCTGGCAGGTTGGTAGTCAGGGACAGACGCATGGAACCGACGTCGGTCGGATGCAGACTGTGGGGTGGCTGAGGTCAGTCACTGTAACGAATTTTGGGTGGACAGCATGCTGTCAAGGAGTCTCAAACACCCATACGGAGGACTGAAGGCGTAAGTAGGCCCTCAAATTCATGTTCCTCTTCTTCATACTTGTTGCTGATTATAGAGCAGGAAGGATCCAGGAAACAGGTGTGAGCTAGGTAGGATTATGATGCAGAACCAAATGGGAGTTTTGGTAGGTTTGTCAGCTGGATGAAAACACAGAGACGAATGGATGCCTTAGTAGAAGAATAGAGAGAACGGATACGTGAGACGAAAGACCAGGTCATATGGTCTTGAGGTAGTTGTAGGACAGTGGTACAAGTTTTGACAGGTGGAGGATGAAGCATGGCTTCAGTCAGTGTCAGGTAACTACTGTGGTTTGACTTACCAGGGGGATGATGATTGCAACATCATTCTGTTGCTGTATGTGGATAGTATGCTAGCTAGCAGGGGTGTACATACAAGGTTTCGCTGAGCTAAGGGTAAGATTAGTTCAGTGGCATGTCATGAGGAGTTTGGAGCAGCGAAATTCTTTGACATGGGAGGCATGGAGATCACAGGTTGATTTTGTCTTGAGTGGGAGCTGATGTGAATCAGGGGTTGGCGAGGTTCAGGATACAGAACTGGAGCACACTAAGGGCTGGATAGGTACAGTGTCTGAAATCACATGAGGTCTGGTATAGACCTGAGTTTTCCCATGCAGTGGGAGCTGTCAGAGTTAGGAGCCAATTTGGGGAAGTGGGTTCTCAGGTTTTTTGAGAGGGACCGGTAGCAGGTGTTGCTATGCAGGGTCAAGACTTCACTATAGGTGTTGTAGGTTCGGATGTGGCAGGGTACTCAGATGATAGGTGGTACACCACAGGATGTGTGGTGGGTTGTCTTTAGGTGGGAGCTTGAAGAGGGATACAAACCAGGAAACAGATTAGATGGAGTACAGGTACAGGTACAGTGCAGCTATTTATCTCCAAGTGGGAGATTGTTAGGATTGTGGAGCTAAAAGCTTCACTTATGCAAACAGGAGAGGAGGTTGCTGAAGGTTGCTGAGTTGTAGAGAAGTTGGGGTCGGTCTAATCAGCCGACACCGGCAGGATAGCAAAGGGAAGCAACCGATGTCGGTCATATATTGGCCGACGTCGGTCACCTCCAGGCAGACAGGGACCGACGTCGGTCGCCTGTGTGGTTCGACTACGAGCTAATTACGGGCAGTTAGCTAACGAACCAAGTGTTTGCATGAAGAGATCTATTTTTAGACTGAGAGTTGCGGATCTAATTATTGTAATTAGATGTCTAATTATTGTTTGATGAGATCTATATAATAGACTCATGGTTGTATTGGAAAAGTGGGCTAGTTTGAGTTGAGCAAAGTTTGCTCCTTCTGTGTGTGAGGTGAGCAAGTGGGTTCCTCCTAGTTCCACAGCAGTACCAGGCATGTTGGTGCTGATTTGGAGAGTCAGCGAGATTCTTCAGGAGTGTAGGATCTTGGTCACAGTTGCATGGCCTATATAGGAGATCTACATGGTAAGTAAGATCATTGATCTGCAAGTGTATGTGTGTGCAAGTTCGAGGTTCACAGGTGAGTAGAACCGTTGTTTGATTTGCAGGTGTGCAAGATCATATAGACAGCAACACAACAGGGAGCAGTATCAGGCAGGATCTACTTGGAGTACAGGTGTGTACTCGGATAGAGCAGAGAGGAAGGCAAGGGAGTTCCTTCCATAAGTATGGTCTGTTGAATTGCAGGTTGTTGTAGATTCATGGGAGATCTACTTGAAGTACCTTGAGTACTTGTGGAGCACGTGGAGTGCTTGTGGAGTGCGTGGAGCACTTGTGTTGTGCGTGGAGCACGGGAGGTGAACACCAACTCTGTATTTGAGTTGGGTGTTGGGACCTGTGAGAGGGAGAGCTTTGGGGAGAAGAATTACTGTTCACTTGAGGTGTGGGAAACCTCTGTAAGGTGGTGGAGAAGAAGTGGCATCTTCTTTATTGTATTCTTTTCTGTATAAAGTGTTAATACAAGTTGTGTATTGTCTCTCATATGCTGTGTTATTCTAAATTCTAGTTACTTGGTGAATCTGGTTATTTCTGCATATTATAGTTGCTTGGTATTTGGTAATCAATTGTATGCTTCCGGTGTTTTGCATCCCTGACACTATCAGATGAAATTATAGAAAAGTGAAAACTGGAAACCTAAAACTTGCAGAATTTGAAAATAAAGCCCTGACATATAACCGAAGGATTCATCTCCAAATGGAAGGTGGAAATGAGGACAGTCAAATCCTGGACTTGAATCATGTTGGCAAGAAACTAGTCCTGTAGCCTGTTTGCTCTCTCTTCGCATATGCTAACCAGACCCTCCTGCCATTGTTGGGAGATTTCGTAAGACATGTCATAAAACATCTACAGTGCAATGGCGCTTTCGACCAGAAGCCATACAAAGATCATTATTCTATACCATCTCTCGCCTATCCACCCATTCAGAAACTTGCCTATCACTTGTTGCCACAACATTAACCCTACAATAATTCTATCCCCAATTCTTTTACTGCTTCGGTATGCCCGCCCATTACCATTTTTGTTCTTCTCCTTGCCATCGTTGGGGCTGTAATTCGTTCTAACCTTGTTGTCCCCCATCTCCATCCAATTGGAATGACACTTCTCATTCAATTCAAAGTGGGGCAACAGAGGGCTCTAGCAGCCAAACGCATCGAGAGTGGGACTCGAACTGTGAACCTTTAAAACTAAAACAAGGACTCCGAGATGCATGTGTCGCTATCGATGTTATGAACATTCCATTGAAAACAAGCTAGAGAGTAGTTGCCATCTGGGAATCAAACCCATGACCTCAATCCTATCAAGATGAGTCTCGAAATGTGAACCTCCTCCTCAGCGAAGTGAAATCACAAAATGCTTTCCTTCATAAAGCTTGTCCAATTATGATGTAATGAACAGTGAATGGAAACACTAATGTTTTCATTTGTTAATACCATGGAGCTATGAAGCAACTAACAGCCAGTGGTGTCAGATTATGGTTCACATCTCGTTTGATTCTGGCTAGACAAGAGCACAGCCTAAGAGTGTCGAACTCATGACCTCAATCCAAATGAAGAAAAGAAGATAACAGGACTAGAACCCGTGACTTTTCGATTTCACTGAACTAAAATGAAGGCAAAGTACATGTATTCTTTATTGCTTCTATAGTTAAAACCTTTAGAACATTTAACGCAATCTCATTGCGCTGCTCCTTGTGAGTTCCTACGATACACACAAATATAGCACAATGCACACAAATATAGCCAAACAAGAGAATAAATAGCCTAAAAATCTAGCTGCCGACCTAATGACACAAACTCAAACTCCTAACCTCACATGTTACACCACAAGTCTGAAACACACCAAAACTAGAGAATATATGTCTTGTGTTCTGCATTTCACTTATGTTTCAGCTCACGGTTGCTCCTCTTTAAAAGTAACACACTGTGAATCGATCTCCTACCCCATAGCAACATAATAGACGAGACCTGATGGGGACTTGATCTCCCAACTTGATAAAAAAATATGAAACTGCTTTGTTTGTACAGTTCTAGCGTTACACATCGGATAGCAAATTCCTTTTGAAGTCACCCGTGACTTTTTGGCCAATCAAAAGGTGGTGAATATTCTCTCACCCACTGTGGCCGTCAGATGTACACTCACACAGTTGCAATGCCATCGATAGAGATGTAGAAAACAAAAGATTGCATAAATATGAGGAAAGAGATATAAAGAACCCAAGCCTATGATAAAATTTGGGTTCTTGACCCTTCGACCTTGGGCGAATTAGAAGGCCTAGGGCCCCTTGGCGTGTTCGAAAGTGAAAATCTTTTCAATTCTCTCTCAGGGCATGTCTAGGGTGAAGTACGAGGCATATTAGATTTCTACAAATCTCTCTAGCCTCCCTAAGGACTAATATTTCCTTTTTCTTATTCCGCAGCACAGGGAAAGATGTTAAAATCCGATGAGTCATATTCAATTGCATTTTCAACCAAGCAAAACATAAATAAAAGGATTTTTTTTAGCCTTTTCCCTAACAAAACATTTATTTTTGGGTACTATTTATGATGTTACATTGTGATGGGTACTCTGAATGATATGAGCGCTCTCTTCCCCTTAATAACATATCTACAATTTCAATCAATCAAAACACAAATAAATATATTTTTTTATATTTTTACATTAATAAATGTGCAACTCAATTTTTAGAAAAATGCAAATTTTCTAATACGTGGATTAAATGAATTCTAATTGAAAGCATAATGCAAATATTACCCTATGAGACTAATAGAAATAGTTGGTAGCATTTAATGATACCAAATGAGATTTATACGATCAGTTATTACATAATTATAATCCAATAATTTTATATTATATATTAGTAATAATTTTATATATATATATTAGTAATAATGAAATATAAGTATTTATTTTAATTATAAATATATTAAATACATCTATCGAATTATAATGTAAGAATAGATTTAAAATGTATAACAAATGATTACTTTAGGTTTGTCACATACTGATCCAAGCAACAATTTAGGGGACAATTCGGGCAACGGTTCTACTTCAATTGATAATAGAATTTCTAGGAGACATAACTTTTGCACCATAGCTCCGATTGGCTCCTTGTTTAAATCGTTGGAAAGCTAAGAATAAGGAGAATGCAATGCGATAGCGCAAAGCTTCGTCAATGGGTTTTAACCACTAAAAATTAATGGAAGTGCCCCAAATTTTAATTTTAGTAGTGCAGTCTAAAAATAGTAATTCCTCAAATTATGTATTGTTTTAAATCATGGAAGTCGAACCACTTAATCTCCCTCGAGATTGGTGACCTTCCACATCCTCCTTCTACCTTCAAAATATGTATAAATGAAGATGTAACTCGAAATGAAAATCAGACATCTCTTCTCAGAGATAAGCATATGGTTATATTTGCAATCTTGAGTAATAAAACATCTCTTCTCAGATAAATCATTGTTATTATATTATTTTCATGTTCTTGAAATATATGTCAATCAAAACTTCTGAGTTTTGGATCACATACCACCTTGATTAACCATTCGATTTATTTCTCATAATTTTTTGTTAACAAAAGATAATGGCATGCATTTAAATTCACTATTATCTTGAGTTAAATTTATATCATATACTAGAGGAAATGCAGTTGAGATAACTAATACCCTAAGTCATAGTTGGTGACACTACTCATTGAAAATTAATATGGGACATCATACACTAGTCGCACACACAAAGGAGTCATAACACATCTAATGTGATGAACACATTGAAATCGACAAGGAAACATTTGGTCACCATGAGGGGTATTACAATTGTTATGTAGAATCTTTGAGCTTATTTTTATTATAGCACATGATGATAGGCACCATGATAGAACATCATAACTTGGTTGAAATATGCATAAAAATTAACACATGATCTAATAAATAATTAAAAATAATTCGCCCATGATAAAAATCATGATGATAATGTTGACAAATGAATATGGACGGATTCAAGAATAATGCATAAAGAATCACCCAATGAACACACATAGATTGAATCAAGGTAAAATAATAAAGAAAAAACAAGAAAATAAATAAATAAAGCACTAAGAAAATAAAAGATAAAATAAACCAAAGAGAAGATAATAAAATAAAAACAAACAACAGTTAGTCATAATGTTAGTACAAATAACATGACACAAATAAGACGATGGACATTGCCCCTAGATGATAGGAAATAATTAAACAAACAAAAAAACAAGATGGGGGGACTAGAAAAAAAGGAAGGAGGTGGCCGAGCTATTTCTAGATGTACTAGGCAAGTAGATGTTGCTTACATAGTTCTATGGATGTAATATCCAATAAAAACTTCAGGCCAAATATAGTTCTCCCAAGAAATGGAATAGAAAAAAAATGAAAAATAAAAGAAAAACATGATGGATGTTGCAGAGGAATATGGGAATAAACTCATAAAATGATGAGAGGATGGGATGCAAGGCTAGTAAAGATGGGGAAACTAAATGATAAGTGGTTTCTTGTGACCTAGTGAGGGTTCCCAAATCCTTAAGGCAAATAAGTGGTCAATGTTTAAGATATTCTAAATCACTTTATAATATTTTTCAAATTTTTGGAACATCTCAACTTGATGGAGAATTATGAGATACTAGATGATCCAAGATCACAAAATGGTGAGAGCTTTTTGTGCACCAAATTTGAGATTCAAACAAAATATTATCAAAAGAGATAATAAAAACCCAAAAATAATGACACCAATAGGAAGGGATAGAAAAGGTAAATCAGAATGCAAATCACATGCTTATCATCACTTTTACCTTCTCATAACTCTGATCCAAGATTAAGATTTATGTGCTTGAATTTTATGGATTGCTTGTAGATGCTTGACAATGGCTTGGATTGACTTGGCCTTGGCTTGATGATAATGGATTGCTTGATACACTTTCTCACTCACTTGTGTACTCAATTAGTCATTCAAATATTCATTCCAATGTTCATTCAAAATTATTCATTAGCTTGAGCAAGGGAAGGTGTGTTGGTTTTATATATTCATGGAGGGAGATCATATGATCCAAATTTGAATTTGGACCATCAAAATCTAGGGTGGAGGATTTTTTATGGAATTTTTAATTCCATGGGATCCTCTAGAATAGAGAATTCTATAGGAGAGGCTCCAAAATGGAGATATTTTAAAAATTCTCTAAATTCTAGAGACTTCTCCATAGGGTTTTAGGTGCTTAGGAAAGGCTAGTGTAGGGTGGTGGGTGGGTAGTTAGGATTTTCTTGAATTTTAAATTGACAAGTGGGATTAAGGGTAGGTTAATAGGTAATAAGTCTTATTTAAGGATTAATGATAGGATTAATTGGTTTTATGCTAGTACAAAGGTTAAATGGGATGTGGAAAAGATTATAGAAATTAGGTCAAGGGTTGTTATGGCTAAGAAATGAGATAACTAGGCCAAATTAACAAGAATTGGGATAATTAGTAGATTGAGAACATTTTAGTATATATATTTTACCCCTCTTTGAAAGGGAATTATGAGTGGATAGGGTGGAAGGAGTAATGGTCTTTCAAATAAAAACTATGACGTGGATAAATAACGATGCTAGTGGGTATGATGCCCCCTCGAGGGGACATGTGGGGAAGAATAAACTAGATGGTCACTCAAAAGAGGATATGAGGGATGGGATACGATGAAAAGGCAAGGGGTTAGGATCCCAAATGTGGGATAGAAGATGAATAAGAGTGAGTTGACTTGAGTAATGAGATATAATTTGATGAAGATGCCCCTAATAAGGACACATACATAAAAAATAAAGATGATAAGTGTAACAATTAGAGAAACATCCCAAGCAAGGACACATGCATGGGAATCAACTGTAACATAATGACAATATGACTAAAGAGCCATAATCTTTGGATAGATCCCAAGTAAGGACACATGCAAGGGAGAGATAGAGGCTAAGGATTAGATTAATTTAATAAGGTAAGATGAATGTAGCTCAAAGCTAAATTGATTAAGTTGATAGAGAAGAATTGATGTGATCGAGTGACCAGAAGGATTGGGATGATGTCTCTAGTAGAGACATGTGCAAGGGAGTGAGGGAAGAGATAATGGCCTTGGGCATTGAAAAGTGGCCAAGTATTACCTTCACTATGAGTTAAGGTTGATATAGTGCAGGCCAAGATAGAGATAATGATTGAAGACAGGATAGGGACCCAGATTGGATTAGGTGGATGGTAAGGCTAGAAGGAGGTTAGTAGGGAGATAGTAGAAAGAAGAAGGAATAGAAGCACTATTCTAAGGAAGAACATGGGTTGGGGGGCTAGAGGAGGGGTTGATATCGGCCAGGGGATAGGTGGGGAGGTTATTTGCATTCTTTGTATGTTAAAATCTAGAGCTCCAACATAGAACCATGGACCACATTCTTCGAGCTTCACACCACAACAAATAAGTTTGTGTTTATTAGAGAGAACCTGAGGTAAGACCTCCATTGAGTAAAGTATTGTGATTTTCATGTTTTTAGCAATTTTATAAATTTTTAGTGGATTTTTAGGCTATAATAGGCTAAAAAAGAATTAGGGAATCGTAGGTCTATAATCCTGTGACTATAGGTTATGCCATCAGTTGCGGTATTATAGACACAAATAGTGAGATTGGGGGTAGAAACAGTGGGATTGCAATCTCGCTACTAGGGGAAATAGCAAGATTACAATCCCTCTACTAGGGAGTCATGGAATTGTAATCCTATAAGGGGGTAATCATGAATTTGTAATCCCACTAGTAGGAAGTCATGGTATTGCAATACCACGATTAAGAAGTAGTAGTATTACAATACCACCACTGGGACTATGATGATAATAGTAGGATTATGATGGCGAATGGATGGATAAAGGCTTAGGATAGATAAGATGGAAAAAATACTTTGGGGCTGATTAGGGGGTAGTTAAACTTAGGCAAATGGGTAGGCTAGATGGGTGGGGTAAATGAATAAGGGTAAATGGGTTGGTAATGGTAAGATAAGGAAAATAGGGAAAGTAAGGGAGATGAGTTGACTTATTATGTGGGCATCATGTAGGAGTGCTTAGGGATATTAGTGTCATGATTGAGGCACTTAGAGATCTTGCATGAGATGTAGTGGGTGACAACTAAGGAGTACAAGATCTTGGAGCTGATAAGCCTCCATGATGTGGCTATTATGCTACCAATTTAGATTGATTGAGCATTGATCATAACCTTGGTAGAGTAGTTTCACTTAGAGACCAACTCCTTCAACTTTGTGACCAGAGAGATGGTCATGACATTAGAGGATGTGTACAAGATATTCTACTTATTGATGATCAGGGTGAAGATTTATTGGAGATATCATACATTGATGCATATGTTACAGTGGCTGGGTGAGAGTTTGTAGATTGGAGTACATGATGGGTCCATTAATCTAGATAGATGCCAATGGGAGGAGATCTTAGACATATTAACATTAATAGTCATGGCTCTTATATCAAGCATTTTATTATCAAATAAGAGTAGGAGATGGTTCCACCTTAACTTGGGGGAGGTGGTGGCAAACATGGTACATGATCAGTGACTGTTTGATTGGGGACCCATCATCTTGGCCCATTTATATAGATAGTTACATCTTGGTGCCTACAGGGGTGCATGGAGTTTTGAGCCATTAGTGCTTCTTCAGATATAGAAGTGGGAGCACATTGCAATCTAGTGACCATTAGGGACTCTTATTAGATTAGAGCCAGGGTAGCTAATGGGTTTTTGATGGTTCATGATTGTAGGCATGACACTAGGGCATGCAAGAGATATGACGTAGTACAAAGAGACATTTGACACCCTATGCTTGGATTAAATCACATGGATGTTGTACTAAGGTATTGCTTTTAGATGGGGAGATGATGCATGTACTCAACTCATATTGACCCCATGTTACACTAATAAAGACATGATTATATCATTGAGAGATATAGGCCAAATCGATTATAGCACCACTTTGGTTTTGTTTAGGACATGCCCAATCCTAAGCATATTTTTGCATATAGCATGCGAGACTATATTGGGGGAGACCAGTGATCAGGTTAGATGCATTATTTGATTCTGAGGATGTAGCACCTCAATAATGGGCTTTTTTAATGGTGATATTAGAGCTAGGGGTTACAATAACATATCTAGCATGGTGGTAGACATGAGTACCAAGGTAATTGATATGACCTCAGCTAGTGATGAGGGGAGTAATTGAGTGAGTGTTAGTAGTGTAAGGTCATATTCATGAGTAAGCATGATAGTGGAGATAGGTACCAACCTAAGATGTAGGAGATGGGGGAGGAGGAGTAGATAGAGGAGGAGTGGGGGATGCAATGGATATTGACACAGGAGATTGTGGATAAGGATAGGGGCATAGTAACACATAGGGTTGGGATTAGATGGATCCACAAGGCTAGGGAGGGATGGATACATAGGCATCTATTTCGTAGGGTCTCACATAACTAGTCAAAGGAGCAGGACCATCCCATCCTCCATGTTTTGTAGATAATGAGGCATTGATATCTAGTTTGCAGATAGAGATTCTAGCTTAGATTGTGGAGATTGGGGGTATTAGTCAGTAATAGGACCAGCTTCATATGTGGGTACAAGCACTAAGGACATAGGAGGATGAGATATTGACATAGGCATAGGGATAGATTGTAAGCTTATAGGCAAATGTCACTTAGTGGGAGATCAAGTTATCCTAGCTCCAAGCATAGGTAGTGTCTCTCTAGAGTTAGATACATTAGTGGGATGTGCAGATTATTACCTTGCAAGCTCATGTTAGCCAATGAGACACCCAATTTGAGCAAGCATAGTCACAAATTATGACTTTACAAAGACAGGTGGATGGGCTCCCAAGATAGTTGGCATCATTATAAGTGTGGATTCAAGGATTATAAGGAGAGCTAGACATTACAGAGAGGGCCTAAGATGTTATAGGTATGGGTTTCAAGCGATAGGGGATGATGATCCAGATCATGTTATTGACATGAGAGGCTCAGTATTACTAGACCCTATATGAATTTGTCATACTAACGGAGTGCACAGCAAGATATTTTTGGGTGAGCCAGTCCTCAATGAGGTATCCCTTGAGGAGTAGAGGGTTGAGGCCACCCTTGTCACCATAGTCATGATATTTTATGTGTATACTTTAGGACATTCTTTTGTATATTGTACAAGGGATTTATATGTATTTTATGATGATTCATTCTTTACATACTCATGCATTGTGATGATTATTTATGATGTTTGATGTGATGATCATTTGATGAGAGAGATGTGGATGTATGATGACTTATAATGATTATGTTTTATTACTTATGATGGTTATGTATTTATGATGATGATCTCATGTTTTTGATTATTTATGATGATATATGTTATGATCTCATTATATTTGAGTATTTTAGGTGATTTATGTTAGTTTATGGTAATGCATGTGATGATAATGACCTTATCATGATGATCTTATGTTATAGACATGTTTTATGTGATGATGCCTATGATGATGGTATATTTATTTGATGATGATGAACATTTATTATTTATTTGATGATGATGAACATTTATTATTTCTTTGTGATATATGTTATATGGGATATGTTAACTATGATTATGGTTATGGTGTTTTATTGTTGTGATTGTAGTACATTATTTATGATAAGTGAAATTTTTGATTAATTATGAAGATGGTAACATGATGGATATGATGGTGATGCACTTGGGTTTATTTACTTCTTTTTATTGTCATTCTTATGGATATGAATCATGTTATGAGCGATATGCATATTTTTGTGATGAGATATCTTTAGGATGTTTGCAATGGATGGATATATATGATGAGGTCATGCTAATTTATTATTTTCCTTATGATACTACTAATGTGATGGTTGATGTGGGTATTTAACGATGTATACGAGATGGGATTGTTTTTACTTATATATGATGGATATCGTCCCTATTTAATAGATGATTGTCCTTCAGGATTTGGTGCTCATGCATCATAGAGGTAGAGGATTATAGGATCAAGGTGGATAGGGAAGGTTTTGGCTTAAGGTTTTGGGATGGTTTGGATGACATGGCATGGGATTGGTTGTGGGGGTAGGATTTTTATCTCTGGAAGATTGTCAAGCAATTATGCAATCCATGTTAATGTCACATCTTTATGAGATATGCCAATATTCTTGATAGGGCCATGACATTTATATCAAGTATTGATAGAGGGAACTCTGTTGAAAATGGGATGATCCATCTAAGGTTGTTTACTTCAATGGTTCACCCTTGCCATCCTTATTCCCATATGTAAATGCATATGAAAAAGTAAACTAATTAAAAGGACAAGACTTCATTTCATACACAAACATACAATTATCACACAAAACACATATATGCATAAACAAATACATTCACATTCTTCTAAAATGATTATGAAGATGAGAATGAAGGCCAAATATGGGGATGATAAGGGGATGAAAATGATAGTGGCCCAGCTATCCTTGGGCACAAAAATGTGACCAAGTGTTGCCTAATCGAAAGGACCTCAGTCTAATGTAGTTCTGGATAAAAGGGGGTTGATGATGATGGTGGTGGTGGTGGTGAATAGGAAAATAGATGATAATGATGTAGTGATAGATAACTAATTGTAGGTGATATGAGAACATAGTATAGATGATATATGGACAAGGTTCAAATCGTAAAGCCCAAAATAAATGGGTTTGGACTATTCCATGAGGAATCAAAATCATAGTAACCCATTGTTATGTTGACCTTTGCTAATGATAGTGGGAGTGGATGGTTGCATGGATGGCAAAGATTCAGCATGATGTGGCTAGGGTTAAGAGGAGACATATCTATCATATGAATCTTGTTTAAAAGAGTGGATAGAGATAGATGGGGTTATAAAGGATCTTAGGGATATGGATAATCTTATTTTGGTATTGATTCTTGAGCTTATTTTGATATGCCCTTAGGTGATTCAAGGCCTACTATCATTTTTCATCGAGGAGTTCTAACTCTTGTAGGTGCTCTTATTGGTGATTATGGTTAGTAATTATTCCTTGTAATGAGAGATGAAGAGAATTTCCATAGGTAATACTACTTCACTTTGTATACCAAGGCATAAGGGTGGCCCCTATGGTTGTGCAGACATTAATGTGATAGGCCCATAATGCTAAATATAATTGAATATGCCAATCACATCTGGTTTGATTGACTATCTTCTTTAGGATTTTGATTAGGGTATTATTGGTTAATTATGCTTGTCCATTGCCTTGGGGATGATATGGGGAAGATAAATCCTACATGATGAGGTGCTTTCAACAAAGGGCCTCAACATCCTAATTCTTAATAGACTTGCCATTATCTGAGATAATATTGGTAGGGATGTCAAAGTGATAGATGAATTTATTGAGGATGGATTTAGATATCTGGAGGCCAGTTGTGTAAGTCAATAGCATTGCCTTTACCCATTTTGTGAAATATTCTATAACTATGATAATAAATTTTTGCTCATCCAAGGAAGTAAGATTAATTTTACTGACTAGATCAATGCCCCATATAGAGAAAGGCCATAGGCTCATGATAGGATGTAGTTCTTGTGATAGTGCATGGATAAGGTTTCCATGCCTTTGACAAGTTTCACATTTTTGCATAAATTGACAAGTATCATATTCCATGGTTAGCCAATAGTATATGATTCAAAGGATATTCTTGGCTAAGGCCGTCCCACTGATATACCCTCCACAAATGCCAACATGGACTTCCTTGACCATGTGATCTACCTCATCTGAGATCAGACACCTTAATAGGGTTCCATCATAAACCCTTTGATAGAGAATGTTGCCTAGAATGGTATAATGGGTAGTTTGGTGGAGAAAGTATTTTCATTCATGGTGAGTAAGATTAGGAGGTAGGATATTGTCATGGAGGCATTGGTAGATGGTGTGATACCAAGGGAGACTGGGATTATTAGTGGCACAAATTTATATGGGAGCTAAAGAGTTATGAACTAGGGTGATCAATTATTTAATCAAAAAATTACCCTCTAAAACATCTTCAGGAAGATCAATGAGGGAGCCCAAAGTAGCCATAGAGTCAGTTGCCTTATTATTAGCGTGTGGCACTTGCTCAAATGTGATATATTGATTATTGGTTTTTAATTGGTTAACCAATTGTTTATATGGGAACAAATTCTCATCCTTTATTTAGAACTCTTTAATTACCTATTTTATGATTAGTTAAGAGTCCCAACATACTTGAAAATGTTGGATGTTTCACTATATGGCAAGATGAAGTCCTATTATGAGGGCCTTGTATCCTCAGATATTATTGGTACAGGGGAACATGAGATGAAATTCTTTAGGAATGAGATCACCTTATGGGGTAACTAGTAGGATTCCTTCCCCTAACCCATGAGTGGCAAAGGAGCCATCAAAATATAACTTGTAGCTTTCCAACTATGAGGTGCTCATAGTGGATTCATCTAGAAAGGGAGAGGTAAGAAGCTCAATCGATTCTAGTGGAGCTTCTGTTAGTAAATCTGCTATGGCATATCCTTTGATTGATTTCTGATGGACATATTCAATATCAAACTCACTAAGTAACATGATCCACTTAGCCACATGACCTGTTAATGTTGCTTTGGATAGGAGATAATTTAAAGTATCTATTTTGCCATTAAGTGTACCTGATTATTAAGCATATAATACTAGAGTTTTTGGGAGGTAAGGACCACAACTAAACATGCTCATTCAATTGGCATATAGTTTAACTCATATTCTATTAAGGTATGGCTGAGATAATAAATGGCTCACTCCTTTCCCTAAACATTATGTTCTGTGAGTAAGACTCTAATGGCATAGGGAGTGATAGATATATATAGCAATAATGGTTTGCTTGGAACCAATGGAGACAAGATAGGTGGATTTACCAAGTATTGCTTAAGATTCTCAAAAGCTTTCTAAAAAATTTCATCCCATTAAAAGGTTGCTCCTTTCTTAAACAAGTGAGTGAATGTATGACACTTATCAGTGAGTTGTGAGATAAAATTCCTAATAGCCTAGAACTTACCTTGAAGACTATGAAGTTGTTTAAGTGTCTAGGGAGGTGGAATCTCAATGATTGCTAGAACTTTTATTATACTACCTTAATACCTCTCTTAGAGATAATGAACCCTAAAAACTTTCCTGATGTTACACTGAAGACACACTTTTTGGGGTTCAAGCGCACCTTGTATGGTCATAGTCTTTCAAATATCTTATGGAGTACTATAGGATGCTTAGATCGTGAGTGATACTTTCCCAAGATATCATCAACATAATCTTCCATAATATCATGCATCATGTCATGGAAGATAATAGTCATCATGTGTTGATATGTTACTCCTATGTTCTTTAGGCCAAAATGCATGACCTGATAGCAAATTATGCCATATGGGGTGATAAATATTGTTTTGTGTTGATCTTTAGGAGTGATTTTGATTTGGTTGTATCTTGAAAAGCCATCCATGAGAGACATCATCTCATAACTAGCAGTTGAATCTACAATCATATCACTATTAGGAAGTGTAAAATCATCTTTGGGGCACACCTTATTGATGTCACAAAAATAGATACATATTCAAATCACACCGTGTGGTTTTGAGATAGGGACTATATTAGATATCCAATCAGAATAGTCAATAGGATGAATGAATCCTACGTCCAAGAATTTTTGTAGTTCCTCCTTAACTAGTAATGTCACCTTTGGATGCATCTTTCATAATTTTTATTTGACTAGTTTAGCATTAGGATGGACATCAAGATGTTGGACTACTAGTAAAGAATCCAACCTAGGGATATCTTCATAACTCTAGGTGAAGACATCAATAAATTATCTAAGCAAGGCAGTGATAATTTCACACTTTGATTACATAAGAGATGCCCCTAATTTTATGATCTTGGGTTTTTCTTCAATTCCAATATTTATTTCAATGACTTCCTCAATGAGTGAGGGAGATTATTTTGATAAATAAGGGGGTATTTGATTTTTGGCATGTCAGAGGCAATAATTCCTAGTAGCTCAATATCAACACCTAGATAATCTTCTAACTGAATGGGATTGTCTGGAATGTCATCAGGTTCTATAGAAGATTACTCTTCTAATTTAGATGTTTCATCATCACTTTGGGCACTTAGTGACTCTTGTTCTCTAACATATGCTGATTCACATAGATTGATTGAGAATCCTTTCTTCTAGTCTTCAGATGGCATGAAAGTCCTTGCCCCTAGGTACTCAAGAACAGCCTCATCATTTTGAAATGTGTCAAAGGTAGGATATTATTTGGCATCCTAGTCTATAAGGGAAGGATAATAGAGGTAGATGTTGATGGTGAAGATGGAGGTATTAAAAAAGAGGTTGGTCGTAGCCAACTCTTTGAATTGACTATAAACAGTCTTCATTTAAATATCTTCATCATGGAGAGTTTGCTCTTTTGTCAAAATAGAATTCATAATGACATCGAGAGGGTCATGACCATATATTTTATACTCTAGACCATAATAGGATGAGGTATATTTAACATCAATAGGCTCTATTCGACCCTACTCTTGCCTACCTAGTACTTTTCCTTTATAGCTCATCTTTTCCATCATGTAGTGGATAGTAGGATATTTTTTTTGGGGTGAGATGAAGGTATCATCATCGGGCAAGAGCCATGAATCATCACCACCTTTAATGTGTTCTATGATAAAAATCCTACACTTTCAAAAGTCATGGGCCCAAATTTATACTTGATGTTTCGAACCTCCTTCATCTTAGGGGACCCGTAACTTTGAGGAGACAATAGGAGATGGCCTATGCAAAGGGTTTTGTACTCGTATTCACCATAGCCTATAGATGTGATTTTTAACTTGTTAAGGTCTAGCATTGGGGTAGATGTGGTGGCTAATTGATCAAGAGAGACATATTTGATATTTTTAGGATTAAGGATGGAATTCTTAGTGCCTTGAGATAATGATAGAGAAAGGGTTTAATCTATTTGATAGCTCTAATGGTCAATAATCCCTAGGATGGTGACTTCCATCCCTGAATGGGGGAATTTAAGGAACTAATGAAGAGTGGATGGGATGGCTTGCATTTCATAAATCCAAGGTCTCCTAAGAATACTATTATATGACAAGTTCACATTGACCACATGCACCAATGTTTGATGGACTACGGGACCCAAAGTGATGGGAAGATAAATAGACCCAATGGATGGTCACTCATTGTCATCATATACTTTGATCATGATGAGATTGGGCCCCAGTGATGATTCAGATTACCCTAGATTCTTTAGTAAGTCCATATTACATAAGCTAAGCACCGATCCTCTATCCATAAGAACATAAGAGACATGGTGATGGGTAATGGAAACTTCAATCTATAATGGGTAGTTATGATGAGGACCAGTTGGTCATAGATCTTGAGTGCTAAAGGTGAGTTGTGGGGAGGGGGATAAATAATCCATTAGTGCTTTAAAATGATTAATGTCCAAGTTACTAGGTACCTTTAGGTCATTAAGCACTTGATCTAATATTTCCCTATGTAAAGCAAATGTTTTTAGAAGCTCCATAAGTAAAATCTAGGCAAGGGTCTTTTTTAGATCTTGATAATGTCATAAGACTTATCAGAGCTATTTATGGCTTTGTTATAGGTATTCCCCCTTGGTATAGTGGAATAACTGGATGGTTGTTGGGAAGGTGTTACTTGGATGGTGATTTTGTTATGCCTGATAGTAACGGTATAATGATATGTGGCCAAATTTATTTTTAAAACTGGAGAGGGAGGCTCTTCAGAGGTGGGGATGTGGTAAATCTTGATGGTATTGATATAATGATATGGCACATTATGATAGTCGATAAAATTAAAAGAGGATCCCTGACCCTGGTCCCTTGGTGGTATTTGATTTCTTTATTCATGCTTAGGAAAAGTATCCTTATAAATTCCCAACTATCCATTTCCTAATTGGGTAGAAGTAAGCTCCCCTTATAGCTTAATGTCACCTCTTTCAATCAAGTCTTGCACATATTATTTGAATTGCATGAAATTCTCGATATCATGGCCCTTTACCCTATAGAACTTACAATATTCATTATCATGATACCAATCTATTTTGGGTTGGACATCATCGATAGGTTGAATCTTGGGTAAATTAATCATGTTGGCTACAACCAACTACTCTAATATAGTCACCAAATGGATACCTAAAATTGTAAGAGGTTGCCTTCTTGTATGAGGGTCTTGGCTTCCCCCTAAGAACCTTGATAGAAGAGATGTGTGATTGAGGTGAGAACCCTTTTCTCTAGATATTTTGGACATGTTATTCTTGTGGTTTGGAATCTGTCACTCCATCTCCAACAACATTCTTATTTTTTTTTAAGACCTTTGGCTTATTTGAAAAGGAGTTTTTTGAATTCACAATGTGCTCATTCTGAGAGAATGGCTTGATGGTTCCTTTTTTTATGAGGGCTTTTTCAATTTGCATCCCTTTTTCTATAATCTCATTGAAATTTTTCACACACTATAATTTTAACTGAGATTTCAATTTTATATTAAGATTATCCACAAATATTTTTACCATTTATTTTTTAAGTATGGTGCATCTCAATTGACTTGCCAATCTATGCCACCACTATAAGAAATAAACAAGATTTTCACCAACTCTTTGTTTTATGTTATAGAGGTCAATACTAGACTCATCACACTCTATGTTAAGGATAAATGCCTGACAAATTGTTCTAAAAATTATCTAAAGCTAGAAATTGACCCCTTGGGAAGGTGCATAAACCACTCTAATGCTGGTCCTATTAAGATTTTATGAAAAATCCTTAATAGGTGGGTGTCTTCTTGAGATACTTCATGGAAAGCAATTAAAAATTCTTTCACGTGATCCCTTGGGTCTCCTTTTCCCCTATATTTTTCAAACTTTGGATTTTTAAAATGTGAAGGGAATGGAATGTATAGAATGTTGTTTTCTAAAGGTGATGAGCAAAAATCCTCATATTTTTATTTGAGGGCCTATGATCTTAGGTCCACCTGTTGGAGGGTTTCTTTCATCATCTTCCATTCTTGGGCAAAAATAGGATCCCCAAGAGGATTAATAGTTTGGTTTTGACTTCCTTACAAGATATGAGTATGATGGTTGTTATAAGTGGTATGATTGGTATGACTATTATTATGGACATTGTTGGGACTTTGTGTTGCCTAGAAAGTGTTGGTATTATCTCAAGGTGGGATGATGTACGTTGATTCTAAAGGAGGAGATTAAGTTATTATGTAAGTTAGTCTAAGCAATCCTAAATGGT
Organism: Torreya grandis; assembly: GCA_037957365.1. Lineage (NCBI taxonomy): Eukaryota > Viridiplantae > Streptophyta > Pinopsida > Cupressales > Taxaceae > Torreya > Torreya grandis. The sequence goes on along the minus strand of JARHVA010005613.1, from coordinate 580,811 downwards.
AGCTTGTCTCATATTAGCCTCAGTATGTCAATTAATGAGAGGTGGTTGTTGGTCACCTTCATCTAAGAATCTAGGGTTCACTTTTTGGTGATCATTATGTTGTGTGATTGATGGATGGTCAATATTATATAGGTGGGTGCCCCCAATTTCCATATTCTAGTTTTGTTGTATATATTATTCCAGGAGTTGACGGACACCCTCATTATTAAGGAGGTTATTGAGAAGGTTAGCATTATCATTTCCCCTCAAGGTGTAAGGATGTCACTATGGAAATCTTTAATTCCTGAGTTGGGTCCATGAGTTGCCCCCTAGTATGGTCTTCTTAATTGGAACCTTGTCCTTGGTAGAATTAGGCTCGGGTTTGGATGACCATGATGAAATAAGATAATATGATATGAGGTGATATTTTATGTCTCTTGACTATTAAATTATAGTCCAAAAGATGAGACTACTAGTGGTCAAGAGAAAATTTTGATGGATAAGATAGCTAGAAATTATCAAGAGAATAATAGTTCTTTTAAGAGATCAAACTAGCAAGGATAAAAAGGGGATGATGGGATCAAATAATTTTGTCAACTATAAAGTAGACAAGTTGATGGGTGATAGATATAAAAGGCACTTGATAAGGATAAAGGATAATGATGGGTTCTAGCTTGATGTCTTATAAGGCTATGTTCAATAATAATTTCAAGTCAGGATAGGATGATGATGATGTGTAGAAAGGAAATGACCACCAATAGTTTGATCTTTTATCCTCAACTAATATTCAAAAGAGGGATGAGGATAAAATGGGTGATGATGGCATGTGATTAAAAAGGCATATGGACAAGGACCACTAATCAAGATAAATGGATATGGGTGATGCCAATATTATGACCAAGCTTAATAAGGGGTTGGGGGAATAATATGTGGACACAAGTGACTCTTACAAATGGGAAACTTAGGATGGATAAATGAGTGTGATTCTAATCTATTAAAATAATTATTATTGATCCAATAATGGGCATGGACAAGGGATGATTAATGGAAAAAGGATAATGGTAAGTGAAGGATAATATAGGGGATATGATTTTAATATATGGACTATAGACTAGGTGTTAAGGTGATGATATAATAAATGGATGAAAAACAAGAGTGTGTGATGAAAGATACTTTATGGATAATATTCACAAGGAGGGGAATGGACCTCTATGAGTGACAGACAAGTGATACTAAAATATCTAATATTTCAAGGTATTGATGATGACTATATGGGGAATGTGAATGTCTAAGTATAAGGGGTGGTTTATGTAGGTGAAATAAGTATAGATAAATGATGATGGGGTATGAAAAAATACAAATTATGGGTTTAAAAATTAAGGATGCAAAATATGGATTACCAAAGATGGAGGTACAAATACTATATATGAAGGATGATGATTTTGTCTACTCAAGAGATAGTGATATGGGATGATATGTAGGGATATGTGGGTACAACAAGGGATAAGTGGTTTGGATGTGATATGATTAGATGTACAAGGAATATGGGGTAAATAAGGTATGATTAGGATGAAATGGATAAGATGATGATAAGGTAGGATTGGGATGATGAAGGATAAAATGGGTAAGATTATGATAAGATTATATTTGAATGATGGAGTATTAATGATAATGGTATAATGAATGCTAGAAATGGGATAAGCCAAAGTATGGAAATGATAAAAAGAATATGATATGGTATAAAATTCTAATGAGATAGATGTAGGAAGAGTCATGTAATGTGTTGTTTTAAGGAAAATATGGATGATGATGGATGGACTATGGATGAATAAGGGATACAAATGTGATGGGGGTGTGTGGAAGGTGACTATAGATAACTAAAAAGAATGGTGATGCAATAATATGGATATGATGAAATGTCTCTATGTATGATTGAGAAAGTGGTAAAAATGGAGAGAAATGTTCCTAGATGGTTATCTAAGGTATTCACACAAACATTTTAAGGGTGTGACCGACTCAGCTAAGAAATAAAATGGGCCTTATCACAACACACAAACAAATCATGCACATATAAAAACCTAATTAGTAAACCATATGGGAGTGTAACTTGATGTCCACGCCATCTAACAGCTACACAAGTGAGGTTGTAGGCTGGTGACCCATTATGGAATCAATCAAACCCTCTCAACCTTGCTTACTCCTAATGGTCACTTGGGTATTGATAATTATGCTGGTAGTGAAACACCTATTATTATCATAGGCTCCTATTCTAAGGTTTACATAAGGATCAAAGGGAGTCCTCTATATATGTAAAGGTACAATGGGGCCCAAATCTGTATAGGAGGCTATCTGATTGCCTTGGGTATATGGACTTAATCATCCTCACTCCATGGAACCCTTTATGGGGAATTCCACTTAGGTCATAATGATAATGCTCTCCTAATTCTTATACCCCACCAGAACATGGAGTGTGGTTAACACATGGTGGTGAAATCCATGATACTAACCCCTAAAGACTAAGCCACATGTGGTGATGAAATCCATGTCATGTACTAACCTAAAGGAAGGCTTATACAAATATGCAAGATCATGATATAGTTAATTAAACCTTATAATTACCTATGTGAGCTTCACATGATATGAAAAATTATGTACACACAAAAAAACAAAGTATACACACACACAAGGATCAAGCAAAGTCAATAATTAACTACTAATAATTTAGTAATCATAAAAACACTTAATCAAAATTAATCAAAATGGGTGCCCCTTCCTATAACACAAAGGTTATAAATCCACTAGGGGTGCCTCAAGAGTCCACCAAGACCTGTAAGATAGTTAGAAATTTTAAAACTAGAATACCGCTAGTCAGAGAGTCAATCTTACTACTGAGAGAGTCACGGTATTGAAATTATAAGGCTACCTAGTGTTATTTTCCCTAAATCAAGCTAAAGAGTTATAAATCAAGCTAAAAGACTCTATAGACTAAAAAATAATTATAGGGACTCATTTTTTAAATACAATTATTGATATCAAAATTGTCTAGAAACCTAATATTGACTCCAAAAAGATTAATCTATAATATCATTACTCTAAACGATAATCCCACTACTCTTAGGACAATCCTGCAACTTGAGAAGTATCACTATTATTGAAAGTAAACTAGTTTAGTAACCTCCCTAGATTTTATAGGTCCTACAAAATAGAACTACACTCAGTCAGTTTAGATGCTCAAATATTTGATGACAAGAGATGTAGAATTTTCCAAGATGAACAATAGACAAAAAGGTGACCCTTTGATTAATATGAGGTTTCAAACCTTTACAACTTCGAATATCCCTTTCTACCTGTAAAAATAGAAAATACACAAGGTACAAATGTAATAAAAGATTGATAGGAAAGGGTTCTCACATGTGTGTGTTGAATATATAATATCGCTACTTACAGTCTGATATCGCTAGTTTAAGAGTGGTGGGACTGTCAAAACTAGGCAAAACTCCTTATCACCCTGATGATATTTCTTATTTTCTTCTCTTATATAAATAGCTTAGATAGCCAAACACAAAGAAGCTAAAAAAATAGCAAGCAATCTAAAGTAATAGATGATATAGATGCTATCACTAAGGTTTGCACTACTGTGACTGTGATCTATAATACCACTATTAGCAGGATGATACTATGATTTTAAGAGTAGTGGGATTATCAAAATGTGCTTAGATGATCCTCTAGTGATTCTTTAGGGAGCAATGTCCTTCCTGCACACCACAAACATGATGCTTGATGAAAATATAGAGTTAGTCTGTCAGTTGTCTAAATGTGAAAGATTTTAGTATGAGTTACAATACTGCTACTAGAAATGATGATACTATTAGCGACAAGGGCAATACCATGACTTGAAAAGTAGCAGTATTATTGAAACTTAAAACCCTACTAAAACCCATGACCACTAATGGCTTAGCCTATAATACCATGATTGTCATTAATGATATCATTACTGTAATACCATAACTTGCAAAGCAATATCGAGACTCTTAGAAAACACATGAAAACTCAAAATCCATGCTTGGTTTCTCTTCTAGTTGGCCCTGTAATTATCTAAAATGCTTCCAGCAAGAGTGAGCCTAAAAAGGGAGGTTGGTCCCACTGTGGTTGCCAAAATTTGCACCAAATCTGGGATTCAAACAAAATATTATCAAAAGAGATAATGGTAACCCAAAAATAATGACACCAATAGGAAGGGATAGAAAAGGTAAATCAGAATGCAAAGCACAAGCTTACCATCACTTTTACCTTCTCATAGATTTGATCTAAGATTGATATTTGTGTGCTTAAATTTGATTATTAGATTGCTTGTAGATGCTTGATAATGGTTTGGATTGGCTTGGCCTTAGCTTGATGATAATGGATTGCTTGATACACTTCCTCACTCACTTGTGAACTCAATTGCTCATTCAAACTCTCATTCAAATCTTCATTCCAATGTTCATTCAAAATTGTTCATTAGCTTGAGCAAGGGAAGGTATGTTGGTTTTATAGATTCATGGAGGGAGATCTTATGGTCCAAATTTTGAATTTGGGCCATCAAGATCTAGGGTGGAGGATTTTCCATAGAATTTTTAATTCCATGAAATCCTCTAGAATAGAGGATTCTAGAGGTGAGGCTCCAAAATGGAGAGATCTCTTGAATTCTCTAAATTTTAGAGATTTTTTCATAGGGTTTTAGGTGCTTAGGAAAGGCTAGTATAGGGTGGTGGGTGGGTAGTTAGGATTTTCTTGAATTTTAAATTAGTAAGTGGGATCAAGGGTAGGTTAGTAGGTAATAAGTCTTATTTAGGGATTAATGATAAAATTAATTGGTTTTAGGCTAGTACAAACCTTAAATGGGATAAGGTAATGATTATATAAATTAGGCCAAGGGTTTTTATGGCTAATAAATGGGATAATTAGGCCAAATTAGCAATAATTGGGATAATTAGTAGAGTGAGCACATTTTAGTGCATATGCTTTCAAACTTAAATTTCTCTCAAAATGATGAAAGTGTGGCATAAGTTACTCACAAAATGGAGAGAATGTGGCAAAGGGGTGACTAAGCTTACATTAATGTGAATCAAGTGTTGCCTACATAGTCCCAAGATAGGACCTCAAGTCACTAGTTCTACCTTATAATAGAGGATTCTGACCAGTATGGTAGCCAATTCAAACAAAACATGCAAAGTAGTCAAATTGTACAATGTGGCCTAAGCATGGCAAGGTGTTACTTTGAGGCATGATAAATAATGTTCTTCCTAATTTGCCCATATATGTTTATAATTAGGAAATAACAACATAGGTTATAATTAGTAACACGATGGTTAAATACCAATTTTCCCAAAGGTGGTTATAATCAAGAATACTTGGTATAGAATAGAATAAGAAATAAATTGATGCAACTACCAAACTACTATCATACTATTCCAAGATATAGCCTCTATCTAGGATGTTGAAATAACTACTAAAACATGATCTAAATATTCATGTTGAAAGTGTTCATAGAACTAAAGGAATGGAACCAAGGTCAAAGGGTTGGGTAGAGAGTTTTAAAATAACTTAGTTGATAGAAAATGTATGGTAGAACGGTCTATGGTATAATGGTATGGTACAAAGAATAATGTTGATATTATGGTACAACTAAAATGTGCCTCATAGAAAATGTTATAGGTCTCTCAAGTGAAGTAATGCTTGAGGTGTATAATGTTCATCGACTCATCAAGTTCATCCTCATCTGGTGTAGCGAGCCTATATGCTCCAGTGTCATAGTTTACAACAATGATGAATGGGCCTATCCAATTAGGTTTGAACTTCTCCTTGTGTTTCTTCTCAACCATGGTATTCTATTGGTTTTCTTTAAGTATAATATCACTAAGTTCAAATTCTTTGTGTATGTCTTACTAGTTATAGTGGCCACATAGTCGATTTTGGTATGCTTCAAGGTATTAATTGTGGCTATGCACTTTTCATCAAGTAACTCTAGCTCATATAAGTGAGCTACTAGATAGTCTTCATAATCTAGGACATGCTTCAAATAGATGCATAAAGAAGGTAACTTGACCTTAATGGGAAGAATGGCCTCAATGCCATAAACAAGTGAATATGGAGTGGCTCCTATTTGAGTATGTGGTGTGATATGCCTAGAGGGAATGGACTATTTGGATGTGTCAATCACAACTGACATTATTGACAATCTTTTTAAGGATGTTGAAAATGGTTTTGTTAGATGATTTTGCCTAGTAATTATCTTATGGGTAATATGCATTAGAAAAATGTTGAGTAATTTTATACTTGACACATAACGATTTAGCATATTTTTCTTAAATCATTTATCATTATCAAATATAATTTTAGATGGGATACCATAGTAAAAATGAGATGGTTAAAGATGAATTTGGGAAGTTGCTTTCCAGTCACATAAATGAGGGGTATAGCTTCAACCCACTTAGTGAAATACTCAGTAGCTATAAGGATTTATTTGTGGCCATCAGATGAGGTGGGGTTTATCTTCCCAATGAGATAAAGGCCCCATGTATCAAATGACCAAGGTGTAAGCATTGGTTTCAGAGTCTGTATCAGGGCATGAATTAGATTGGCATACCATTGATATTTGTTGCACTTTTTAACATATGCAGATATATCTACATCCATTATTGGCCAATAATACCTAGTACATAAGAGATTTTTGTATAGTATGGTCTTGTGTGGGCTCCACATACTCCTTCATGAACTTTCCATAATGTTAATGTTGATTTTGTTGAAGTTAAATAACAAAGCAAAGTTTCATCAATGTTGTGGTAGTATAGAGTTGGTCTAATTAAGGTATAATATGTGACATGTTGGATAAAGGCCTTAGAATGTTTGTGGGATAGGTCTAGTGGCATAATGTGGTCATGAAGATAGGCATAAATGTTAGAGTACCATATAAAATTGGGACCAAAATATCACAAATTATTATGATGGTTGAAGGTTTATGACCTAGTGCTTGTAGTTCTTTTCTTGATGAAATATATCTATATATTAAATTAATAGAAATATACAAATAATTCACAAAAAAGTAAAGGAGGTATGATATCACACCATGCAATCACACTAGGAAAAACCTAGGAGCTAGAAACAAAAGTATCGCTAACAACTAGGCAAAGCCTAAGAACAAGTCACATAATAAAAAAGAACTTTAAGTAGCAAGAGAAAGGCCAGAAGGTGGTATATCTATATCATCTAGACCCTATCTTGAGCTTGGCAAGTCATTTCCATCTAGAAGAGGCTACTATCCATTAGTTTGAGTAATGTCCCTGTCATCATCTTATTCCTATGTTCAAGTGGGCAAAATAGCTATAAAAACCTTGGGGAACATATCCAGCACATTCAATCAGCCTCTAGGTAGCACCCCCCAAGTATCTAGGCATAGAGGAGGAGGAGGATCATCCTAACCATCCTACCTAATAGGGGAAGGAGGTGGTGACTGCCACCCTCATTTTTGCTTAGGATGGGTCATGCACTGGTATGGGGTATCATTGTGAGAATGGTGTCAAGAATAGCTATGATGATGCCCACCATGAGGTGGTAGAGCCACTCTATCATCCAATTTGAGATCCCTGGGTAAAGATGGTAGAACCTAAGCCATTACACAAGGAGCATCTCCCTAGTGGGAGAGGAGACCCTGAAGGTGCCCAAGCTCTATAGCCATTTTATTAGCTTGAACTTGAATCTATAAAAGAACATTGAAGATGATAGAGAACTTATTTAAAGCAAAATCATTACAATCAGTAGAAGCATTATTAAACATAGAATCATTTATTTTTTTTCCAAATCCGAAAGATAATCTCCACTCTAAAATTATGATAGAGTTATGTGTATTTGAAGGGCATCACAAGTTTATCTCCAAGGAGGATGTGCTACCAAAGGAAAAATTTAGTTTGGAAAGGCCTGAAGAGATCATGGATCTAAGTCCAGACCCTTTGAGCTTTGGAAAACTACCAAAAAAGATGAGGAAGCATCTCAAGGTAGCCACAGAAAGGGAAAGTAGATAGGTGGACTCCTAGCTAGATGAGTCTTTTGCCAATGGGTAAGCTTTGGTGTAGTATATACCAAGCAAAATGAGTAAGCTTAGGCTCGACACAAGCCCCCTAAATAGTGTTAAAGTGAAAGTTCCATGTAAAAATAGATGAGTTCATCCCCAAATGAGAATTAATCTTGTCCACCATGGGCAAATGGGGGGTGAGCCATTCATATCCAATTCAAGGAGTGTAATTTTTGAAAGGGGTCTCCACATACCACTTCTAATCCTTCCACCATGGCTGAGTGGAGTGGACTAAGATTTTATGGAGCATAGAGGGTAGTACGACATTGAATATCTCTTGGTAAGATTTTTGTTCCACATTAGCTAATCAAAATTTGGATTTTACCTCCTCTCAAGATAGCCAAGAGTGAGTTCACTTGCAATAGATATCATTGATAGTATGAATTCCCCTTCAAAAAAAATTGAGAGCATTGATCCAAGGGACTTTTACTAGGGGCACTTCATTGAGACTAAAAATGGGAGACCACTAGAGAGAGTGGGTGTTAGAAGATAGACCATTACATAATCTAGAACCATTCCAAAGAAGCCATGGCTTAATATTTTCCCATGCCTTTCAGATGCTTTTAGTCATACAGGATCCTATGATTTGGATGGGAGACTAAATGAAAAGCAAATTGGAGAAGCTAAGCCCTTTTCAAGATTTCATGCCCTTAGGTAATCTTGAGGTGATATAGTGTCTAAACAACACCTTCCAAGCTTATTGGCCCTCAATAGCCTGCACAATCCATTTAGCTCATAAGGCAGTTCCTTACTGGGCTATGTCAATGAGCCCCATCCCTTTGGTAACATGCATGAGGTAGTAATATTCCCAAGACACCCTATGAAATCCCTTACCTTGGGGGGAAGTGGCCCAAAGGAAATCTCTAATCAATTTCTCTGAATTTTGATAAGATTTATTATAAGGTACCCAACATGATGAGTGGTACACATGGGTGGTCGCAAGAATTTTATAATAGATTTGAATTTTTTCTACTAATGAAAGAGACTTGGTCACCAAGTATTATATCTTATTAAAAACTCTATCAACAACATGTTGCCATAATAAATCTCACAAAGTATCAAAAGCAAAGGGGATTCCAAAAAATTTAAAGACTTCATCATGTTGGATCCACTTCCAACCAAATTTAGTAGCCCATGCTAATGGAGGGAGGTAAAATTGTCTATAGCAATGAGTTTTTTGTCATTAAATGCTAAAGCCAGAGGTTAGCTAGAAGGTGTCAAGATAATTTAAGGTATTTTCCACATTAGATTCATCCTTAATGAGAGTAAGGAAGGAATCATCCATAAAATGACCATCAAGCAATTGTATAGCTTCTTGTGGGTTCACGGCGTCTAGAGGGAGATAAATTCCCTTAACAAGGCCCATAGCTTGGGCATTGATAAGAAGATATCCAAAACCCTTAGTTGTAAGCACATATAAGGTAGGAGCCAATGGTCACCCTTATTTAATGGATTAAAACAAACCAAACTACTCAGAGGTGATTCCATTAATGGAGAGGATAGCTGAGGCATCTACCAAAAGCATCTAGATGGTTTGGGTGAAGATGGGCCCAAAGCACGGTGCTTGAATCATGAATAGAATGAATGGTTATTTAATGCGGTTATAAGAATTTTCAAAGTCAATTTTAATGAACATAGCTTGTTGCTTAGACCATATGGCTTATTCTATCCCTTCCTTGACTATAATGATGTTATCTAATATATAATAGCTTTGGATGAAACCCATTTTTTTTCAAATGCATGATGAGAGGTAGCATGTTATGCAGTCAGATCACTAAAGCCTTGGAAATTATTTTATAAGAGACATTCAAGAAGGTGATAGGCAACTAATTTTTGATTAGCTCAGGATCTCCCTACTTAGGTATGAATTTAATATTTCCTTTATTTATATTTTTACCCAGTGAATGCAAACAAAATACTTCTTGATAAACCTTATGCAAGTCTAGTACCCATAAGGTCCCAAAGGGTTTTATAGAGTTTTTAAGGAAATCCATCAATGTCAGGAGACTTTGTCATTATCCATGTGAACCACTGCCTCATACAAATCATCAATAGTGAGGGGCCTATCACAAGCCACCCACTCAGTGAGAGTGAGTTTGCATGGCACCACTATGACACATTGTTGGAGGTCAATTTCATGCTCAATCAAGGATGATTGAGCTTTGAACACTTGTTGATAATGGTGGATAAAGGCTTGAACAATATGAGGGGTCTCTATAAGTTTGTTTCCAACCTCATAGATGACTTGAATTTGTTGCTTCGAGTTCTAAGCTTGTATCATTTAAAAGAATTCCTTTGAAGCTCTGTCCCCTATCTTAAGCCAATGAAGCCTAGATTTGACTTGGGCTCCCCATGCATTGTAGTTATCTACAATCTGAATGTGGTGACACAAAGAGGTAACTCTAACATAAAATATCTCATTAAAGGGATCCTTTTTCAAGGCTAAATCCACATGCTTCAACTCTGAGGAAGTAGCAAAGTAAGAGTGTCTTTGAATTTTATCAAAATGATGGCCATAGATTCACAAAAAGTGAAAGGTCCTTCTGATGCCATCATCCCACCAAATAAGCCAACTATATTCTTGGGAAGGATGTGGATCCAAAGTTGAAACTCTCTTAATGTGTGCCATCATGGGCCCATGTTTAAGAAAAGAGGTGTTTAGGAAGAATTGTGTTTTGTGAACTTTGGGTTTCATAAACTACCATGTCACTCTAAACCAAATAAGGGAGTGGTCAAAATTTCTAAAATCTGGTAGTGCCTACACTAAATGGAAAATATGATTATCAAAGGAGAAGTATAGTTAAGTGGACATAAATGCCCTATTTATATGCTTCAAAACCTACATGGGGCCTTCCCTAAAATTATTCTAGGTGTATTAAAATCCCTCTATAGGTTGGTAGGTTAAATTAGGGTCATAAAGGCCCCATTTAGTACACATGTTAAACCACACCTCCCTTTCACCAACTACTCACCTCATAGGCAAGTGGCCCACTTTGTCCTTGGAAGATGCTACCATATTAAAGTCACCACATAATACCCAATGGGAATCAGGGACATCATCTTCTATCCACCACCATAAATGGATATGCTCCAAGGCATCATTCGAGGCATAAATATTAATAAATCCAAAAGAGTGGTTTTTAATGCTAAAAAGAGCCCATATTAACTAGTTGTTTGGGTCCATGCCAGATTGTACTAAGTGCAATCTACACCTTAGAGAAATGAATGTGATCACCCCTCCACATCATGCATCATGACTGCTATGAAGAATGATACTATCATGCCAGATAGAATTACTAACAGCCATCAATAAAAAATCCATTACGTTAACTTTTTGCAGATAAAGAATGTCCATCTTGGGAAACTTCCTTTTAAAATCACACATAATAAAATTATTTTTTGGGTCTGTGAGACCCTGAACAATCCATGAAAAATAATTCATAAATTATAGGTATTGAGGGACATGTCCTTCAAGTCAAAACCTTCTAGGGTATCATATTGATTTTGTAGAAAGTGACCATTATTAGCACTTAAAAAATTAGAAAATTACTTCCTCATAGTAGGGTCAACTTGGTACTCTCCTTCCTCTACCTCATCACTCCTCTAAGTAGGGCTATGAGAGAATTTGGGCATATAAAACTGAGCAAAAAGTGGAAGAGTGATTGGTTGTGAGTCTAAAAATCTACAAGAAATAGGCATAGAGGCCTCAAAACCTTGGGATAAGACATTAGTGACTAGAGGGGTGTTATATACCCAAGGCTTTTCTACCAATTTTAGGGCTTTAGCTTGAAGAGGCTCTTTCTTAGTAGGAGCCTATTCCTATAGGCCATTACTCAAAAATTACTTGCCTCGTTTGGGAGCAGTAGATATGTTTACAACTTTGAAGCAGTTGTTCTTCTTCCCTATATTAGTTCGTCTATCCTCAGTTGGTTTTTTGCTAACTTTAGGAGAGGGCTTAGGGGGAGAAGATGAGTGATTAGACACATTATTATGAGCTAATTGAAGGGGACAATCTCATATGTTATGGTATTTGGCTTAATAGTGAAAGCAAGTGTTAGGAAAGTTGATATATAAGATTCACTGAGAGTGCCTCACATCCCCAACTTGAATTTCCACAAACTCCTTGATGTCTTAAGAGAGGTCTACTTTTACATAGACCCTTTTTGTAGTCTAGAAAAGTAGAACTGACTTTGTTCATGACAAACTAAATGGCCTATAGAGGATGTTATCTAGTGAATAAAGTATTAGTAGGGGAGTGGGAGGCCTAGAAATTCAACCTAAATCAACATTTAAAGAGCAATGTGCTCTAAGACCACAAAGTCTCATGTCCAAGGGAGAGAATTATGAGAAATTTCCTAGCATACCAAGTGGTAGACCTATGGAAGATTCCTCCTACATGGGAAAGGTCAAAAAAGTGGAAGAGAAAAAAACCCTTAGTCATGTTCTAAATTCTCCCCAGCTTAATGACATGAGTTACCCAGTGAGTTTAGACCCAAGATCGTAGCATACTTTTAGAGGGAATTCTCCCAAAAAAATATCCTATTAAACAAAATTTCTCTAACCATTGATATGTAAAATCAAATTCTAGAACAGGCAATGTAACATTGGGTTCCAAAGTATTACCTCATGGTAAACCTTCAGGATAAACTTCCTTGGGTGCTTGCAGGGGCCATTGCTCAATGCTCCATCATTTTTATCCATAGTTAATACAACCAAAATAGATTGAGGAGAAGTCATTATAAAGGTTTGCCTCACCCAAAGGCAAGAAACCCTAAATGACAATAAATTCAAATCCTCCATGTGACTTAAGGCCATAGTATGACATAAGGCTGGGCAGGTATAAAAACAAGGGCTGACTTAATGGCATGCATCAGCACTAGTAGTTTTTCAATAATGAATTGGTATTCTTTTGTCATATATGTATGTCAAATCAAAGATCCAATGGTGGCCATGGCATTTACTATTTTTTTATTAGCCCTTGGTATATGTTCAAATTGTACATTGGCAATCTACTATTTGAGAGTGTCGACCATGGCCTTGTATGGTACCAGCATGTCATCCTTAGTCTAAAAATGGTCTAAAACATGATTGATGATTAACTAAGAATCACTATAAACCTTTATATGTTGAATGTTCCATTGTACTACCTGATGAAGTCCTGTAATGAATGTTTTATATTTATCCATGTTATTAGTACAAAGAAAGCTAATCTAGAATGATTTAGGGATAAGATCCCCCTGTGATGTAATAAATAAAAAACATACCCCTGATCTATGTGATATGAATGATCCATCAAAATATAGCTTCTAGTACTTCTCCTTAAAAGGTGTTTCATTGATGGTCATAATGGACTCATCTAAGAATTGGAATGTTAGTAGTTTTGTATCTGTAAGGGGTGCTTTAGCAAGCTAATTTGTAAGTACTTATCCCTTGATGACTTTTTAGTTGACATATTCTATCTTGAACTCACTGAGAAACATGATCCATTTATCTATTCATCCTTGTAAAGCTATTTTGAATAGTAGATACTTGGTGGATCTACTTTTGAAATAACCATAGTCTTATTGTTTAACATGTAATGTCATAGTTTTTAAGCTATGAAGACCATAACTAGAAAGGCTTTTTCAATAGGCATATAATTTTTCTCATACATGACCAGTGTATGGCTTAGATAGTACATTACATGTTATTTTACGTCATCATCATGTTTAGCTAGAAGTACCTCCAAGGCTTTGTCTGTGGTAGATAGGTATAATAAGAATGACTTTCCTGACATTGGTGGCAATAAAATAGATGGATTTGCAATATAATCCTTTAAATTTTTAAAATATTTTTAGCATTCATCATCCCAATGAAATGTGACACCCTTATTTAACAAGTGTGTAAAAGGATGGAATTTTTCAACCAATTGATAAATGAAGCATCTGATAAACTGTATCTTGCTCTACAAACTATGGAGTTGCTTCAAATTGGTCAATGGTGGCACCACTATAATGGCTTATAATTTTATTGGATCAACTTTAAAGACTCTATGAGACATAATGAATCCAATCAACTTGTCTGAAGTAACTCCAAAAATGCACTTATTAGGATTGAATCGAACCTTATATTCACACAGTCTCTTAAATATCCTTTATAGTGTTGTTGGATGATCGGTCTTGGTCTTTGATTTTCCCAATATGTCACTAACATAGTCTTCAACAAATTCATGCATCATATCATGAAATATGATGCCCATGTCTCTTTAGTATGTGTCCCTAGTGTTCTTGAGACCAAATGGCATAACTTAATAATAGAAGGTTTCTCATGGAGTGGTGAACATTATTTTATGTTGGTCTTTTGGCACAATCTGGATCTAGTTGTACCTTGAGAATCCATCCATTAGCTAAAGAATTTTGTACCCAATTATAGAATTAACTATCATCTCAATGTTTGGAAAAGTAAAGTTGTCTTTGGGGTAGGCCTTGTCTATGTCTCTAAAATTAGTGTAGATTATGATCCCCTCTAGCTCCTTACTAACTGGCACAACATTCAAGATCTACTCTAAGTAGTTGATTAGTTGAATACATCCCACTTATAAGAGTTTTTCAAACTCTTTTTTCACTAATACATTAATGTGATGATGCATCTTGCATAATTTTTATTTCATTGGTTTGGCATCAAGATGTACAATAAGGTGGGGTCCAAACCTAGCATGTCTAAGTAGGCCCAAGCAAATATGTCAACAAATTCCCATAGAAGGGTTGTAAAGGTTTCACATTCCTCTTCAATGAGAGATGCACCTAATTTGATCTATTTTGGATCATCTAGAGTATCAATGTTGACTTTTGTTATGTCCTCCACAAGAAGAGTTGAACCATCATCTAAAATGGTTGACAAAGAATTAAATTGGCCTATAATGATAGAGTCCTCTGTTAGGATTGGCTCTTCAAGTTCTCTGAGGTATGAGGGATCAAAATCTCATAATGGTAGAGATGGCTATATGACAAACACTATTAGAAACACTTGGATTATTTGGTTAAAATCCTATTTTTCTTCAAAACTAAACTCGGACCCATGGGTAAGTTCATCATTGGTGGTCTCTTGAGCTATGTTTGAGGAAGGTTAAGCACCCCTATCTAATAACACCTAGAATAGGTTTTTACCACTAGATTGGTCTTTATCTTTACTTTTTCCCTAATCCAAAATCACTCAAAGAGGTTTTCACTTTGGGACCTTAATGTTTTATTTAATTTTTTGTGACTAAGGGTGTTCATCCATTCTCCAAAATAGGTTGTAGGATACAACTTGATTGAGAACCCTTGTTTGTGGTTTTCCAATAGAACATTATCTCTTTCACCTAGAAAATTGTAGAAGGCCTCATCATTTTCAAACTTATCAATAGGCACTATGGATTCTTATTGGTTCAAGTTGAGGATGATATAAAGAAAGTGGATGATTATAAATAATTGGTCTAAGGGTATAAATGGCATTGGTGTCAAATAGATTGGTATTAGTCAGGTTTTCATAAATATTATGATCAAAATATAATTCATTATCGATGTCATCATCACTAGTCATAGGCATTGGAACACAAATAAGTTATGCGGGGTCACCCCTAGATGATTTAAATCTCAGACCATAGGTTCCTTTGTATCGAATGGCAAAAATTAGCTCATGTATTCATTGTTGATCTAACCTGAGACCTCCTCCTTCATAGGCATGCTTTTCTATGATCTTGTTAGGGATAAGGTATTTGGAATTTTGATAATAGTTGATCAATTTATCATTATACAACCATGATTCATTTTCTACAACTGGGTCCTATTCTTGGCCAATGGCTGGTGTCAAAATGATAGGTGTTAGACTATGCAATTTAGATTTTCCCTTGTATTGCCATTTCATGCAAGGTGATTTGGATTTTAGTGGTCCATAGGACTTGAGGTTCTATGGAAGCTTGGCAATATGGAATGTATCATGGGTCAAATATTCTCTTGGGCCATTAACTGATATGGTATAATGATTAGATATTTCAAGAGGTAGCATATGGGAAAGTGAATAAAGGGTATATAAGTTAATGCAATTGGCCTCTGGTGAATCAACAAGTATTTATTTCTCTTGTCCTTCTTGGTAAGTAGATTTAAACCAAAATGGTAGTTATAACTTTCATACTCAACCTCCAAATGTTTATAATGTTTGTATGGCTACAAATCTCCATAAATGGTGACCTTCATACCTAAATGGGAGAACTTAATACAGTGTTGCAATGTTAAAGGGATTGCACGAATATCATGTATCTAAGATCTACCCAAAATCAAATTATATGACAAATCGAATACTAAAACATGGCATAAGGTATTGTGGGTCAAAGGCTCAATGATAATTGGCAAGATAATGGTACCCTATGATTTCTATTCTTTATTGTCATATGTCTTGATTTTGATCATTTCTAGTTGGATATTGGCTATTATGTATTCAAGAAGCTTTATGAGCTTTAGATACATAATATTTAGACTTGATCCATTGTCTATGAGGACACAGTTCACTTTGTGTCATGTTATGACAACTTCGATATACAATGGATTGTTATGCAGAGGGTCAAGGGATGACATATCACTTCGGTCAAAGGCTAATTGATATCTTGGGGATAGATGTCCAACCAAATCTTTAAATTTGTCTGGATATATGTCATTAATAAATTGATATTGGTAGAGAAACTATTATAAGATGTTCTTTTCGATTGTAGACATACACAACAAATATAAAATAGAGATTTATGTGGGTATCTTTGACAATTATTCCATAATATCAAACATCTTTTCTTGAAAAATGGTAATGTCTTTTTCTTAACTAGAGTGATGGGTTGGATGGGTGTAGTGTCAAATGGTTGTGTGCCTAGGATGGTAATTATTATCACATAAATTTTGCACCTGTCTTTATTTTGTAGCATGTTGTGGAGAAATCTAATGATACAATGGGATCACCTCCAAGCTATAAGACCTTAGAAAATTAAGGTGAACCTCTAGATAAGGCCAGCTTCCTTTCACTAAATTTGGTACAACTGATAAACTATGAACTCGTATATAATTTTTTCTTCTTAGTGATCTTGCTTCTAAACTAGGGTTTGACTAAGAGAAAAGAGTTTTAGGAATGAAATTACAAAATTGCAAATGGTGATTGTACCAAATATTTGTTGTGCATTTTAATGCTTGCTTTGAATGAATACAACACAATGAATATATTGAAATTTATTGGAGCACAAGCTTATGCAAATGTGAAACCAAATGTAATATTAGGTATTTCTCATACAAAGGACAAGATTCTTTATTTTTAATCAAATAATCCCTCAAAAAGGCAAAATAATACCACAGATGAATTTTTTTGACCAAAATAAGAATAAAAGCATCCACAAATTTGATAAATAACCTTGCATACACAAATATATCACAAATAAAAAAGGCAAATCTTCAATTTATTCTCATTCTCTAGGTTGCAGCATGTAGACAATTTGTTCAAAATGCAAAATAATCTCTCTAACAATAAAAATAATAATGGGATATGCAATAGTACCCATATTTATAAAAAATATTCTCATGAAAGAGATTTATTTATCAAAAATTCCATGCCCATTTCAAGAGCAAGTAAAATATGAAAAATACATGCAAAGGGGTGTGATCTTCAGTTAGAATGGCATCCTTGGCAAAGTGAATGGTGGAAAAGAACATGTAACTATTGGGCATTACAAAAATTTCTAGAGGTGTGGAGGGAACTTGTAGAATCTTCATTTAATGTCTTCTTCTTTATTTTGTAGCTTCACCGTGCAATGAGGTGCCAAAAAGTAAACTCATACTCAAGACAATAGATAGCTTTTAAATAAATTTAGGTTACTTTTACAAAATCTAACTTGTAATTTTCAATTGGGACTTTTATAGCTTTTTAAGTCATCCAATTTTGACAAAACTAGAAATGCAATTTACAACATGAGTCTTTTCAAGTTAAAAAACTTAGACTATGTCGAAAAAATAAAGTGTAATTTACAAGTTTATTTTTCATAACTTTTCAACCTATCAAAATGATACTTGAAAATTACAAGTGACTCTTTTTTAAAAAGAGCTACCAAAATGATAGTTGTAATTTGCAACATTCAACTTTACAATATTTTTACAACAAAGAAATATAATATAAAGAATTTATTTGATTGAAATAATTAATCAACAACCATAATCTTTGAATACTCTTTGTCCCTCTTTACCTTTGTCTTCTCAATATATGTATCAAAATTCTTGAGGATCTCTAGGATATGATCTTCATAAGGACCAAATGAAAATAGGTTGTTTATTTCACATTTTTTGATTGTGTCAGAGAGTTCCCTTCATGCATCCATGTATACTTGAGTTTATTTCCCCATTTGATCCAATGTGTTATGGTACCTAATAAAATAGGGGATGGATCTCAAGCTAAATGTTTTGTCTTATGTTGACTCTCCTATGACCACTCCTTTGAACTTGTCTTGAACTTCTTGTACTGAAAATATTTGATTTTGACGATCTATTGCTTGATATGATAATTTATTTAGCAAATATTTAATGTCAATGATAAAATTTATGACCTTTTCATGTGTAGCCTTATCTTTATTAATACTCTCTGTGAGTATTCTTATTCTAAACTAAGCTGCTCTATCTAATTCCTCATGCTCTACATCATTATTTGATATATTTTTGTAATGAGGATATTAGTTTCAATCATGTCCATAGTTATCAGCTTAGGGTATAATAGGTTCAACCTTTATATCTCTTCCTAATATTTGCTTATTTGTTCCTTCAAGGTTGCCCATCTATCCTTTAGAGCTTTATAGTAGTCCATTATTAAATTAATGACTTTGTTTCCTTTTTAAATGAGCTCATCTACCCAATCCTTTGTATCCCTTCCTATCCTACTAATATTTTTTACTACATCAAGTGTTTCTCTATTTTTGATCTGAGTAATAGATTACGTTGGTTGGACAGCGGGCTCAATGAAATTATTGAGTGCAATCATAAATTATTCAACCTTATTCTTTAATTCATCCTTTATGACCTTTTCACTATCCATTTTCTTAAAAAGATAGTTAATTTTGGAATGAACATCATGTTTCAATCCTTCTCTTGTAGGATGACCAAGGTGAACCTTTGATATTTGGTAATCCCCCACCACTAGATCTTCTTTTTATTTGTCTGGTGGGTGAACTATAATCTCTACATACTTCTCCCCTATTGAATCATATAGTATTATTGATATGGTTTTGTGAATTTCCTTTGATTTCTTCAATGCATCTATAAGGCTAAAATCCAATGTGCTCAAGGACACCATCTACTTTTATTTCTTCCCCACTGATTGCACTAGCCAACTTGGTGTGGAATCCTATTATCCTAGCAATACTCTTTGTGAATATATAGTTAAATTTGTTATACTAGTAGTTATAGTGATGATTATTGTATAGATTGATGTCTTGGAAATCTCTTCCACATCTATGGGTTGAGTAGCCACATTTGTATAAATGATTTTCTCTATCTCTACCTCATTTGTGGGGATTAGGGTTATTATGGAAATGGAAGAAATGGGTGCAATGGAAATGGATGTGCCTACCAAGGATGTGGGAGATGGAAGTGACACCAATGGAGGGGTAGGCATAGGGAGTTGAAAAAGGGTAACCTATGGGAGTGTGGAATCCATAGTTGTGAATGAATTAATCAAATTTGTGGGAAAACTCAAAGTTGATGAAATGGGGAAGGTGAAAGGAGATGAAAATGAAGTGGTATCCATCCTAATGGTTGGGATGGCTAGCGAGATTGTAGTCAGGATGATCGATTTGGATCTATATACTATGTTGTGGTGTTAGTGATTAATGGGGTGGTGGTGGTTATTAGGGATGAGATGGAAGGGATTGTAAATGAAATGGGTGAAATTATGAAAGAGGGAGGAATTGTGGAAGGAGGGAGTGGAAGTGAAACTTGAGTATCTAATTGAGTTGATTAAACTATTGATAATGGGGTTAATGGCATAGGTGATCTGGTGGAAATGGAGGGGGAAATTATTTGAGGTGATGGTGGAGTGGAGACATGAGGAGGAAGTATTGTAGATGGTAGAATAATAGAGATAGGGTTTGAAACTATGATAGAGATAAGAGTAGAAACTATTGGTGTTTCAATAGTAGTTGTATCTTCAAATTATATTACTATCAATTGATCCATTGCTTCTCTTTGGCCATTAGATTTCCCTTTTTAATCCATTGTCTTCTACTTTCTCTTATGAGATACCACTGGCCTATCTACCTATTCTAAGAGGGTTCCACTATTGGAACCTTCTATTGTTGGTGGTAATTTCTCGCTGATGTTCACTAATTCCTTAGTCACTTTGACCCCTTTGCTTCTAAGCTAGTTGATTATTCTATTTATTACATTGATATTTTTATATAATAATGATAATGAATCAAGAATGGACCACCTAACTTCTAAAAGGGGTTGAGAATAGATCTTGTTATCATAGTAGACCTTGTCTACTAAAGACTCATCATCTACCAAATCCTCAGGTACTGGTACCATGTTAAAAGCCTTGATCTGATTTGTAAGTCACTATTATAGGGAAAATGTTTAATGGAGATGGTGGTTGCAAAACACAATTGTAATGTTCAATAGAAAATCTAATAGGTTTTTGGCTTGAAAATGTAAGTAAAATCCCCAATGGTATTTAGAGTTACAAAGTGCACTAAGATTATTCACAAAGTTATCGGGTTGTAGATGTAGGTGGAAATCCTATGGGTTTTGGAATTGTGATAGCAAGTGAAAATTCCTTGGGGATTGGGTAGGGAATCCTCAAAGGAATATCTAGTTGGTTATAATAATTTTGAAAACCCTACATTTCTAATGGCAATAAAATGGAAGGAAAAGACTCAATAGGGAATTAAGTAAATAGGTGATTTTTTGAAATTACACTAAGTAGATAAGATAAAACCCTAACAATGCTAAGAAACAAACAAACCTAAAAATATTATTAGATATAAAAAATAATGACATAAAACTAGTTTTGATAGTGAAAAGATTGATCAAAAATATGCATGAGTAGCAATGGCATTTGGTTGAAAGTAAGTATTGAATGCGTGGTAGCGTGGTTGTTGCTCAAAGCGCAGAACTCAAATCTCTAACTTTGAAATTTTAACAAGGAATTAAAACTCACCCTAATTAGATTTATATTACCTGTACAATAAATGTGCCTAAGTCAATGGTTGGTGGGAGGATCAAAAATCTAGATCTTATGAACAACTTTACAATCTTCATTTTAACCTCTATTCTTTGTAAGATAGGTTGATTATTTGAAAATGGGAAGGCAAAATTCTAGGTGTAATTTGTAACTTTGCAAGTTGTAAATTACAATTGATGTTCTGATTTCTATAGGAAGGTTAGTTGGCAAGAAGTAGAACTCAATTTGAAATTTACAACTTTTCAAGTTAATAAATTACAACCAAAGTTATGATTTCTGCAAGGAGTGATGCATAGGAAGTGGAGGTTAGAAAACAATTTGCAAGTTTGTAAGTCGCAAATTGTATTCCAATCTCTGGTTTCCACCAGCTAGGTTTTTGGTAAAAATTGGAGTTCTATTTGTAATTTACAACTTTTCAAGTTGTAAATTGTGAGTGGGGTTCTAATTTTTGATGGTTGTGATTTGTGTGGGAAGTGGAGGTTGGGAATTAATTTTTAAGTTTGCAAGTCAAAAATTGCATTCCAATCTCTAATTTCCACCGGCTATGATTAAAGTGAGAAGCAAAGTCTAGATGCAATTTACAAGTTTGCAAGTTGTAAATTACATGCATATCTTTGGTTTCTATCAGGCTTAGTGTTTAATAGGAAGTGGAGGTTGGGATGTAATTTGTAATTTTATAAGTTGCAAATTACACCCAAATCTTTGGTTTCTGTTGGCTTAAGGAAAAAAGTGTCCTAAGTCATTTTAAGGCCTTTTTCCAAAAAAATCATGGGTCTCTCTTAGGTTAATAGATGTTTTGATATTTTTGGGACAAAAATATCAACTTTTTTGGAGACCTCTGTAGGTTGATTGCATGTTAATCAGTTTCTTTTCAGTAGCACTCTAGTTGATCGAGCATGGAGTCATTTTAAGCTTAACACACTTTAACTAGAGAAGAACAAAAGTAGGATTTGCCTAAATAAGAATGAAACAAGGAAAATAGAACAAACTAAAGAAACAAAAACTCCTAATGAGTTAACTTTTATAAAAGCACTTATTGTAAAAAAAAACTAACCCTAATATATACAATATTTTTGAAATGAATTTTAATCTCAAAATAAATCTTTGACATATATCCCATTGATTTGGATAGGTATCTCTGATCCATCAAGCTTGGATAGCTTGAATGCATTTGCTCCTTTGCATTGAGTTATAATATATAGTCCACTCCATATTACATCAAACTTGGTGTGTTTACCTGGTTTAACTATTTTAGCATCCCATTCTAGAATCATGTATCTTTCATTAAAGCTCATGTCAGATGATTTTTAGTCAAAATTTATCTTTGTTTAAGCTTGATTTACTTCTAAAACTTTCATTGACCAGTTCCTAACTTCTTCTAGTTTCATGAGTTCTGCCAATCATATTATCATTTCATCATTATCAATCAATTTCAACTGGTGATTGAGTTTTAGATATGGTAACTCAATTGATAGTAGAACTCTATCTTCCCTTCCATATAACAACATGAATGGAGAATTTTTAATGGCTCTATTAGGAGTGATCCTATCAACCCATAGTGTTGATTTTAACTTTATGTGTTATGTCCTTTGCTTATCTTCCATTGTCTTTTTTATAATCCTTATGATATTTTTGTTGGTAGTTTAGGCCAAGCCATTACCCTATGGGTATCAATTAGAAGTACTCAGGTATACATTATGCCTTTCATCCCATTCACTCACTTGAGTGCCCATAAAATCTTTAGCATTATTTGAGATAATGGTGTGCAGAACACCAAACTTTGTGATTATGCCATTTATAAATTCTAGGATAAATGCCTCTATGGCATCTTTCAGTACAACTACTTTAGTCCATTTAGTGAAATATTTAGTTTTTATAAGGACCTATTTGTGTCCTACACTCGAAGATGGGTTGATCATGTCAATGAAATCCAATCCCCATTGAGCAAATGGTTGGTCAGCCTAGATTGGTTTGAGAGGGAGAGCTGCTCATCCTTGCTTACCTATAAAGTAAGCACACTTTTCATAGTTCCTTACCCATTCATGGGAATATTTGAATCTATCAAGCCAATAATATCCCCCTCTCATTATTTTGATGGCCATGGTTCTTGTGGAGAAGTGTCCACCTTATGGGCCATCATGAAACTCCTCAAGTACCTTGGGGACTTGATAATGCTCGATAAATCTTAACATGAATCCATTCATATATTTCCTAAATAATATTCCATCAACAAGAACATAAGGAATGGATTGAAGTCTGAAATACCTTTTCTTACACTATTAAAAATCATACAGGTACTCACTAGTCTATAAGAAGATAGTCATGTCATGAATTCAATTGTTAAATAGAGGTGGATTGGCTAGTTGGGATACACTTTGAGTATACACTACATTAGATACTACTTCATTAGTCTTAATAATAAATATAACTCTTCACATAAGCTCTTTCCTCTTACAATCTTTGTGATTTTTATGTTCACATTATATTCCATGACTTTTGTGATCCATCTTGCTCTTTTTTTATTATTTCATGGCTCAATAGGAACTCTTTGACACTTTGATGACTAACCATCAGATTAATTTTGTTATTGGAGAGCATATGCCTAAATTTCTTAAGAGCTTTAATTATATCATATACTTATTTCTCCATGAAACTATACTCTTCTTCATAATCCTTCAAGGATTGACTAAAGAAAGATATTGGTTATTCCAATTGTTCTTTAATATGTCTGGTTAGAATAGCTAATATACTACCTTCCCCTCCAAAATCATAGAGAATGAAATCTTTCTCATAGTTAGGATTGACCAGGGTAGGAGCCTGAGAAATACCCTAGTTGATGGCTTCAAAAATATATTTTCTTTCTTATGTCTAGCTAAAAATGATACCACTCTTAAGCATATTAGTAAGGGCCTTAGCCATAGAGGCAAATTTTGGAATATTATTCTTACGAAATTGATCTTTCTTAGGAAACTTTGTAACCCCTTTTTATGGCTTGGAAGTGGTAATGTAGATATAACACTTATTCTCTTTGGGTATTTTGTAAGACCTTATTTTGAAACAATGTGTCCTAGTAGTTTCCCTTTATAAACTATGAAAATGTACTTTTTTGGATTGAAGGAAACTCCAAATTCTCTACACCTTTCAAACAATTTCCTAAGGTGATTTAGGTGTGCGTCAACATGTTTTGAATAGACAGTAATTTCATCTAGGTATACCAAAATCATCTCATCTATCAAACCTATAAAATCCATATCCATGGCTCTTTGAAATATAGCACCAACATTAGTCAAACTAAAGGGCATCTTTTTATATGCATATGTGTCCCATTTTATAGTGAAGGTAGTCTTGAACTGGTTTGATTCCTATACTAGGATTTGGTTATATCCAAAGTAACTATCTATAAGGGAAAATATTTTAGATCTTAATATAGTTTGTAGAATTTTCCCTATAGGTGGAAGGGGATAATGATCTTTCAGGGATGTTTTGTTCAGATCCCTAAAATCTACACACAGCCTAATTTCATCATTATTTTTCCTTATAGGGACTAAGTTAGTAACCTAAGATGAGTGTTTGATAGGGAAAATGATATTGGAATCTATCAATTTGGACAACTCACTCTTCATCAAGGGTTCTATTTTTGGATTGATTGGTCTCTATTTCTAATTGACAGGCTTGATATTTGGGTCAAGTTCTATTGTGTGTTAGGCTAAGTTAGGGTCAAAATCCCTTAGATCTTGATAACTCCAAGTGAATTTATCATCAAATTCTTGACACAACTTAATAAAATCTTGTTTCTCAGAAACATTACATACCTTTTCAATCTTCAATAATTTCCCTTTTGAGATGACTATTGGCTCACAGTCTTCTTCATTGACCATGATATTCTTCTTTTCACTCTTCAGTTGATCATCTGAGTTTAAGATATTCTTTAAAGTAATAAGGCCCATAGGTATTTTTTTCATCGTTAACTAAATGATATAATCTTCATATTGATCATGGAGTTTTGACTAGTTTCTATTAGAGAATTTAGATTCCTTAAAAAATTTATAATTTGTTGATAACTATCAAAGATTTGACAGTTGGTTGCATTATCAAGAATAGATGGCCTTATTATCAAATTCACATGTTATCTATTTTTCTTCTTTGTTTCTTTAGGTAGGTTAGACTAGGATCCCACTGAGGCCATACAATCAATATCTTTGTTCTATGCTCTTGGTACCACTTGAATGTCAAAAATGGTGAAGTCTTCTAATAGGTCCCAAACCCCATGTTTGTAAGATCTTAGCAAGTTATTCTTAGTTACGATTTTGGATATTGCTTGGTGAACAATCAGCTCATTATCACCAATTACTTGTAGTGATTATATCCCTCATTCCTTATCCAATTAGAGACCTCAAATCAAAGCTTCATATTTAGCTCCATTGCTAGTGTAGCTAAAATGAAATCTAAAAGAATATAAATAACTCTCCTTTTGAGGAGAGATCAAAATAATACCTGCACCTATACCATTCCTACTTCTTGAGCCATTGAAGAATAGTTACCACATTCCTTAAAGATCTTCAGCTGATTTTACTAGATTTGGAATAATTATATCATTTTCATGGATGTAATATGTACCCAACCCAATTTCTTGTATATAGTCATAAGGATAAAATTGGAGAGATGATCCCATTCATCCAGATGAGTGTCTAGAATATATTCTATAAGTTTTACAACCTCATGATCCTACTCCTCTTCTTGGTCTTGAAATGCATAATTCATATCCACAGGGATAGGATTGTATAACTCAATATGGTCTTTAGTAATCAGTTCAGCTCTTATTATTACTCTCATTTTATATGAGTAACATGTGCGACTAATCAGCTAATAGATACCCTCCCATTTTTACCATGAATTTTTAGGAAAGGTAGCTAGAAAAATGTGGGGGGAGATCAATAACTAAGATATCTTGGAAAATTGATAAGCTTGGACATGCATGGATGGTAAGGTTTAAACCTTTTATATCTATGACTATTTGAATGTCAATCCCATCTAATTGAACTACACCTTTATTGATAGGTATATACTTAATACCATTGGCATCAACTATTTTCTTAGGCATGACAGAACTACTATCCCCTGAGTCTATTGTGTAGTTATGTATGAGATGCTTCCCAACTATTATTAACAGGTAGAAAGGGGGAGGCTTACCATTTTTTCTTACTTTGGTGTTAGTTTGTGGTTGACACCAATTAATTGCAGTAGTGGTTCCTTTAGCTATAACTTTATTTATGATTTGGAAGTTTTTCAAAGCTTCCTATAACAAGTCCCTTTATGTTGGTATAGATAATGCTTCCCACATAGTAACATTCAAATTAGTTTTCTTAATTTGTTCAACAATACTAAAATTAATGTTACCAACCTTTGTTAGTGCCTTTGTGGGAGTTATATCTTCTTTCACTGATTTTGGCTAGCCTATTGGCATATTGAGTGGCCTTGATACTATGTTTCCCT
This sequence comes from Torreya grandis, assembly GCA_037957365.1. Lineage (NCBI taxonomy): Eukaryota > Viridiplantae > Streptophyta > Pinopsida > Cupressales > Taxaceae > Torreya > Torreya grandis. The sequence continues at coordinate 554,014 of JARHVA010005613.1, read as the reverse complement.
TTGCATATTTTGGTACAACTTTAGAAGTTGTAGCTTGTTCCACTTTGGAGGGTTGATCACTTTATATTGCCCTTCTATTTGAATGTGTATTTTCTACCACAAAACCACCACCATTGAATAATGCTTCATTCTGATTTACACCACAAAAGTCCTCCTCTTTCCAGTTCAAAAGAGTAGCCTCATCTTAAGTAGGTTCTTGTGTGTTTTCTTGTTGAGAAGTGACTTTTTATTGTTGTCCTTGTATGTTCAATATGTTTTTTACCATCAAGGCTTGATTTATGACACCATTAAGATATGTATTCTAGTTATGTGGTTGAGCACAAGGATAACACCACTCATATTCTTGAGCCAAGTTGTTTTGAATAGGTACAATAGATTTAGAAGCACTTGGTGTAGGTAGAGCATAGATATTTGGAGGTTTTGATTGTGTATTTTGACTTTGTGGTTGTGAATTACCTTGGTATGGCTACTTTTTAGGTTGGTATGTTTGGTTTGTTTGATGATAAGACATGTAGTTCTATGATTAATGACTTTTCATTGCTACTAGCTCATTGCCAAAGCTTTCAACAGTGATTTAACCTCATAAATAATTAGTAGGGGTAGGAGTTAAAGTTATGGCTTTATTTGTAGTGAGAATTGGGAAAATTACAAGTTATGTAAGAGGCACTTCTAGAAATAGAGGCATTAGAGGCCTTGGGCTAATTTTGATAGCTTAAATTAGGCAATTTTATGCTCTTATTACAATTTCATAGGCATTGGGGAGTGTGGTACCAACCATTGACTAAATCATAATAGTTATATCACTATTTAAATCCCTTAATTAATATAAGAAAGCATTATTTGGGGTTGGCTTGACCAACATTAGGATTCTATTCCATGTCTTTTGAAAATAAAAATTGAAATCACTCATGAACTCATGAGGATCATGTTGAATAGCAATTAGTTGTTTAACCAAGGAAAGGTGGTCACTTTTATCTTCAAATTGAGTGCACAGTGCAATTCTTAAGTTATCCCAAACATGAATAAAATTGGGAGGTAGGTATCTATACCATTTTAAGGCTTTACCCTTAAAAGAGAAGATAATAACTTTGATTGTAACATTATCTTGTACTACATTTTGCACTAAACAACTATTAATAAATCTTGTATATGTTCTTTAGGAGTGGAAGTTTCACCAGTAAAATATGGATGGATTTTCAAAGCCAATGTGGGTATGTCATCACACTAGGCCAATTGAATTGGGTTGCCTCCATTGAAGGCTACAAAATTTTGATTTCTCAAAGCCATTATGAGAGGTATGAAACTATTAGGGATATTTGAAGGAGATGCAAATAAATTTGTAGGATATACTCTAGTGTAAGGTACAATTGATCTTGATTTATTTTCATATGGAAATGACAATTCCAAAAATTTAGTTTTCTTAACTTTATTAGATGATCTTGTTTGCTTCTTTGGCATACGCAAACTTTGATTTTTTGATTTTGTGTGTTAGGATAAAAGCATGCATAAATCATCCTCCTTTAAGTTTCAATGAAATAGGGGAAACTATGAAAACATAAATAATTACAAATCAAAACATAAAATAAGAAATACAAATGCAAACCATAAGAAGATAACACTGAGTTTACATGGTTCACCCAACTTGGGCTACGTCCACGAAAAAGTTTGCAGCTCTCTCTATTGTAACAGAATCCTAGAGAATACAACCATGACTATAACCTATCACTCACACTATACTCACTCTCTCTTATAACATCCTTCGTCTTCAATTCTCCAAGCTTAAACCAAGATTTTACAATACAATAACATGCAAAAAAATGAACCTTACAATATGGTTAAGTAAAATCCCATACTTAAAGCCAAATACAAATGAGAAGAAAGAAAAACTAAGGAAAAATACATGTGAAAGGGATATTTCAACCCACTCCTCATGGAATCACTACTAAAAAATAATGTAAAGGTGGGATCATCATTCAATTCCTTCTTTAAAAGAGCATCTCATGATGATTTGTTGACTTCTTCCCATGTGCTCATAAATGGCATGTCCCACTCTCCATGTGCAAATGCAAAGGGGTCAAAAGATACCCAATCAGGAATAGTTCTTGTCCCCACTACCCCACATGTCTCTAATCAACTTTTGAAGATTCCAAATGACTTTTGTCTTTCTCCCTTTAGACATAATCATGGCTCCACCAAATACAACATCCCACGTGAAAAGTAAATGAATTTTCAATTTAAAAAAAAAATCTCATAATGGAGAAATATGTGCCACTCCACCTCATTCCTTTGTGGTTCATGCCACATCACCTTAGATCTACCTCACTTCTCAGTCACACATCCACATCACCTATGAATAGTAAAAATGAATAGTGTTTGTGTGAATAATAACTTCACACCTAACACTATGAGCTAGTGGAATCACTAGGTGATTTTTAAAAAGTGTATGAGGCTTTTATAATGCTTGATGAGAATAACATCAATCTCTTAGTAATAATTTATAGTCCCATAGGATGTGCCAAAAACTGTTATCACATAGATTTTGTTCCCCTGTTCATGTTGTAGTGTGTTGTGCAAAAATATAATGATACAATGGGATCACATATAATTTTTAGGACCTTGGTGAATTAAGGTGAACCTATGGAGAAGGCTAACTTATTTTCATTAAATTTGATGCAACTAATAAACTAACAGCGCATATACAATTTATGCTTCTTAGTGATCTTACTTCTAAACTAGGGTTTGACTGAGAGAAAAGAGTTTTAGGAATGAAATTACAAATTTGGAAATGGTGATTGCACCAAATATTTTTAGTGGATTTTAATACTTGCTTTGAATGAACATAGCAGAATAATGAATATATTGAAATTTATTAGAACACAAACTCATCCAAATGTGAAACCAAAGGTAATATTGGGTATTTCTCATACAAGGGACAAGCTTCTTTATTTTTAAGCAAACAATCTTTTAGAAGGGCAAAATAATACCATAGATGAAATTTTGTGACCAAAATAAGAATAAAAGCATCCACAAATTTGATAAATAATCTTGCATACATAAAGATAACACAGACAAGAAAGGCTAATCTTTAATTTATTCTCATTCTCCAAGTTACAACATGTAAAAAAATTATTCAAAATGAATAATAATCTCTCTAATAGTGAAAAAAATAATGGGATATGCCATAGTACCCATATTTATATAAAATATTCTCATGGAAGAGATGTAGTTATCAAAAAGTCCATGCCCAGTTCAAGATCAAGTACAATCTAAAAACTCCATGTAAAGGGGCATGATCTTCATCTGGATTGGCATCCTTGGCAAAGTGAATGGTTGGAAAAGAACATGCAATTATTGGGCATTACAAAAACTATTGGAGGCATGGAGGGAAATTGTAGAATCTTCATGTAGCACCTTCATATTCTTCAATTGAGTTGTATTTTCTCCATGAAATGAGGTGCCAAAAATTGAACTCATACTCAAGATAATAGATAAATTTTGTACACACCTAAATCTAGCCACCAATGACCATCAATCAGGTTTTCGACCAATTTCCACAAAAATATGCAATTTGGCCTAAAAACACTAAAAGACATTAAATGAATTGAAATTGATATATTCAAGTGCCAATTTTGGCCAGAGTGTCATTAAATGGGGTAATGCAATTTATGAAGCAACTAACTTTGATCAGATCATTTTAAGTCAAAATGACATTTTTGCACCTAGGTGCTCTGGATTGATCTTTTCTATCAAATTTCTTATACAAGATATGTGCCTTTTTTATTTTTCATTAGCAACATCCTAAATAGGATAATGATTCCAATGCATCTAACATCAACTTCCAATTTCAATTTAGCAAATTTTGAGCCAATAATACAACATTTTGACCAATTTGATTAATTTGTGCACAAATTACCAAGGTTTTACATCAAATTTGACTAATCATATTTAAGGCTAATTAAACTAAATCAAGAGCTTAAATTAATTTTCCATGGAAACTTTTGAATATTTTTTTTTTGTAAATTGATATTGAATATCTACATCATCAAATGACATCATTTCTTGGAAAGACATCCCTAGGTCATAAATGCATAAAATATCTTATCAAGCCACCCCATGCCTCATTAAGACCCTCCTATATCTCATCAATTCCTCCCATACCTCTTAAATACCCATTCATCCCAAATATTTATGGTGGATATTTATGAATTTAATTACATAATTTGGATTAATTCATGGCTACACATCTCAATCTTGAGATGGATGGTCATGATTGATCCTAAACCATTTCAAAAATCTATAAATAGGAGGTCTTAACTATTGATTTTTAAGTTATTTTATGCCAAATTTATAATTCCCAAATGCATTCAAAAATCCATTGCAATTACTATTATAATGTCAAATTATTGAGCCAAGCCAAACCAAGCTAAAGGCAAATATGGTGCCAAGGAGAGATGGAGGTAGGCACACTTCATTGATGCAGACTTCATGAGCACAAACCAAGCAAGCCACTTCAACAAACTATTTGGAGCATCCAAATAAGGTAAAATAAGGTTTTTTTTTAGCATTTTAGTTGTGTTTTCCATTTTAGTCTTATTAACTAAGCTCCCTTATTAAGATAGAATTAAGGTGTTAGCTATTAGTGTGTTATTTTGATTTTGATATCATATACTAACACAATACTAATTTCCCCTTATTATAATCCTATGTTTACAAATGGAATGTCTGGTGGGACCTAGCCTTACAAATTTGGTTAAATTGCACCTACAAGTAACATACTAACCATTTTCATGTAGGATCTTATAGTGTGGAGGAAAACAAGATAAAACTTTGAGCAAAAATTAATTTTTTTCTAAGCCATGGTTTTATTCTTGGGACTGTCAACCCAACTCCCATGTCAGCCCAACTTGCTTGTCAACCCAACTTACTTGTGTAGCCCAACTCGACTATCATCCCAGCTCACCTATCAACCCAACTCGCCTATCAACCCAACTTGCCTATTAGCCCAACTCACCTATTAACCCAACTTGCCTATGTAACCCAACTCAACTATCAACCCAACTTGCCTATCAACCTAACTCGATTATCAGCCCAACTTGCCTATCAACTGAACTCGCTTGTTAACCCAACTCAACTATCAACCTAACTCACCTATGTATCCCAAGTCAACTATCAACCCAACTCACCTATCAACCCAACTTGACCATCAACCTAACTTGATTTTCAACTTGAGAGATCATTTTTTTAAAGTCCTTGTCTCATCCTCTAAAGTGCTTTAAAATAGGTAGTCCTAATCTTATTTTTGTAGGTTGAAAGGATAGTTTGGAAGTTATTTTGGGTATTTTAACTAATCATACACTTCAATTTGGATTTTTAAAAAGAACTTGGTATAAATCATTCACACTACAAATTTGGTGCCTAAAATGAATCTTTAGCATGCTAAGTCTTGAACACTTTAAACTTTGGGTTTAAAATGAACGTAGTTGCTCATTATTTCATTTAGTATTTTTTTTCTTATAATCTTTACATATTTTTACAGCTTAAAACCAAGGGGTCCATATAACATTACCAAAATTTTGTTTTATATTTAAAATTAGACTCATTTGTCAAGTTTGTATTTAATAGATGATTAATTAATTGATTGGCAAAAAAAAGGTTCATGTGTGTATGCTCTTCCATCTATCCCCTTTAGGAAAATTTTGGAATCAAAAGCACCATCCTTATTGCAAGCATGCCTATTCTAAGGCATAGAAAAAGTGTCATCTAAATCACTCCCCAAAAACTCACAATAGTTTGGATGATCTTGAAATGACCCTAAAGTCTTTCTATTAGTCATTTATTTTATTGCATCTTGACTTGCAATGGGGACTTCATTACCTCTCACAAGTTCTATAGGGATGATTTGACTCGAGGTTTCATCTTCTAGCACTGAATTTAACTATTCCCACTAGGATTAGAGGTTTGAGCAGTTAAACCACCTTCTAGTGTTGGAGTTGCACAATGGATGTATCTACACTTTGGACATCATATTACACTAAACAAGAGATGGATGTAGTGGTTGAAAAAAGGGAAAGACTTTTTTGAAACTATTCAAGTGCCACAAACACCCTATTTAAGTGCATTTATTTTACAATGTGACATTAATGTCATTTGGCAATTGATCCATCTAAATGTTTAAAAACTTGTAGATCTTAAACAAATACCCACTTACCATGGAAGTGTTGTTGGTGTAAGGTGCACCTCATGGTCCATGTCATAGTATTGTCAATTGAGATAAGGGGGGCATAAAATCCCTACTATATAATGTGAATTTTACTTGTTGGTTGAACACTAAAAAATCCTCTCAAATGATGTATATTGATGGATTCTAATAATACCAAATAACCTTTTCATTTTAGGACCTAAGAGTGATTAATTAGTTGGATTTTTCCTAGATTAAAGTCTTATTTGGAATCAAAAGTTGGTATGAAAAAATGATACAAGCCAAAACACATAGTCCTCATTTTCTTTTAAACAAAGAGGCATTATGCTACCCATTTGAATCATCAATTTGCCTTGTTCAAAGTTCATCAAAACCTGGAGATATATCATCCACTTTGGCAAAGTTATGCTACCTAATTGAGTTTATACTTTTACCAAACATTGTTTAAGTCCTTCATTTATAATCTAAATTCAAAATTTCACCTTTCATAAGTTTATAAGTTTGATGTGTTAAGTGGGTTCACCATTTACACTAAACTTGAAGGAACTTAGCTTCAATTTCTAATTTGAGTTGAAGGTCATTTACGACTCATAATCATTATAACCACTAGGTAGACTTAAGTTATTTTGTGCTAAGCACTTCCACTTTGAGTCTATGCACCAAACATTTTTGTGTTACCATCCTATTTCCATTAAGATCATTTGAATACATACTTTTTTTCCTTAGAGATATTGTAAAAACTCTAAAATTATGTATGTCATTTGAGTTAAGAAGGGTAGGTTACACTGTCGAATTTGTGTAAAATCATCTTTGCCTTAGAGATTTTTTTTTTGAAACAAACATTTTGTCATGTCTTTTGAGTAGTCTAGCATTGTTACACTACCCAAAACATTTCAAACATTATTTCATACACATTTTTTACATAGACTTCAAGTTTGTACACATTTTTCAATCCAATCCAAGTATACCTTTATGAATCTTTGTCTAGCATAGTTACGTCATTCATATTTGCCTACCCTGTTTATCAAAAGAACCAAGCTTTATACCATTATTTATGACAAAACAAACTATCTCTAAAGTGCCTTTTGTTTCATACCTTTTACCTATTTCATCGAGTTCATGTCCAAGAGTCAAATGCCTAATTTTTGTTAAAAGTGTTTCAAATACATTAGATTAAAACTTCATCTATTTTTAAAGTCTAGCTTTTGACATTTTTTGGCCAAGAATCCTAGCACATGCCTTTTTTGAGCCTAGATTTTGATGTCGCATTTGGCCAAAATACCTAGCAACAATTTATTTCCTAGATTAGACTAAGTTGAAACACTTCAACCTTGGATTTTGGCATTTTGATTTTGGGTCTATTTACTTAAATTTTTGTATAAGATGTGTAACATTAGATACTTAATGTTATCTTGTTTTATCACAAATCATTACATAAACCTTTCCATCCTTTTGATGAATCTAGACCAAGTTTGAATATCATATTTTAGACATTATCTTTTTAGAGTTTGTATAACTCTCTTCCCTTTGTATCGCATAACATTCACTATGGATCCCAACATGTATTCCTACACTCATAGTGGACTCATGTACAATCCAGGGATTAGTAATGTGGTTGGATAATAATAAATGGTGTAAGACCCCTATGCAGATAATATTTATTATGAGATGGATCCTTATCCCTCTTATAGTACTCAAATAGGGACACAAAACCAAGATCCATTAGCTAACAATTTGGTTAATATGTCACCATATTCATAATAGGACCAAGAACAAACCTCATAATACCTAACTATCATACCCACAATTGAACAACAAATTCTTCAAAAAAATCATACTCTATTAATACACCTTCTATGTATGATCCATTTTTGTTTGAGTGCCATTTTTTGGAGAACAAAGATGATATTTTGGTTAGAGCCATAGAAGTAGGGGCTAAGTTTCTAGCAAACTTCCCTCATGAAAGTTTACCAAGCCTAGTAAGAATGCCTCATAACATATTATACAGTCAACAGACTTCTTCTATTAATCCTTTAAACTAGTCTAAATGATGTATCAGGACCCTGATATGCCTAAGAAAGGAAAGAACCTCATGGAATACCACTTTAACCAAATGTAGGTAGCATATCAAACCTACCTAAATCTAGCATGCAATTCAATCAAATGACCATGGTGAGTAAACCTCTTATTAACATAGTTCCTTAAACAAGAATTTTGATATTGTTTCTACCTCAAATTTCGCTTTTCAGACTAAAAAGAAAGAAACTAAAAGAAAGTAATGGACAAGGCTTGGAAGTACCTGGACTAAAGATTGCGCACCGTAAATCCAGACGTTTGTGAGCACTCCATTTGGCTGTGGAGGAATGACACCTGCAAGAAAAAAAGGAAACTAGGACAAGAAAAACGTTCAGATAGGCAGTGGGTTGCCAAGCAAAAGGCTTGTTCCCAGAAGTGTAAAAACTTCCTTAAGGGAGGTCAACCCACTGTTTTGATGAGATAAGTGACTGATAAAAGACAGAATGCCAGAATACAGAAATGACAAAGAAAGTAGAAAGGAAAGAAGCAAACAAAATGATTACCTGAAAGAGCTGTTGGGCTGAAGACAGTCGCCGAGGTCGGAAACGTCGCCGGCGTCGGTTATCTGATCCGCCGGCGTCGGCTATCCTGCCGACATCGGTTGGGGAAGTGACCGGCGTCGGTCGGGGTTGTGGCCTGTAGTCGGGTCTGGGTTGCTTGCTGGACTGTGGACGGGTCTGAGACTGAATGGGGACAAGTTTGGATGGATTGGGGAGTGGCCTGGTTCGGGTTGGGTACCTGTTGCAAGGTCTTTTTGGCAAGGGGTGAGGAAGTTGAAAGAGACACAGAGGACAGGGAAGAGGAGGATTCACAGAGGATGGGGCCTGAGAAGGCTTTGCAGCCTCTCAAGGGGGAAGGACAGAGGGAGCAAAAGACAATAGAATATAGATGAATGAATAAAATGAAATAACAAACCTAGACTAGCTTACCTTTAGCTTACTGAATGAAGAGAGAAGAAGATGTTGCTGGAGCCATAGAAGAGTTGCTGCAAGGAGAAGATGCTGATCCAGGGCCTTTTCACCTGTTGCTGCTATTGCACGAGGTCAAGACAGAGGAGAGATCAAAGCCAAAGTGTCAAGAGAATCCGTTTTCGAGCTCAAGAGTCCAGGGGGTGCAACGGATGCAGAAGGGGATAATGAAGGCTGCCGACGCTGGCAGTTTCGCCGACGTCGGCCGAAGGGTCGCCGACGTCGGCAGTCGCAGGATGGGCACAGAGGCTAAAAATAGCCTATGCCCACTCTTGCACGCCACCGAGCGAGGGGTCATGGGCAGAACGGTCACGAGGATACCAAAATGGACGAGGGGGGATATAATGGTGAGATTTGGCCTAATAAATGCTAGGGGGAAGGTGGAGGGATTCAAGGGAGGATCCAAGGTGGCAAGGGTAGGGTGGAAAGGGGGCCTAATTTAATTAAAAATAGATGTTAATTTCTAATTAATAAGCCCTAGGTGGGTTAGGGACCAAGGAGGACTAGGTGGGAAAAAGGGCCAAGGGGGAGAACCAAGGTGCAGACACGTTTGCGGTGTCTACAGATATAGATTAGGTAGTCAACTATCAACCAATGAAGTGTCATGCCTCAACAACAAAATGTGATGAATCCTATTCTTCCTGAATATGTGATGAGTATCATTCATGCCTCAACAATAAAATGTGATGAATCCTATTCTTCTTGAATATGTGATGAGTATCATTCCATAATTATAGGCACAAATTAATATACCAATGTATCAAAGGTTGAACATATTACCACCTCAACTAGGGGCAACTAATGTTCCACCTCATCAGGGAGTAATAAACATACCTTCTTATTCACATACTAACATGCAAATTCAAAACTAAATGATGTTTAATTAATAATGTATTCATGTTGGTCAATGACAAGTGTCAACTCTCCAACATGTGTCCACTTCCTAACTAAGATTCATGTAACAAGGGGGTTTCAATGTCTCTCAAATACCTGTTAGGCAATAATTGCCTTTTGTATAGAACATACCACAAGTTCAGAGATAGTGTCTTATTTCATAAGTTCCCACTCAACAAACAAGGTTCGAGTAGTTGGTAGCATATCCCTATTCAACCACGATAGACATAGTATAGTTATATCCCTCCATCCTAACCTCAAAATCCTCCAAGTCAAACCTTCATCACCAACTTAAGCTAGAATATTGCACAACCAAACGTGTAATTTCAATAAGCACATTTTAATCCATGTATGCATATTCTTGGATTATTTCCTAATTAATCCAACATATACCAATAAATACTTCCATTATACCCTAGTCAAGTGTTTCACTTATGACCACTCAACCATCTACCCAAGCCCATATTCCCACAACTTTCTTAGAGCAAGAGTTACAATAAATGAAAGATGCAATTGCATCCATACAAATGGGGAAACATGTTTAAAAGTTTAAGTTTGAAGATGTGTATTACTATCCTTTCAATATGGATTAATTATATATTCCATATCCTCTAGGATATGAGCCACTAAAATTTGATAAATATAAGGGAAAAGGTGACCCCAAAGCCCATTTAATCGAGTTTTTTGTCACATGCCATCCAATGGCATATAGAAATATATACCTTTTATTATTACTTCTAAGGAGCTTAGCTAGATAAGCCTTAGAGTGGTTTTTAAATTTGCCTAAGAACTTAGTAACTGATATTGATGATCTTTCAAATAAGTTTATGTAGCACTTTTCCTATAATATTGAGCATGAGATTTCATTGGTTGATTTGATTCAAGCTATTAAAAAAGTTGATGAGAGTTTTTAAATCTATCTACAATGATGGAGAGCACTTTCAAGTTGATTCATTCACAGTTTACCAGATAAATAACTAACCATTATATTTACTAAAAAATTGCATAGTGAGATAGCCTATCATCTGGAACTATAATGTACGCATACCTTTAAATAAATTATTGACAAAGGTTTGTTGATCGAGTGAGCAATCATTAATAAAAGAGTCATCAACCTTAATTCAACTAATCAGAACCAAGGTACCAATTAAGGAAGTAGTCAAAACCAACATCCAATCTAAGTGCAAGCATCACAACATAGACCAAAGCAATTCAACCATAATAGGAATATTGTGGGAAATGGAGTAATTGAGTCACATCATGTCCAAATGGTACAAACATCATCTACACTATCTTTTTAGCTTACTCTTACCTAAAAACCTCTCTAACCAACACTATAAGCACAATAACCAAGACCCACACAATAAATGCCACAACCTTTGCCATTATAAAACCCTCCTCTAAGGAGAATTATGCCTATGCATCATGTTTTTAGTGACCTTAGAAAGCCTATTAAGTCTGTATTTCATAAACTTACTATCGTTACTTTGATTAGTTGGCATGTACCAAAGCATTATCCTCAATGCATCCCTTATCTTGATTGGTATCATGAAAATGAATTCTATGAGTATCATCAAGTCAATGGGCACAATTTATGAAGATGTGTGCAAATCAAGCATTTAATTGAAAATATGTTAGAGAATGGGGAGATAATATTGGATGGTGGTGTTTCCACCTCTAATCAAACTCTTGGCATCTATCAAAACCCTTTTCCATAGCATAACTAGTAACAATAATGTCAATAATAACAACAACCAATACAATATCAAAATCAAAGGATAAACTAGTAGAACTAGCAAAATCAATAGCAGATCTAATAATGTCAAAAAAATGGACAAAACCAAGGTCAAAATGATAAAAACCAATAAACCTACCATGCATTTGCACATGACTATAATAGGGTTGTAGATCATATTGTAGGGGGTAGCATTAATACCATCTCTATTAATCTTAAACTAAGCACCAATCAATCTAGACCATTGCTAAATAATGCCACTCAACCAAATTAAATGGATAATCCTTCTTTGACCTAAGACTACATGAAAGTGAACTAACAAACTAGGACTTCCACTTTTGGACTTTATGATGATAACTCATCCTTGCCCCATGACGACATACAAGTGCACTAACAAGCAAGACTTATCCTATTTGGTCCCATAACATTACCACCATTTTTTAGAAATCATGGTCTTGTATTTAATCTTGATTATGTAATCACAACTTAGAGGTTAAGGATTACCATTCTAGGCCCATAGTCATCTGCCATTCCAACCAGTCATTCAACCTTAGAATAAGCCATTTACCACTAACCCCAAAAAAAAGTTTGATATTGTGGAAAAATTACATAAGATACCAGACCAGATCTCCATTTTAGTTTTGTTGTAATTGTCAACAATCCACAAGAACATTTTGAATGAGTTTTTAACCCAATCCACTATTATCAGTAACATATCTTCTGATAAATTTCAAGCTTTGGTTAGACACCTAGCTCCCCCCCAACAAGTCACATTCAACTAAAGTGATATGTCTTCCCTTGGCTTGGTCCATAATAATACATTGTACATAGAGGTTTATATAAAGTGATATAAAGTGAAACATGCCCTTATATAAAATGGATCAGGGCTCAACATAGTGTCTCTAAAGCTCATCAAGCTTCTTGGGTACACAATGGTAGATCTTCAACCAAAAATGATAACTATCAAAGCCTATGATAATCAAAAGAGAGAATCACAACACACCATTAGCCTGTTAGTTATCATTGGGCCTTTGACCCATGATACACTTTGCCATGTGCTTGATCTTGAATTGTCATATAATATGCTTCTAGGTAGTCCTTGGTTACATGAGATTTGTGCATTCTTATCAACACTACACCAATGTATTAAGTTCTCCCATTTAGGGATAGAAGTGAATATTCTAAGAGATTTGCACCCATATGAGCACTGCAAACATCTCAAGGTCAAGTTTCAAAGCTAAAATTACTAATATGATATGAATCCAAGTTCTAATAAGGATAAAGGAAATGCCATACTTATTGATTCTGTAGAGGATAATTGCATAGATCATAATACCTTGAATTCCCTTTCGCACATGCCACCTCCTAAAAACTTCTAATCATTACACCATTTTGACTAACGACCCAAGATAATATTTAACACATGATACCTTTTATATTGTTAATATTCCTCAAAACCCAAATACCACTGGAAGACCTAAAGTTACCCCACACATGCATTGGCAATGAAAAGGTAAAGATAAAATTCATAATCCATGACCAATCATGTTCATACCAACATCTGGCCAAGAACAAGACCCTCTTGAAGGAGATGAATCATGGTTATATAATGACAAGTTGGTCAATTGTTATATAAGTACCAAATATCTCAATCCCAATTAGATCATGGAACATCAAGATTATTAAGGAAGAGGCTTCAGACCAAATCAACACGAAACCATTGAGCCAATTTCCATGACTAAGTATAAGAAAACTTATAGACTTGGATTTAAACCACTTGAGAGTAACCCCACATATCTTATTTGAGTTCCATCATTGGTGACTAGTGATGATGATGTTGATAGTGAAGCAGAGTCTAATCATAGCCTTATCTTTAATAACCTAGTTGAGACTAACATGTTTTATAATAATGTTATATGTACCCTTAGCCCAATCATTCATAATAACCCATTATCATTGTATTATCCCCAACTGATAGATTAGGACCAACAAGAATCTAGTTTGCCAATTGATGAGATTGAGAATGATGAGGCATTCTATGATTTTCTAGGCCTTAGAGACAATGATCTGTTGGGAGATCATAAATCAGGGTTCTTAATCATATTAGATCTTGAAGCCTATTTTGGAGAGTGGGTGAACACCCTTATCCAAAAATAAATAAATAAAACATTGATGTCCCAAAGTGAAAACATCTTTGAGGCACTTTCTAACCAAGGAAAAAGTAAAGATAAAGGTCATCTATTGGTGAAAACCTATTTTAGGCACCATTAGATGGGAGTGCTCATTCTTCTTTGAATTTAGATCAAGAGAACATTAATAATGAACTTGCTTATGGATCTGAGTTTAGTTTTGAGCAACAACAAGTGTTTGATCAAATTCTTTAAGAATTTATGACTATTTTTATCAAATGTCCAGATCTCCCATTGGGGGACTTATATTTATCATGCCTAGGAGAAGTTAAAGAGTCAATCCTAACAGAAGACCCTGATATAGTCTAACAATTCAAGTCTTTGCCTACTATCCTAGAAGATGGTTTGACCCTTCTAATTGAAGATACAATAGAGGTAAATATTATGACTCCATCAATTATAAAATGGATCAAATTAGGCACGTCCCTCACTAAGGAGGAATGTGAAGTCTTTATAGCTCTATTGAGAGGATTTGTAGATATCTTTGCATGGGCTTGTTCTGACATGCCAAGTTTGGACCCTGCCTTGGTTTTACATCACCTTGTGGTAAATCTTAATGCTAAACTAATTAATCAAAAGTTATGTAAGATGCATCCTTGCATTGTTGTATTAGTAAATAAAGAGTTGGATAAACTCTTAGAATCAGGATGTATTTGATCCATTAACTACTCATAATGGATATCTAATGTTGTACTTGTTAGCAAAAATCCTAAAGGAATCAAAATCTGTACTAGTTTTTGAGACATAAAAAACTTTTCTCTAAGGATGACTTTTCATTCTCTAATATTGACATGGTCATTTACTCCATGTTGGGTTATGAGATGATTTCACTCATGGATGGCTTTTTAAGATACAACTAGATCAAAATAGCACTAGAAGACCAACACAAAATAACATTCACCACTCCATGGGGCACATTCTATTATCAAGTAATGTTTTTTGGTATTAAGAATGTCATAGCTATATATCAAAGAGCCATGACCATAATATTTCATGATATGATGCATGATATCATTGAAGACTACACTCGACGAAATACTAGGCAAATCAAAAACTAGGGTCAACCATCCAGCAGTGCTACATAGAATATTTGAAAGACTGCATGAGTAAAAATTCCAACTAATTCTAAATAAATATGTATTTGGAGTAACATCAATCAAATTAATTTCCTTCATCATGTCTCTAAAAAGGCATTGAATTTGATCCAACCAAAATCCAAGCTATAACAGAGATGCCACCACCAACCAATTTGAAGCAGCTCCATAATTTGTAAGGCAAGATCCAGTCAATCTGACACTTCATATCTTAGTTAGTAGACAAGTTTCATCCATTTACACATCTTCTAAAGAAGGGATTTTCATTCCACTGAGATAATCACTGCCAAATATCTTTTTAGCAGCTAAAAGATTACCTAGCAAATTTGCTTATTTTGTTACCCCCTATGCTAGGAAAACCATTTTTGTTGTACCTATCAGCTATAGATAGTGCCTTGGTGGCACTTCTAGCTCAACATGATAATAATGGAAAAGAGCATGAAGTATAATACTTAATTCATATATTGGTCATGTATGAACATAACTATACACTTATTGAAAAATCCTAGCTAGCCATGGTACTCATAGCTCAAAAATTATGACACTACATGTTGAATAATAAGACCATAGTCATTTCAAAATTAGATCTACTCAATTATCTAATATCTAAAATATATTTACAAGGTAGAATGGCCAAATAGATCATGCTTCTTAGTGAGTTTGACATAGAGTATGTCAATCAAAAGGCAATCAAGGGACATGTCTTTATAGATCAGTTTGCTAAAGCACCCCTTGCAGATAGAGAGCCACTCATATTCCAATTTCTTGATGAATCCATAATGACCATCATTTACATACCTCTTGAATAAAAACATTAGAAGATATATTTTGATCAATCATTTACTATACATGGATCAAGGGTAGGCCTTTTATTTATTACACTACAGGGGGATCTAATTCCTAAGTCTTTTAGAATCAATTTTCCTTCTATAAACAACATGGCTGAGTATGAAGCAATTGTTTTAGGAATTTGATAGGTAGTACATTGGCACATATCTCATCTCTAGGTTTATGTTGATTCTCAATTAATCATCAATTAGGTCACAAACTATTTTCAGAGTAAAGATGACAATTTGGTTCCTTACAAGGCCATGGTTGACACTTTAAAATAGCAAATTATAGATATCCAATTTGAGCATATACCAAGGGCTAGTAATAGAACTACATATGCCATGGCTGTTATCGGTCCTCTAATTCAATAAATGAAGAAATCTAAAGAGTATCATTTCCTCATTGAGAATTTATTCACACTAGCTCATGAACCTTTAACCATTGCAATGATTTGTGATATTATTGGTCTTAATTATATATGGTATTTAGACCTTTATAACTATCTTCATGACCAAGTTATACCACCTGACCTATCCCAAAAACAAACCAAAGCCTTTATCCATCACTCCACTCATTATATTCTACTTGGATCAACCCTCTACCATCATAGTTTTGATGGAACTCTACATCATTATTTAACTTCAATAGAATCTACACTAGCATTACAAGAAGTACATGAAAGAGTATGTGGAGCCCACTCCAGTAGGGCAATCTTATCCAAAAATATTTTACGTACTAGTTATTATTGGCCCATAATAGATGCAAATGCAGCTACATATGTAAACAAGTGTGACAAATGTCAATGGCATGCCAATCTGATTCATGCCCCAGCCAAGACTCTTAAACCAATGTTAACACCATGGCCATTTGCTACATGGGGACTTGACCTTAATGGAAAAATTAATCCTACATCTTTAGATGGCCATAAACATATCCTTACTACCACCAAATATTTCACTAAGTGGGTCAAAGCTATACCCCTAACTTACATGATTGGAAAGTACATTTCTAAGTTCATTTTCAACCATCTCATTTTCCATTATGGTATCCTTTCTAACATTATATCTGATAATGGAGGATCCTTCAAAAATAAAGATGTCAAACAGTTATGTATTGAATACAATATTACAAAACATTTCTCTATGACATATTATCCTCAAGGTAATGGTCAGGCTAAGGCATCCAACAAAATAATTGTTAACATTCTCAAAAGGATTGTCAATGATGTTGATCATGACTAGCACCTTTAGATATTTTTCACCCTTTGAGCATACCATACCAATCATCATACCCCGATAAGAACCATTCTATACTCACTTTTTTATGGTATTGAAGCCATACTTCTCATTAAGATTGAGTTACCTTCAATGTGCATATCTTTCAGGCATATCCTAAATGATCATGACTATTAAGTAGCTTTCCTACAAGAGCTAGACCTACTTGATGAAAAATGCATAGCTACACTCAATAATCTTTAGGCATATTAGAACCAACTCAAAGGCCACTATAATCAATGCATCAAACATAGAACATTTGAACTTGATGATCTTGTTCTTAAAAAAAAACAAAAGAATACCACAACTAAAAAGAAGCATAAAGTTGAATTCAAACCAAACTAGATAAGGCCTTTCATTATTACTATAGATTATGGATCAAGGGCATACAGGCTCACCACACTAGATGAAGATGAACTTCTTGAACTAATAAATATTATTCACCTCAACTGATACTATGCTTGAGCACTATGGTGTATTGTCTATAAGGACCATTTCAATTGTGCCATTTTATCACTATTTTTCTTTGTACATATATTATTCTTATCATTCTTCTTAGCCTATTACTTATCTATTTTACCATTCTATTCTATCAACTAATCATGTTTTGAATCCTATCTACCTAGCTCATTTGACCTTGGTTTTGTTATTACTTGCACATTTTTAGCACCTATAAATTTACTCAGTTTTAGTAGTTGTTTCAAGCATTCTAGATAGAGAGAGTATTTTAGAGTAGTATGATAGAAGTTTTGGTAGTTGTATCCTTAATTTTTTGTTCCTTTCTTATCACCGATCTTGTTACTAATTATAACCACCTATGGGCAAATTAGTACTATTGATCTATGTTATTGAGTCCTAGTTATAACCGCTTATGGATAAACTAGGGGCAACATTAGTTTATTGAGCCTTGACATACCAACTAGATATTCTTTATGCCATATTATGCCTTTATCCCAAATGTGCTTATTTTGTTTGAATCGATTGCTACACTAGTCAGATTCCTCCACTGTAGGGTAGAACTATAGTGACTTGAGGTCCTACCCTGGGACTATATAGGTAGTGTTCGATACTTGTTAAGGTTAGCTCAATCACCCTAAGACATGATCTCACCATTTTATGAGTAACCTAAGCCATTCTATTTCAATTTTATGAGTTTGAACTATTCTAGTGTCTCATCATTCTTGATCAAGTTAAGATACTCCAAAATTTCCAAAAACATTTGTAAAACCATTAGAAAAAACTAAAAACATTGACCACTTCTTTGGCTTAAAGATTATGGGAAACCTTGATAAGTTGCAAGAAAATCACTTGTCATTTAGTTTCCTCATCCTATTTGACCTTTTATCCCACACACTTATCATTTTTCAAGACCATTCCTATTCTTCTATTACATTCATTATGTTGTTTTCATCAGTTATCATTTTATTCCCATTTCCTAGAAGAACTACATTTGCCCTAAAATTTTTGTTGGATACTACATCCATGGAATTATGTAGGCAACATCCACTTGCCTAGTGCATATAGAGGCAACTCAGATACCCCCTTCCTTTTATTCTATTCCCCATTTTGTTAGTTTGTTAAGTTGTCACCTATTTTTTAGGGGCAATGTTTGTATGGCTTAAATTTAAATTATTTATTTCTTTGTTGTTTTTTTGTATGCATGTTTATTTTCTTTTAGTATTGTTGCCTTGATTCAATTTATACACATTCATTGGGTGATTCCTTACCTATACTAAAACTTTAATCCATCCATATTCATATTTCTACATTGGCATCATGGTTTCTATCATTAGTGCATTATTTTTTATTTAGTATTAGATTATAGGAGTCAGTCTTTATGCATATTTTGGCTATGTCCTCATGATTTTATACCATGATGCCTACCAACATGTGCTATAACAAACCTTAGCTTCATAAAGTATATTTAGTAATGGTGTCATCAACATCTCTTCGACACTGAAATCTTGATTTAATCCCAATCATATCCTATATAGAGTAATTAAATAATGAAAGAATTTTAACCTTTTGTTTAGTTCAGATGAGCATCTCCCTACTAGTAGGTTGTCTTAATTCATCTTTATCCTCTATATCAGATTATCATCATCATCGACTAAATCAATCGTGTTTAACATAATCAAGGTCTAATGATTATAACTTCCTATGGGAAAATCATTGCACACCATCCCACCTACATTTTTTAATGATTATAACTACCTTTGGGCAAATCATTGTGTACTCACCACTTTAATTTTTCTACCCATACAAGGGCATGTTGATATCTTATTTGTCTATCCTAACTGGGACAACTTCATCTTCTCAATGATTATAACCACCTTTGTGCAAATTATTATGTTTTCATGCCACGTTGTCACTATCAAGGTATAGTGCTTATAATTACCTTTGGGTAAACCATTATACACTGTCTCACTTGCATTCTCAATGATTTTGACTACTTATTTACCATCATTGTGTTCTCATCCCATCATTTTCCTTTTTGTGGTCCCCTCATCTCCATTCTTTCTTTCAAAGGACTACTTGCTAACCTTTCTTTGTGCCAATCATTCCCTCAAGGGGGCATTATACAGTTAGTTTATCATCATTATAGTTATAGGCATACAGGACCTTTTCATTCTTTGAGAAGATTTTATTATACCTATAACTTTCAACACCTTCCCAAATAGGGGCAAACTATAGACAACTAAGTCTAGCCACCAATGACCATCAAGTAGGCTTTTCACCAATTTCCACTAAAATGCACAATTTGGCCTAAAAACACTAAAACACATTAAATGAGTTGAAATTTAATATTCAAGTGTTGATTTTGGATAGATTGCTATTAAATGGGGCAATATAATATATGAAGAAACTAACTTTGATCAGATCATTTTGAGTCAAAATGACATTTTCACCCCTAGGTGCTTTAGATTGCTCTTTTCTATCAAATTTTTTGTACAAGACATGTGCCTTGTGATTTTACTTTAGCAACATCCTAAATGGGATAATGGTTCCAATGCATCAAACATTGACTTCCAATTCCAAACTAATCAAATTTTGAGCTAATAATATGACATTTTAACCAATTTGATTAATTTGTGCATAAATTACCAAGGTTTTGCATCAAAGTTGACTAATCATGTTTAAGGCTAATTAAACCAAATCAAGAGCTTAAGTTAATTTTATATTAAAAAAATTGAATATTTATTTTTATAAATTGATATTGAATATCTACATTATCAAATGACATCATTTCTTGGAAAGATATCCCTAGACCATAACTGCATAAAATATCTCGTCAAGCCACCCCATGCCTCATCGATACCTCCCATACCTCTTAAATGCCCCTTCTTCCCAAATATTTATGGGAGATATTTATGAATTTAATTACATAATTTGGATTAATTCATGGCCACATATCTCAATCTTGAGATGGACGGTCATGGTTGATCTTAAACCATTTCAAAAATCTATAAATATGAGGCCTTGCCTATTGATTTTTAACCTCTTTTATGCCAAACGTATAATGGCCAAATGCATTAAAAAATCCATTGTAATTAGTGTTATAATGTCAAATTATTGAGCCAAGCCAAAGCCAAACATGATACCAAGGAGAGATGGAGGTAGCCACACTTCATTGATGCAGACTACATGAGCACAAACCAAGCAAACCACTTCAACAAACTATTTGGAGCATCCAAAAAAGGTGAAAGAAGGATTATTTTGCATTATAGTTGTGTTTTCCATTATATTCTTGTCAACTAAGCTCCCCCATTGACATAGCCTTAAGGTGTTAGCTATTAGTGTGTTATTTTGATTTTGATTTCATATACTAACACAATACTAATCTCCCATTATTGCAATCCTATGTTCACAACTTTTAGATAAATTTAGGTTACTTTTGCAAAACATAACTTGTAATTTTCAATTGAGACTTTTACAAATTTTTAAGTCATACAATTGTCCACTCCTTTGAACTTGTCTTGAACTTCTTGTACTAAAAGGATTTGGTTTTGATGATTTGTTACTTGACATGATAATTTTTTTAACAAATCTTCAATGTCAAAGATCAAATATATGACCCTGTCATGTGTATCCTTAACTTTATTAATACTCTCTATGAGTATTATTATTCTGAATTGAGCTTCTATGTCTAATTCTTCATGCTCTTCATCATTTTTAAATATCTTTTCTATAATGAGGATATCAATTTCAATCATGTCCATAACTATCAACTTAAGGTAGAATAGGTTCAACCTTTCTATCTCCTCCTGATATTTACTTATTTGCTCCTTCAAAGTTGCCCATCCATCCTTCAGATCTTTTTAGTAGTCCATTATTAAATTAATGACTCTGTTTCCTTTTGAAATGAGCTCCTCTACCCAGTCCTTTATAGTCCTTCTCATGTTACTAATCTATGTTACTACATCAAGTGTTTCTCTATCTATAATTTGAGTAATAGATTGTGTTGGTTGGGAAATGGGCTCAATGATCTTCTTGAGTGCAGTCATCAATTGTTCAACCTTATTCTTCAATTCATCTTGCATGACCTTGTCATTATCCATCTTATCAAAAAGAGAGTTAATATTAGATTTACCATCATGTTTTAATCCCTTTTTTATAATATGACCAAAGTGAAACTTTAATATTTGGTAATCCCCCACCACTAAATCTTCTTTTTGTTTGTCTAGTGGGGGGACTACAATCTATACATACTTCTCCCCTACTAAATCATATAGTATTATTGATATAGTTCTGGGAGTTGCCTTTGATTTCTTAAATTTATTTGTAAGGCCAAAATCTAATGTGCTCGAGGACACATCTACTTTTATTTCTTCTCCATTGATTGTACTAGCCAACTTGGTGTGGCATCCTATTATCTTAGTACTACTCTATATGAATCTATAAATAAAATTATTGCACTAGTGGTTATAATGATGAGTGTTGTATCTTTCATTGATATGGTCATTGAGTCTTTGATTGATGTCCTAGTAATCTCTTCCTCATTTTTGGGTTAAGTATCCACATTTATATCAATGATTTACTTTATCTCTACCTCCTTTGTGAGGGTTAGGGTTATTATGAAAATGGAAGAAATGGGTGCAGTAGAAATGGATGTGCCTATTGGGGATGTGGGAGATGGAAGTAACACTAATGGAGGGATAGGCATAGGGAGTTGAAAAGGGGGAACTTGTGGGAGTGTGGAATCCAAATCCATGAATGAATCAATCAAATTTATGGGGACACTTAAGGTTGATGAAATGGGGAAGGTGAAAGGAGATGAAAATGAAGTAATAGCCATCCCAATGGTTAGGATGGTTAGCAAGATTGTAGTTAGGATGACTGAATCCACATTTATATACTATTGTGTGGTATTAGTGATTAACAGGGTGGTGGTGGTTATTAAAGATGAGGTGTAAGGGATTATATATGAAATGGGTGAAATTGTGAAAGATGGAGGAATTTTGGAAGGGGAAGTAGAAGTGAAACCTAAGTGTCTAATTGAGTTAATTAAGCTATCAGCAAGGGGTTACTAGCATATATGAGCTGGTGGAAATGGAGGGGGAAATTATTTGAGCTAATGGTAGAGTGGAGATAGGAGGAGGAGGTATTGTAGATGATAGAATGACAAAGATAGGGGCAACAACTATGACATAGAATAGTAGTTATATCTTCATATGAAATTAATATCAGTTGATCCATTGTTGCTCTTTAGCCACTAGATTTCTCTCTTTTATCCTTTATCTTTTGCTATCTCTTGTGAGATACCACTAGCCTATCTACCTATTTTGGTAGGGTTCCACTACTATAACCTTCTGCTATTGGTGGTACTCCCTTATCCTTAAGCTCTCTTAATTTCTCACTGATGCTTATTATTTCCTTAGTTGTTTTGACCCCTTCACTTCTAATCTAGTTGGTTTTTTTATTTATTACATTGGTGGTTCTATCCATTAATGATAAGGACTCAAGAATGGACCACCTAACTAATGGAGGGGATTGAGCATAGATCTTGTTATCATAGTAGACCTTGTCTATTAGAGACTCATCATCTACCAAGTCCTCAGGGACTAGTTCCATGTTAAAAGCCTTGATCTAATCCAAGGTCATCTTAGAATAATCCTTCACCCTCACTTCTTCATCTTATAGGTCCTTCCAGTAGTCTTCATAATAGGGAGCATGGGAATATGTTATGATTCCTAATGCACTAGTAATGTTGTCATTTACATCATAAAATGGCCTTGTCTCCAGATCCCTCAAGGTCTTCTAAGTCATTTCAATGTTTGTACACTTGGATTTGGATAAATAAGGGCATGTATACCTCCCTATACTAATGGGGAAATGGATTCTTGCCTTATGTTTGCTTCATAACAACTTGTGAGTCTTCACAAGTTGCCTTACAAGTTCCATCAAACCCCATATATCACTTACATACCACAAGAGGTGTAAGGACAACCACTGAATCCTCCTACTATAATGTATGAATATATGGGGAATTTAATGAAATAGGATACCAAATTTGTGATCTCTGAAGTAGAAGCATCAGATAATCTCTTCTTTTCTACCTTTTTATCAAACATGACTATGATTTAGTATATGAATGCATCATTACCCTCCTAAAGTGCTACCTACTTACCTCAAGAGTGAGGTCACACTAATAATTTAAAACCTTGTTTACTTGGACAACTACTATATTCAACCCTAGGAAGGCTCTCCCCTTTGCTAATATATAGACTAGTAAGAAGTCATATAGAAATTCCCTGTATCCTATACTTCCATCAACTACTTATGGATGAAGTCACTTATCAGTTGTGCCCAGTGGATGTACTACTTGTTTTGATGGATTACTCATATGTATTAGTACATCTAATCTTGAAATTTCTTTGCATCAAGGTTTCTAGTGACTCTATGCAAGAGTATGATTAAACCCCCAGTTAATCCTTAAAATCTATCATTGCCAATGTTTTGGGTAGTTTTGTGGATGTAGGCCTAGAGGCTTTTAGCCATTGCTTATTCATTACCCTTAGACATCCAGTGTTTTTGTCCTAATAGAACTACTTTTATGATTCATGAGATATATCAATATAACTCTCGTATTTAGGTTTTAGGAACATTGAGTCTATGAATTCAAGGTCTAGGTTCATAATCCTTTCCCCCTTGTCATTTAATACTTCTCTCTTTTTAAGATCATAATGCTTCACCAATGTGTGCACCAGCTCAAGGCTCTGCACTAATAGGGGGAAGTTGCTACTTAAGGTAGTCAATAATAGTAAGTGCTCTGAATCTAATAATTTTTGAATTAAGTATTCACTCTAGTCCAAAATTCACCTAGGTCAATATGACCTAAGTCTATGTCTTTGATCTCATTCATGTTGGATTCTAAGCTAAGTGGATACTAGGTCCTTTAGATTTGAATGTCATCTCTTTTACAGACATAGATTCTTGAGAATTTTCTAGGGGAAAACCAACTATAGAGTTGGTGGGATTTGAGAGTGTAAAACGTAGGTGAAAGCCTTTATGGAGATTAGGGTTGTTATGGTAGGGAAAATGTCTAGTAGAAATGGTGATTGCAAAACACACTTGTAATGTCTAGAAAAAAATTTGGTGGGTTTCTGGCTTGTAAATGCAATTAAGATCCTCTATGGGCTTTAGATTTGTAAGGTACATTAGGATTATCCATGGAGTTATCAGGTTGTAGATGTAGGTGGAAATCCTATGGGTTTTGGAATTGTGATAGCAAGTGAAAAGTTTATAGGGACTGGGTAGGGAATCCTTAAAAGAATATTTAGCTAGTTATAATGATTTTGAAAACCCTATATTTCTATTAGAAATAAAATGGAAGGAAAAGACTTGATAGGAAATTAAGTGACCAGGTGATTCTTTAAAATGACACTAAGTAGACAATCTAAAACCCTAACAACACTAAGGAACAAACAAACCTAAAAATACTACCATATAAAAAAATAATGGCATGACGCTAGTTTTTAAAGCAAAAAGATTGATCAAAAGGATGCAAAGATGATAGATGAATACTAGGCATGAGTATCGACGGTGTTTAGTTTGAAGCATGGCTTGAATGCATAATAGTGTGGCTTGAATGTGTGGTTTGTAGGGTTGTGTCTCAAGGCACAGAGCTCCAATCTCTAACTTTGTAATTTTAACAATGAATTACAATTAACCTTAATTAAATTTATATAACCTTTGCAATAAATTCACCTAAGTTAGTGGTTGGTAAGGAGGCTCAAAAATCAAAAGCTTATGAGTAACTTTGCAATTTTATAATTTTGCAGTTTGCAATTTGACCTACATGCATTACAAGATAGGTTGGTTCTTTAAAAATGGGAAGGTAGAATTCAAGGCACAATTTGCAACTTTACAAGTTACAAATTATAACTAGGGTTCCAATTTACATAAGAAGGTTAGTCGGTGGGAAGTGGTACTTGATTTGAAATTTTCAACTTTGCAATTTGAAAATTATAATTAGAGTTCCAGTTCCTATGGGGAGTGATGCATGGGAAGTAGAGGTTGGAAAGTAATTTGCAAGTTTGCAAGTTATAAATTATATTCCAATCTTTGGTTTTTATCAACTAGGTGTTTGGTAGAAAGTAGAGATCTATTTATAATTTGCAACGTTACAATTTTTAAATTATGAGTGGGGTTCTAGTTTTTTATGGTCATGAGTTATGTGAGAAGTGAAGGTTGGGAAGCAATTTGCAAGTTTAAAAGTTGTAAATTATATTCCAATCTCCAATTTTTGTTAATTATGACTAAAGTGGGAAGCAGAGGTATAGATGAAATTTACAAGTTTGTAAGTTACAAATTGCACCAAGATCTCTAGTTTTTGTTGGGCTTAGTGTTTAGGGGGAAAGCAGAGGTTGGGACATAATTTGCAACTTTCTAAGTTACAAATTTCACCTAAATCTCTGGTTTCTGCTAGCCTAAGGAAAAAGGTGGCATGTGTCATTTTAAGGCCTTTTTCTAAAAACTTAATGGGTATCCCTTAGGTCAATATATGTTTTGACATTTTTAGGACAAAAATATCCATAGTAATCTTTAACCATCAAGTTATGATTGCACAATCAAGATTAGATACAAGATAATTGTTACTATCAAATGATGGTGGTGGGGGACTAGATAGAATAAGTCTTGGTTACTAGTGCACTTGTGTGTGGCCATGGTTCAATGATGAGTTATCAGTATGAGGTCCAAAAGTCAGTAATCCCTACTTATTGGTATGCTTGTATGTAGTCTTGGATCAAGGAAAGATCACTGATATGGGTTGGTTGGTTGGAATTGATTAGCAATGATCTTGTTTGATTAGTACATGGTCTTGGATTGATGGAGATGGTGGAAACACAACCTCCCACAATATGGCCTACAACCTTGTTGTAGTCATGTGCAACTACATGATAGGTTTGTTAGTTATTGGCATCATTATGGCCTTGGTTCCATTTATTTGGCTGATGTTATTATTGGTGATATTAGTTTTATTGTTGTTGTCTTGACTATTGATATTGTTATTGTTATTATTTTGGCCTTTGCTATTGTTGTTGGTTGTTATGTTGTAGAAAGGGGTTTGATAAATTCCTAGGTTCTTATTAGATGTGGAAGCCCCATTATCCAATGTTATCTCCCCATTTTCTCATATATTCTAAATAAGATGTTTGATTTACACACAATGACATAAACTATGTTCATTAACCTGATGGTACTCATAGAATTCATTTTATCTATACCAATTCGGATAAAGAATGCCCTCAGGATAGTGATTTAGAATAGGCCAACTAATAAAATTAGTGATGTCTAGTTTTCAAAACATATATTTAATAATTTCTCTAAAAACTTGATGAGTAGGTATAGTTTTCCTTGGAAGAGGGGTTTGCTAAGGCAAAGGTTCTTGCATTTGTTACAATGGTTTAGGTTGTTGTGCTTGTTATATTTACTAAAGAGGTTATCAATTAAGAGTAATTTGCATATGTGATGTAGGTTGAGTAGACTATGTTTACACCATTTGGACATGCCATGACTCATTTACTCTATTCTCTACAACATTCTTGTTATGATTAAACTGCTTGGGTTTGTCATAATTATTAGGTTGGGTTGGTTATGATGCTTGCACTTGGACTTGGTTTTGATTTTGGCCATTGATTTGGATTTGATTATGGTTTTGATTTGATGAGGTTATCTTGATGATCCCTTTATTAATAAGGGCTCTTTTGATCAACAAACCTCTTTTAATGATTTCTTTAAAAGTGTGTACACATTGTAGCTCCAGATGGTAAGAGATATTTTTTGATGCCTAAAACCTTCACTTCAAGTTAAATAACATTCTATGGGAAGATTTATAGGTGTGGGACTGAATTTTGGTCTATAAAGAAACCTCCATGATATTATAATCTAACTCTTTATTCTAAGTGGGGGGATGAAAAGGGAGAAGAAGGAAATACAAATAAAACTAAAAGAGCACTAACTAAGGTGATGCACTGAGATATTTAAAATATTAACCTATAATTGCATAAAATAGATTGATCCCTTAAACATTACAGACCATAAAGGAGCATAAAGCATGAATTAATATTTATAATGCAAGTAAACATCAATACTATAGAAGCAAAAGAAAATAAATAATAGACAGAAATGACTCTTCACTCAAACTGACATAGAACACCACATCCTCTTCATTGTAGGTGGAGAAAAAAATATATAAGGCCTCAAAAGCATATAAAAGACATTTAGTCACACCCATGAGGGGCACCTGTTAAAGTTGCAAAATAAAAAATGCTAAGTACTACTATTCCTATTCTATTACAAACGGTTGTCTAAAAATTTAGCAAATCCTAGAAAAATGATAACCAGCCCTTTCCAAAAAGGATAAGCTTAGAATATATAGGCAAGATGGCTTCTCATGGGAATGACACCTAGAAATTCTAGCATTCACACCCATGATGATGCCATTGCAACTGAATGAGGGTCTCAAGCTGATGAGTGTAGTTAACCTCTAGATCCTAGATATGGTGCAACTACATTATCTTATTAAAGGCACGATGCTCAAGAAGAGCAAGTGATGACATGTGTTCATATCTAGATCCACTTATACTATGATATTGGAGATGAAGATCTGCTTACCTTGGCCAATGGCATAACTCCTAGCTCTAACACAGAAACTTTACCTTCAATAAGTGTTATAGTGCCATGTGGAAAGGTTCATAATTCTATTAGAACCATATGGTGGGTCCCTATCTTTCTCCTCACTAGCTAATGGTGATGCTCATAGGTCTAATAGATCAAAACCACTTTTGGATGAGTGTTAAGATGACACATGTCATGTTAACACTTCTCTAGGGAAAGATAGGCAGCTTCTTGTAGAAAGGAGTGTGAGGGCACCACATGGAAAATCCATGTTAACCTTCACAATTCCTCAGTTAGCCCCACCCATTGCCCCGTCAGCCAATAACACTACTCTAAGGACTGACCCAAAAATAACTAGCTTTGAGGAGCACTAGATTACCATGTGTCAAGCTGACACCCCATCCGAGGGAACTAAGAGCTTCTTCAGGCCAAATAAGCACTTGGTTTCCATGTGAAGGAAGCAAAAGGATGTCGACACTTAGGCAAAATTGTAATAAAGACTGCAAAAAAGAAGAAGCTAAAAGAAGAACTATTAGATGTGTCAAGTGAGTCTAGGACCAAACATGAATTAATCCAAAATAATATGTGTCTGTAATTTTTAAAAAGTTGCCTGCAAAATTAGTGACCAATGTTCAGTCTCTACAGTCCCTTTAGTTGCCTTCTTGACATTCAAGACTTTTTATTTTCACATAAGATGGGGTAAAAGCATAGGATTTTCTCATCACATATTGAGGGGGAAGGTTCCCCTAGCTACCTGACCTGTAGTCTAATGGGGACACACATTGTCTTGACAGGCTCTCAGAGGAGTCCTTTGGATTATCAGATAGGAGTAGCATAAACACGACACATGTCCTTTAGAGGGACACTTGTCACTCATGGAAGGGGCCTTGAATAATTATGGGTATGACATGTGTCATCATCTCATGGGCTCTTAAAATTTCTTATACTGAATGACTCATAAACTTCCACATGTTGGTCTTGGAAGGCTCTTGGGTTGAGGGATTTATACTCAATCGACAGCATGTGAGGCCATCACATTGAAAATTGGCACTATCCTTGGGGAAATTGAAAACTCTTTTTTTTAAATGAGTGTAGAGGCCACCATATGGAAAATTCACTTAATTTTCATTATAACTACATCATGGGCCCCATTAAAACCTTGCCAGCTAATGGCACGATCCAAAACTCTGATAAAATAAAACTTTTCTTTCAAGGAGTACTAGGTTGCCATGTGAAGTACTATCACTAATTTTGGGAGAACTAATAACTTCTTCATGATAAGTGATCATTGGGTTACACATGACAACTATAGAAGGAAGCTAGGACTTAGCCAAAAATAAATAAGGGGAGCCTAGAAGAAAAAGGAGGTCAAAATAGTTGCCAAACTCACTTAGAACACCTACAATGAAAATAAAACTACTCCAAAACTTTTAAAATGTGGATTTACAATCCAAAATTCATATAAAATCATAAGGGCATCTGCTTATGGATGGGAGAACCCAAAACTCTAGTTTCATAGACCAGAGGCAACCAGACAAGCCACTTGTGCTAACAAAACTTATTCAAAGGAAACAATAATGGAAAGGGAAACAAGGAAAAAAGAAATGATAATAAAAAAGGAAACACATAAATAGAAAGGGAAACTAACTAAATATGTATAAGGGAAAGGTGGGTAAGTTAGTTGAAATGTTTTAAATCAAACCTATTAATTAGGATCTCTAATGCATTACCCTCTTCATCTTCTAACTTGAAATCATTTCCCTGCTTGTTATTGATGATGCAAAATGGTCCCCTCAATAGAGAGTCAAACTTCACATGTTGGCCTAGATTTTTAAACCTTTGATCATACTTGAGGACTAATTCCTAGGTTGGAATCTTGGGTCTGATGACTTCTTGTCAAACCATCACTTGACCACTTGCTACCAAGTGATTTTTGCATTGTTTTCCTATTCTCTTGCTTCTTAAATGCTATTATCTCTATGAGTCTAACTTCCATCACTCCATCTTTTGTTATTTCAATAGATTTTAGAATCTATAAGTTAGGTATTTTTGTTAACACCGATATGACTACCTTTTTCCCATATACAAGTTCATATAGGGAGGTTTTTAGGATCTACTTTAGAGTGATGTGGTCCACCCATAGATCCATTCTCACATACATGTGCCACTCCCTTTGCTAATCAGTGCTATCCTTTTGATTAGTCTTATAAGGTTCTTATTTTTTAACTCCACCAACATGTTCCCTTGTGGGTAGTAATTAGATGATTTTTTTAAGAAGATACCATTCTAGAGTTTGAACTTAGAAATCTTAGACCTGAGGAAAGCTTTTGTGTTGTCAAAGATGATTATCTTGGGTAGGCTAAATCTTGTTATGAGCTCTTCTAAAAAGTCGAGAATCATATTCTCGATCACCTCTTTCAGTGGGGCTGCTTCACTCCACCTAGTGAAATAGTCAGTAGTCATCAATATCCACTTGTGACCAGTGTTTGTTTTACGATTGATAATCTTAATGAAATATCCACTATGCAAAGGGTTCATCGGTCAAGATTGGGTATAGAGGCATGACTAAATTCTTTCTTTTTCCTACAAAGAACTGGTACTTTTGGCATTTTTTGACTACCTTATGGTAGTTTATGAACATGTTCAGCCATTAATACCCCACACATATGATCTTCATCAATGGTGGTTTTTGCTAAGAAGTGGTCACTTGGGGGAGTGAAGTGCATATCTTAGAGAATTTTCCCAGCTTGGTGTCTTTCAACACATTGAAGTAGATCCCCATATAAATTTGTTTTAAATAGGACTCTTTGGACTAGCATGTAATTAGCCCCTTACATTTGATAAAAATGCCTTTTATATATGAGGAGACCATCAAGGTATTTATTGGTTTTCATGAATCAAGTCATGTTGGCCACCCAAGATTTATCAATTTTGTATTGGTTTATTAAGACTACTTCTAGCTTGTCCTATTCATCCAATGGGACATCTACACATTGGGCTAAGTACTCATAGATTCCTCTTATTTTTATTACCTTTTTTGTCTTGACTTTGATATCATACTCTAGGATCTTGGTGATTTAATTGGCCCACTTTTTGGTGATTTCTCCTCCATTATGTATTCATAGACGCTATAATGTGCCATATATACCACCATTATTTTGCTTCCTGTCATAAGGTGCCTAAACTTTTTTAGGCCCTTGATAATGGTGAAAGCTTGTCTCTCCATGAAATTGTACTTGACTTCATACCCACATAATGTTCTTGAGTAGAATGTGATTGGGTGTTCATTTCTTCCTTCATCTTCCTTTTAAGTTAACATAACAACTAGGCTATGCTCACTCCCATAGGCATACAAGATGACGTCCTTAGAGAAGTCTATGTTAGCTAGTACTACTATAGTGTAGATTGTATCCTTGAGCTCATCAAATGCTACGCTTCCCTTGAGAGTCCACTTTAAGGCCTGATCTTTCTTTAGCATTAGTGTGATTAGTCTCACCAATCCTGCAAAGTTAGATATGAATCTACTGATGAAATATATATTTCTAAGGAAAGATTGGACTTATTTCTTGTTTAATGGTAAGGCTAAGTCTCTAATGGATTTTATTCTCTTTGAGTTGATAGTGATCCCCTCTTTGGATACTATGTACCTGAGTAGCTTACCTTGCGGGACTTTGAAGAGACATTTATTAGGGTTAAGGGACACCTCAAATTCTTGGCACTTTTGGAATATCTTCTCTAGATGGTCAAAGTGATCTTACTTCTTCTTTGAGAACATGGTGAGCTCATCTAGATAGATGAGGATGATCTCATTAATTAGGCCCTTAAATACAACATCCATATCTTGTTAGAAGGTATCCCCAACATTAGAGAGGTAGATTAATTAGGTCATATATAAAGGTTCCCCACTTCATGGTGAAGCTAGTCTTAAGATGGTCTTCTTCATTTAACCATACTTGATTATACCCAGAGAATCCATCTAGAAGAGAAAACATATCTAAACTTGCTACTATCTGGAGGATATGATCCATATAGAGGATGGGATAATGGTCCTTTAAATAAGCCTTATTAAGATCTCCAAATCCTATGCATAGCCAAATCTCTCCACTCTTATTTTGCATAGGAACTATATTAAACACCCAAGTTGAATGCTTGATTGGATATATAATCTTTGAGTTGATCAGTTTCTTGAGTTATTGAGCCATGAGGGACTCAATTTTTGGATTCACTAGTCTTTGCTTTTGTCAGACTGGTTTGGCTCCTTCTACCAAGTTTATAGTGTGTTAAATGACCTAGAGGTCATATCCCTTCAAGTCATCATAAATCCATGTGATGACTCCTTTATACTTATAATAGAAATAAATTAACCACTCATTATCTTTTTGGGGAACTTCCTTCCCTACTTTGAGCATTCTCTTACCTCTGACATCAAGTTTGGAGTAGTCACCCTTATATGTAACAAACTTTCATTTATTTTTTCTAACATCATCAGATTTGAAAAAAAAAATATCTAAGGTGATGAGCCCCTTTGATAGCTTTTTGGTCTCTAATTACATTATCTGGTCCCCATAAGACTCTTCAATCTTTGGTTGTAATTATTCTATAAATTTGCATGATTGTTAGAGGAACATGGAGACTTGCTCATCACTTTCAAACACTTTCTAATTCTAGTCATTATCAGGGATGGTGATAACCTGCATAGCTTGCTCAATGGTGAACAATTCAGTTACTAGGTCAAATTGAGAGCCAATCATCACTATTCTATCTACCTCTACATTTATATCCATAGGGATGATCTAAATGTTGAAAGCCTCAAATATTTCAATCAAATCCCATATATAGTGGTGGTAGGACATCATCCACACATTCTTTGTAATCACTAGTCCTCTTACCTACCTTCTTACTAATTCAAAATTGCCAAATACTTTAAAATGCCTTATGCCCATCCACTCAGTGAAGCTAACACCATAGACTAGCACTTTATATTTAGCCTTATTGTTTATGTAGGTGAATTGAAATCGGAAGGCTTAGAGGGTCTCTTTTCTAAAAGAAGACTTTAGTCAGATGCATGCTTTAGAGCTAGTCATACACTTCATAGCATCAAAATATAGAGTCTAAAATTTGGAATCAACTTTAAGATCCTCATTTTGGTCCTCTTTCCTCCTTATGACCTTGGGAACAAATCCCATATATAGTGGTGGTAGGACCTCATGCACACATTCTTTGTAATCTTTACTCCTCTTACCTACCTTCCCACTAATTCAAAATTGCCAAATAATTTTAGATGCTTTACACCCATCTGCTCAATGAGGCTAAGGCCATAACCTAGCACTTCATATTCAGCCTCATTATTTATGTAGGTGATGTTAGGTTGTGGAGCTAAAAGCTTCACTGATGCAAACATGGAGAAGGCCATTGGAGGAGTTGCTGGAGTGTCACAGACACCGACATCGGTCAGGCCAATCGACGTCGGTAGGGTAAGACAGGAAGCAACCGACGTCAGTCAGAGATCGGCCGACGTCGATGACCCCCAGGTAGATAGGGACCGACGTCGGTCACCTGTGTGGTTTGACTACAAGTATATTACAGGCAGTTGGTTGACGAACCATGTGTTTGCATGTTTAGAGCTAATTATAGATTGAGAGCTGTGGATCTAATTATTGTATTAAGTGTCTAATTATTGTTTGGATGAGATCTATATAATAGACTCATGGTTGTATTGTAAACTTGTGCTAGAGATTAAGAGAGCATTATTATAAGCTCCTTCTATGTGTGAGGTGAGCAATGGTGTGTTCCTCCTAGTGCCACAGTACCAAGGTGGGTTCTGGATTGGAGAATCAGCAGGGTTCTTCATGTATGTATGATCTTGGTCATCAGGTGAGCATGGCTTCTATAGGAGATCTACATGGTAAGAAAGATCATTGATATGTAGGTGTGTGTGTGTGTGTAAGGTCAAGGTTCACAGGTGTGCAGAACCAGCTTGATCTATAGGTGGAAGATCAAATAGGATAGCAACACAACAAGGAGCAGTATCAAGAGAGATCTACTTGGAGTACAGGTGTGTACTCAGAGCATAGAGGAAGGCAAGGAAGATCCTTCCATAAGTAAGGTCTATTGAAATGCAGGTTGTTGCAGGTTTAGGGGAGATCTACTTGAAGTACGTTTGTGTACTTGTGGAGTGCGTGGAGCACTTGTGGTGTGTGTGGAGCACAGGTATAAGGTGAACACCAACTCAGTGTTTGAGTTAGGTGTTGGGACCTAAGAGAGAGAGCTTTGAGGAGAGAATTACTGTTTACTTGAGGTGTGGGAAGCCTCTGAAGAGGTGGTTGAGAAGAAGTGGCATCTTCTTTATTGTATTCTTTTCTACAAGAGTTTTAATACAAGTTGTGTATTGTCTCTCATATCATGTGTTATTTTTAGATTCTAGTTACTTGTTGATTCTGGTTATTTCTGCATATTAAGTTGCTTGTATTTGGTAATCAATTGTGTGCTTCTAGTGTTTCATATTCCCAACACGTGGTATCAGAGCTAAGGTTGTAGGAAGTGATTTTGTGTTTGGTTACAAGGCACTCTCAGGGGTTTCTGATTGAGTGGGAGTAGAGTAATGGCAAATCAAAGTAAGCTAAGAATGGAGGAGTTGAAAAGCACAGATGGTCACTTACGGTCTGATGGAAAGAAAGAGCAGGTAAAAGAAAATTGTTGGTTTGTGGAAGATCAGCATGGAGGAACTGAAGAAGCAGATGTTGCAGGTGATGTGGCACAAGATGCTCTGAGAGGTTTCTTGGATAAAGTTGAATCTTGTTTTACAGATTCGGTTGCCTCTTTCCATGCAGCCCTAGATAGAGGAGCTGGTGAGCCTTGCCAAAGAATAGGCAAAGGGGAAGTGAAGCTGAAATTGTAGGTGGCCAACACATGGGTGTTAAAATAGGTCATGTAGGTCCCATGTTTGGAGATGTGGCTAATTTCTTCAGAAGAGTTGGGTGATGAGAGATGCACAAGAACTCTCACAGCAGATGCACTTGAATTAGTTGGTGGTAAGAAAATAGGTACTATTTATCTACTTGTTTATATTACGGATTCTTCTTTTGTTGCAGAGACGTGGCTTTGTAGGCTTGGTCACATGAGCAAGAAGGAGATGCATGTTCTTAAGTGGAAGATAGATATATTTGATAGGCTTAAGAACTGGAAATCCTTGGTGTTCTTAGAGGAGATGCCAAATAGAGACCAGTGGATGGGGCTGGATACTTCTAAGCAGGGCATTTTTGACATGGGACTTGACTCAAAGGAGCTCGTGGGCAAAAAGTCATCACTCACAAGAAACATAGGTACCGACGTCGATAAGAAAACTGACATCGGTAGTATGTAAGACCGACGTCAGTCACAAGGACCAACGTCGGCAGAAGGAGGACATTGACATCGGTAGGGTTGGTAGTCAAGACAGGTGCAAGAAATGATGTCTGTCGGATGCAGACTGTGTGGTGACTGAGGTCAGTCACTGTAATGGATTTTGGGTGGATAGCAAGCTATCAAGGAGGATCAAACACCCATACGGAGGACTGAAGACATAAGTAGGCCTCAAATTTGTTGTTCCTCTTCTTTATACTAGTTGCTGACTGCAAAGCAAGAAGGATCCAGGAAATAGTGGGAGCGTGGCATGGAGAGATTGCAGAACCAGACAGGAGATTTGGTAGGGTTGCCAGTCGGTATGTTAGCACTGCAAGATGAATGGATTCCTTAGTTGAAGAATAGAGAGAATAGATACGTGAGATGGAAGACCAGGTCATATGGTCTTGAGGAGCTGCAGGACAGTGGTACAGGGTTTGACAAGTGGAGGATGAAGCATGGCTTCAGTTAATGTCAGGTAACTACTGTGGTTTACCTTACCAGGTAGATGATGAGTCATGACATCATTCCATTATTGTATGTGGATGTTATGTTTGCTAGCAGGATTATACATATAAGGTTTTGCTGAGCTAAGGGTAAGATTAGTTCAGTGGTTTGCTATGAAGAATTTGGAGCAGCAAAATTCTTGGGCATGGGAGACATGGGAGATTACAGGGTGATTTTGTCTCCAGTGGGAGCTGATGTGAATCAGGTGTTGGCAAGATGCAAGATGTAGAATCAGAGCACACCAAAGGCTGGATAGTTTAGTGTCTGAAATCACATGAGGTCTTGCATAGACGTGAGTGTTCCCAAGTAGTGGGAGCTGTCAGAGAGTTAGGAGCCAATTTAGAGAAGTGAGTTCTTAGGTATTTGAGAGGGACCAGCAATAGGGATTCATGCTATTTAGGGTCAGGACTTCAATACATGTGTTTGTAGATGCAGATGCGGTAGGGTACTCAGATGATAGGAGGTACATCACAGGTTGTGTGGTGGGTTGTCTTCAAGATTGAGCTTGAAGAGGCATACAAACCTGGAAATAGATTAGATGGGGTATAGGTACAGGTATAGTATAGCTATTTATCTCCAAGTGGGAGATTGTTAGGTTGTGGAGCTAAAAGCTTCACTGATGTAGACATGGAGAAGGCCATTGGAGGAGTTGCTAGAGTGTCACAAACACCAGTGTCGGTCAGGCCAACCAATGTCGGCAGGGTAAGACAGGAAGCAACCGACATCGGTCAGAGATCGACCGTCGTCGGTGACCCCCAGGCAGATAGGGACTGACGTCGATCGCCTGTGTGGTTTGACTGTGAGTATATTATGGGCAGTTGGTTGATGAACCATGTGTTTGAATGTTTAGAGCTAATTATAGACTGAGATCTGTGGATCTAATTATTGTATTAGGTGTCTAATTATTGTTTGGATGAGATCTATATAATAGACTCATGGTTGTATTGTAAACTTGTGCTAGAGAGTAAGAGAGCATTATTATAAGCTCCTTCTATGTGTGAGGTGAGCAATGGTGTGTTCCTCCTAGTGCCACAGTACCAAGGTGGGTGCTGGATTGGAGAATCAGTAGGGTTCTTCATGTATGTATGATTTTGGTCATCAGGTGAGCATGGCTTCTATAGGAGATCTACATGGTAAGTAAGATCATTGATCTGCAGGTGTGTGTGTGTGTGCAAGGTCAAGGTTCACAGGTGTGCAGAATCAGCTTGATCTGTAGGTGGAAGATCAGATAGGATAGCAACACAACAGGGAGCAGTATCAGGAGAGATTTACTTGGAGTATAGGTGTGTACTCAGAGCATAGAGGAAGGCAAGGAAGATCCTTCCATAAGTAAGGTCTATTGAGGTGCAGGTTGTTGCAGGTTCAAGGGAGATCTACTTGAAGTATGTTTGTGTACTTATGGAGTGCATGGAGCACTTGTGGTGTGCATGGAGCATAGGTATAAGGTGAACACCACTCAGTGTTTGAGTTGGGTGTTGGGACCTAAGAGAGAGAGCTTTGAGGAGAGAATTACTATTCACTTGAGGTGTGGGAATCCTCTGAAGAGGTGGTGGAGAAGAAGTGGCATCTTCTTTATTGTATTCTTTTCTACAAGAGTTTTAATACAAGTTGTGTATTGTCTCTCATATCATGTGTTATTTCTGGATTCTATTTACTTGTTGATTCTGGTTATTTCCGCATATTAAGTTGCTTGTATTTGGTAATCAATTGTGTGCTTCTGGTGTTTCATATTCCCAACAGGTGAATTGAAATTGGAAGGCTTAGAGGGTCTCTTTTCTAAAAGGAGACTTTAGTCAAATTCTTGCTCTAAAGCTGGTCTTGCACTTCATAGCATTAAAATGTAGAGTCCAAAGTTTGGAATCACCTTTAAGATCCTCATTCTGGTCCTCTTTCCTCTTTATGACCTTGGGAATGGTGTGGTCTTCATCATGGATCGCATAGGTCCCAAGGCTAGTGGCATTGAATTTTTCAAATGAGATGCTTTCAATGAACTCATTAACAAAGGCCTCTTCATCTAGACTTTTGGTGTTTGCTACCTTTTTTCCTTCGAGCATATCCATTTAGTACATCACCATTCTTAAGAAGGAGGTGTGTGTTGCTTTGAAGTTCATCATAACTTCATTTACTATGTGTTCTAGGTGAAGTGGTTTAGACAACACCTTTAACTTTGAACCATACTTGGTCCTTAGGATTATATGGGACCAGTCTAATGATAGGTACCCACCTATTATGGTGGTGAAATCCCTTGATAGACATAACCCATAAATAGGTGAGACATCTATCACTACAATGTCTTAAAGTATAGTAATGCTAGGACAAGAATATAATGTGAGGGGTAGAGCCCTAATGGTACCTAAGGTTTGAACCTTCTTCCCATCTAATTGCATCACTCTTTTATTCAATGGTTCATACTTCAATTTTAGTGCATCTACTATCTGTTTAGGCATCACCATTGTGCCCACACCCAAATTGATCATGGAGTTATGCATTAATTTCTTCCCCAAAATCAGTGTCAAATAAAATAGCGTAGGTTTTGTTTTGCTTACCCCTTTTTTGGTATTAATGAATGCAAAGGGTATATGGGGTTGTGTGCTTATGTTATATTCCTTCCCCTTTGTCCTTGTGGTCTCTATAGTTGGCTTTCCTTCTATGGTATTTTCTTGCTTCTCCAAGGCTTTCTTTAGCATAGATTTCTACTTAGGGATCAATAGGATGTCGCAGAGGGGGACATTGGTTGAAACCCTTTTCAACTACTCCACCACATTGTATGACCCTAGAAGTGGGACCTTGGGGTCTTTTGCCTTGTTCTGCACCATTTCACTCCACTTTTGATATGCCAGAGGTGAATTTTGGTGTATTGGACCCTTTTCAAAAGTCACTTGGGGCCTCACTATGGCTTTGTGGCTCTCAACCAACATTTTCTTAGAACATGTATAATAGACATATTAAACTTATGGGGTTCTATACATGAGAACTTCACTTGCATAGATCGCATCTTCACCTTCTACCCAAGAGAAAAGTGCATACTCTGAGGCTATCTCTTCCTCTTATTTTAGGGACATTCCTTGCATTTGTGCCACAAACATGTCATTCTAGACCCTTCAGGATTGATAAATGTAGGCTGAATTAGGTACACTCACTTGTCACTATTGTTCAGCAACTTTCTATTATAGATTACCTCTTGGGCAATTTTAGGGCGAATGTGTATCATTGCATGGGAAGCACCATGAATTAGAATCATCTACCATATTGTTTTGGCTAGCGACTAACTCTCTACTTGTACTTGGTAATACCTTCTATGGGGGATCAGGGACTATAACCATTTGATTTGTGGGTTACGTCTAATTTTTTGAAACTTAATGGTTTGGTCTTTATCTCTCCTAATATTGGTTCTACTGGTATGGTGCTCTCCTTTATTAGTAGTTATTGAAAGGGGGCTTTAGAGGCAAAGCATACTATCTATTGAGATTTATTATCTCATTGGAGAAGGCTCACAAGATACTCTTCATGTCATTCATCTTTGTGGCTAATGAGAATTGAATAGATGTCCTCACTTGAGTGGGCAGATATACATACATAGAAGGTGGGGCTCCTGAGGTACTTAGGACTTCTTATGGAGGCATCAATATCTCAGGGAATGTCATCATCAGTGGTCATGGAAGAAGCTTTCCCACATCTATCAAATTATTTTCAACTCTTACTCCTAGATCATAAGCATTCAATAGCATCTATCCTCTAAATGACTAGACCATAACCATAATATTTGAGTTGAAGGCCTTAAGATAGAAAATAATAGCCATGTTTGTGGGTGGTTGAGATGCTATTGGGATCCTTTTCTAGGTTTTTTTGATCTTGGTATTAAAATCAAAAATGGCCTCTTATAGGCCCCTCTTAAAATGTATTAATTATTTTAGGAGGGATGATTGATCTACCTTTTCATTGAGTCAATCAAATAATTTATCTCCCAAGTTATCCCAGGTGTTAATGGAGTTGGCTAGTAAGGATTGGTACCAATCAAGAGCTCATCCTTTGAATGAGGTGGCAAGCATCTTTAAGGTGACATTTTTTTGTGTGACATAATACATAGTACATACATTCATGACATCTTTAAGATGTTTCATGGTACTCTTTAAATCCTCCCCTAAGAATTTAGGGAGAGCCTTTAAGGCATTCATGGGAATAGAGTCACATGTAGCTAGTGGTGCTAAAGGGACAAGCAATTTACCACTATTCTATGCTATAAAGTTCATTAGTGGGTCTAAAAGAGCCATCTATTATTGTTGTTGTTGAGTAGCGCTAGATCCTATAGTCCTTTGGTGAGTCAGAGCTCCTAGAGGCTGAGTTAGTAAGCTCAAATTATTCATTATTTATGACCTTGTAATGGGCCTTTGGCTCATAAACTCAGACTTCTAGTCAATCAGACTAGTATATCTATCCCACTAGGCCTACCGAAAAAGAAAATTGTTAATGCCTAAAACCTTTACTTCATGTTAAACAACCTTCTATGGGAATATTTATAGGTATGGGACCAAATTGTGATTTGTAAATGAACCTCCAAGATTTTAGATGTTGGATCTTTGTTCTAAGTGAGGGGATGAAAAGGGAGAAGAAGTAAATTCAAATAAAATTGAAAGAACACTAAGGTGATGCACTAAGATATTTAAAATATTAACCTATAATTACATAAAATAGATTGAACCCTTAAACACTACAAACCATAAAGGAGCATAAAACATGAATTAAGATCTATAATGCAAGCAAAGATCAATTCTATAGAAGCATAAGAAAATAAATAATAGACAAAAATAACTCTTCACTCAAAATGACATAAAACACCACTTCCTCTTAATTTTAGGTGGAGAATAGAATATAGAAGGCCTAAAAGGCACATACAAGACATTCAATCACACCTGTGAGGGGCACCCATTAAGGTCACATAATGAAAAATGCTAATTGTTACTATTCTTATTCTACTATAAATGGTTGTCTAAAAAAGTAACAAATCCCATGAAAATGATAACCATCCTTTTCTAAAAGGGATGAGCCTAGAATATATAGGTGAGATGGCTTCTCATGGGAACGACACCTAGAAATTTTGGCATTTGTGCCGATGATGATGTCCTTGTAAATGAATGAGGATCTCGAGCTCATGAGTGCAGTTAACCTCTAGATCCTAGATATGATAGAATTACACTATCTTGTTAAAGGCACGATGCTCAAGAGGAGCATAGTGATGTTGTATGTTCATCTTCGGAGCCACTTCTATTATGCCATTAGAGATGAAGATCCACTTACCCTATCCAATGGTGCAACTCTTAGCTCTAATAGGGAAACTTTGCCTTTGACAAATGTTATGACACCATATGGAAAAGCTTATCTTTCTATTAAAACCATATGGTGGGTCCCTATCTTTCTCCTTGTTGACTAATGGTACTACTCATAGGTCTGATAGATCAAAAACACTTTTGGATGAGCATCAAGATGACATATGTCATGTTAATTCTTCTCCAAGGAAAGATAGGTAGTTTCTTGTAAAAAGGAGTACAAGGGCACCATATGTGAAATCCATGTTTACCTTTGCAATTCCTCAGTGGGCCCCACCCTTCACCCCATCAACCAATGGCACTACTCTAAGGACTAACCCAAAAGTAACTAGCTTTGAGGAATATTGGGCTACCATGTGTCGAGTTGATGCTCCATTAGAGGGAATTGAGAGTTTTTTTAAGCTAAACAAGTATTTGGCTACCACATAAAAGAAGCGAAAGGATGCTGACACTTAGGCAAAATTATCATAAAGACCTCAAAAAAGAAGAATCCAAAAGAATAACTATTAGAGGCATCAAACAAGTTTGAGACCAAACATGAATTGATCCAAAATAACATGAGGTGTCCATAATTTTTGAAGGCCCACCTGTGAAATTAGTGACCAATGTTCGATCTCTATAGTCCCCTTTAGTTGCCTTTTTGACATTTATGGATTTATCTTTTCACTGAGAGGGGGAAAAAGCATAGGATTTATTCACTACATTATGAAGGGGAAGGTTCCCCTAGCTACCTGACTCATGGGTCTAGTAGGGACACGTGTTATCTCGATAGGCTCTTAGAAAGTCTTTTGGATTGTCAGATAGGAGTAATGTGGGCATGACACATGTATTTTAGAGGGACACTTATCACTCATAGAAGAGGCCTTGAATAACTATAGGGATGACACATATCATCTTCTCATAGGCTCTCGTAAGCTCTTAGATCAGATGGCTTGGGAAATTCCACATGTCAGTCTATGAAGGCTCTCAGGTTGAGGGATTTATACTCAACTGACAACACATGAGGCCATCACATGGCAATTTGGTGCTACCTTTGTGGAAACTAAAAGCTTCTTTATAAAAATGAGCATGGGGGAACCATAAGGAAATTTTAATCCATTTTCATTATAACTGCAACATGGGTCCCATTCAAACCTTGCCCACCAATGGTATGATCTAGAACTCTGAAAAAAGAAAACCTTGCTCTCAAGGAGCACTGGGTTGCCACATGGAGGATTTGTGCTACTTCTAGGTGAATCAATAACTTCTTCATGATAAGTGAGCACTGGGTTACCACATGGCAACTATAAAAAAGAAGTCAAGACTTAGTTAATAATTAAGAAGGGGAGCCCAAAAGAAAAAAGGAGGTTAAAATAGTTATCAAACTCACTAAGAACACCTATAATGAAAAGTGAACTACTCCAAAACTTTAAAAATGTGGATTTACAATCTATAATCTCATTGTGAAAATTCTTGGTAAACACAACTAATTACCTTTTTGGTAAACTATGGGTGAATAGCTTACAAGTGCTCTCCATCTTTGTAGATAACTCACAAAACTATCACTAGTATTTTGTTTGGCTTTGGTCAGGTCTACCAATGAATCTTATACTCAAGATTGTAGAAGTGTTGTAAAATCTTGTCGAAAAGATCATCAAAATTAGATACTAATTTTTTTGTTAATTTCAAGAACCACTCTAAAGCTTGTCTTACTAGACTCTATGGAAATAATAGTAGGAGGTATTTATCATTGTAGGGCACTGGTTGACAAGCAACAAATAATTTCATCAAATGGGCCTTTGGGTCTCCTTTATTGTTACGCCCCTAACCTATTGCATAAATTAGGATAGAAATATCCAACTTGTGGCTTACTTATTCTTATTTGAAGTTATATCACATTTCTCTATGCATTCATTTGGTTAGTAGGTCAGCCTGTGGAGTAACCATGGCCTAGATAGACTATATATAGGAGGTAGTGGGTTATTATTTATCATCATATTGTGAATTCTAATCTTATTGAAGCTTGTGGAGGTTACCCCCTCAAAGTGGCTTGTGTATTATCATATATTCTGATATATTTCAGTCATATTTGGATCTATTTCTACTATTCTACTTTATTGTTGAAGTAATTTCATTAAAAGTGGTATCAAAGCTGTGATTTGGGTAACTTGTGGGTGAAACCCTAATTTTCTAAATTTTGCTATATATAAAAAAATGTTATTGATTTCCCTAACTTTTTTACTAGAGGTTCAAAATCATTAAATTAAGCTTCTATTAAAATTTCAGCTCATTTGGATCTATTTTACAAAAGTTATCACCATTTTAGGGTTTTCATAAAATTGCTCTATAGTGCACAATTCAAATAATTTTTTTGAGTTATTTACATTTTTGGAAAGCTTAAAAAAATTTTGATAGGGTATGTTATTTGTATGTTTTGATTTAAATCTGATATAAGTCCAAAATCGCTTGGTCTAAGTTGGGTCAAAAGTGCTAATCAAGGTCAACATCGTAAAGCCCTTTTATGGCAGGTCCACAAATTCAGGGCTAAGAAAAGGGTGATAAAACTCTAGATAAAACTCCTAACAAGGAAGAGATGGAGTTAGAAGGGGGATGTACTAGATCCTTTTTACCAAGGTTCTCTGACATAGATCACAAAGTGAGCCAGCTTGACTATAGTGTGCAAAGCATTCAAAGTGCGGTGCAAGGCATAAAATTTAATATGAAATCCATACAAGATAGTTTGGTAGATATCATGATGGATTTAAAAAATAATCAATCAAATCATCCAGCTTTCACTATTGCATAACCCCACCAGGGTGGTTCTCCCAACTAGTCTACTTCAAATCCAACTACATTGCCATAGAGGAACCTGTTACCAAAGGTGGATATGTGTAAATTTGATGGAAAAGATCCACTCAATTGGATCAACCAAATGGAGAAATTTTTTGATCTGCATCAGATCCCAGGTGGATAGAAGGTTACCATGGCATCCTTGTATCTTGAACCTAATCAATTCATTTGGTATCAATGGTTGTGTGCTCAAAATAAAAAGATGACTCTCAGTG
This sequence comes from Torreya grandis, assembly GCA_037957365.1. Lineage (NCBI taxonomy): Eukaryota > Viridiplantae > Streptophyta > Pinopsida > Cupressales > Taxaceae > Torreya > Torreya grandis. Next base: position 509,378 of record JARHVA010005613.1, on the reverse strand, counting down.
TCACCTGGTCAATTTTTACAGAGGAGCTATAATTACACTATGGCAATAGGGTGACAGAGAATTACTTCAGCCAACTAGCAAAATTATGATAGACTAGCTCCATTAAGGATTATATTCATCATTTTCAAAACCTATCCTTACGTGTGGAGATAATTTTTGAGGAGAACTTGAATGACCTATTTTTGGGTGGACTCAAGGACCACCTTCAACATGAGGTATGCATGTTTAATCCACTTAAGATTTTTTATTCTATTATCATGGCACACAGAGCTAAGGAAAAATTCATAGCCAACAAGAAGCAACCATTCACTCACTTCAAAGATCGTAGCATATCAACACCAACATTTCCTCTACCTACTAGATTAATCCCTCAGTAAATTGAGGATAAGCGTGCAAAAGGATTATGTTTTGTTTGTGATAGTAAGTGGACCAAAGGACATAGATGTGCTAAGAATAAGTTATTCTACATTGAGGGATCCAATGAAGATGAAGAAGAAGATGATGCCTCCAATGATGATGAGGAAGAGATAGAGGAGGTACCTAAAGATTCTCAACCTACAATATCTTATCATGCACTTGCAAGTATTAGCACTCCAAAAACTCTTAAGGTGGTGGGTTTCCTCAAGAAATAGAAGGTGACAGTGTTGATTGATCTGGGAGCATGCATAACTTCATCAACCATAAGTTGGCCACTTGATTGAACTATTTCATCTACCCAGCACTAGAATTTTAGGTCATGATTGCAGATGGTGGCATAATTAATTGTTCAAGAAAATGCCATAGTATTAAGCTTGATATGGGTAAGTACAATCTCAATTCTCCTATGTTTTCTATTCTCATGGGTAACATAGACATTATTTTGGGAGTCCAATGGCTCACAACCTTGGGTACCATTGAGATTAACTTCTAGGAACTATTCACATGCTTTCATTCTGAAGGTAGGAAAATTGAACTACATGGATTACAGGCAAAATATCCACAATTGATTAGTTCACAATAGATGACCAAGATGCTAAAAAAGGGAGAAGAGGGAATTATTGCATGATTATGTTCCATAAAAGTTCAACCCACACAGGCATCTACACATCCTGATCTACAGATGATTTTTTATGACCACCCATCTATTTTTGAGGCCATGCCAAAAGGACTACCACCAAAAAGAGAACACGATCATGCCATTCAACTACTTCCAGGGAGTCAACCACCAAATATCAAACCATATAGATATCCATATGCACAGAAGAGTGAAATCAAAAATATGGTCCATGAGATGATGGAGGTAGGGATTATCAACCATAGCCAAAGTGCATATTCATCACCAATGGTCATGATGCAGAAGAAGGATGACACATAGAGGATGTGCCCAGATTATAGGGAATTCAACAAGTACACCATCAAAGATAAGTTTCCTATTTTAGTAATTGATGATTTACTTGATGAGTTTCATGGTGCTAATTATTTCATAAAATTGGATCTTCACTCGGGGTACCATCAAATTAGAATCAAGGATGAAGATGTTCATAAAACTACTTTTAGAACACATGAGGGCCATTATGAGTTTTTAGTAATGCCCTTTGGTCTTACAAATACCCCATCTACTTTTTAGAGCTTGATGAACACTATTTTTAGGCCTTTTTTAAGGAAGTTTGTGTTGGTTTTCTTTGATGACATATTGATTTATAGTCAACCATGGGAAGCACATCTACAACATGTGAAATAGGTGTTGATCATTTTGGAGAAGCCTCAGCTTTATATGAAGCCATCCACTGAGGGTTCCTAGGACTAACAGGTTACTACCGAAGATTTGTGAAAGGTTATGGCAACATAGTGGCTCCACTCACTGCATTGCTAAAGAAGGATGCCTTCTATTGGAATGATGCCACCACCAAAGCATTTGAAAAACTAAAGGTAGATATGTGCACCACTCTAATTTTAGCTACTCTAGACTTCTCAAAGACATTCATTATTGAATGTGATGCTTCTGGATCTAGGTTGGGAGTGGCACTAATGCAAGAAGGAAGACCCATTGCATTTGAGAGTCATCAATTCAAAGCTAATAATCTACAAAAACCTATCTATGAGAAAGAAATGATGCATATTCTTCATGTAGTTAAACAATAGAGGCCTATCTGATGGGTAGACACTTTAAGGTGAAAATGGATCATGATAGTCTCAAATACTTTTTGGAGCAAAGATTATCATCTGAGGAACAAAAAAGTGGGTAACCAAAATGTTGGGTTATGATTTTGAAATAATCCACAAGAAGGGTAAAGATAATGTAGTAATAGATGCACTATCTAGATGAGATACATCCATCGAAGCATTATTTTGTGCAATGTCCATGTTGCAAGCAGATTGGGTGGATGAAGCCAAGTTAGAATGAGAGCAAGACAAGGATACACATGTTCTGATTTAGAATCTCTAGCAAGGTACTTTAGCCTCTAACAAATTTGAATGGAAATGTAATGTCATATGGTATAAGGGTAGGTTATACTTGTGCAAAACTTCAGAGCTTAAGCATAATATTCTTGCAGAGTTGCATGCATCTCCAATTGGGGGGCACTCAGGATTCTTGAAAAGTTATCATAGAATTAAGAAAGAATTATTTTGGGAAGGACTCAAGGGAGATGTACAAAAGTTTGTGGAAAATTGCTTGATATTCCAATAGAATAAAGGTGAGATAGTTAAGACCCTGAGTCTGTTACAACCGTTAGCAATTCCTAGTCAAAGGTGAGAGGAGGTTTCCATAGATTTCATCATAGTGTTACCTTCTTCTAAAGGTAAGAATGTTATCTTGGTCATTGTGGATAGGATTACAAAATATGCCCATTTTTGTGCTCTCTCACACCCATTTTTGTGCTCTCTCACACCCATTTTTAGCAAGTATAGTAGCAGTTATTTTTATGGAAGCAATTCTAAAATTACATGGAACCCCAAAAATAGTGATCATGATCTTATTTTCACTAGTAATTTTTGGACTGAACTATTTTCCTATTTGGGTACTTAGCTAGCTCATAGCTCATCTTACCACCCCCAATCTGATGGACAAATAAAAGTGGTTAATAAATTTTTAGAGGGGTATCACTGTTGTTTTGTATCAGATAAATAGAAACATTAGGTTACATGGCTACCACTTGCAGAATGGTGGTATAACACATCTTTCCATACCTCTTCTAAAATGTCTCCATTTCTAGCACTATATGGTTACCATCCACCTTCCATCACTTCTTCATTAAAGGTGCAAACCAAGGTTCAAGATGTGGAGGAGCACATTCAGCATCAACAAGAGGTTTTTGCTAGTTTGAGAGAGAATTTGGCCTTGGCACAAAACAAGATGAAGCAACAAGCAGATCAACACCATAGTGAGTGAAATTTTGAAGTGGGTGACTAGGTATTTGTACATTTACAACCTTACAAGTAGATGTCCTTGAAGTAATAGAAATAGGACAACAAACTTGCTCCTAAGTATTATGGCCCTTATCAAGTTTTGCAAAAAATTAGAAATGTGGCTTACAAGATCGAGTTACCTTATTCATCTCATATACACCTAGTATTTCATGTTTCCTATTTGAAGAAGGTCATTGGATAGAAATTTTTAGTCTAGACAGAGCTCCCAGAACTAGATGAAGAAGGATGAGTCATTTTGGAACCAGAGAAGATCCTCTAAACACATACTAAGAAGTTGAAAACTAGAGAGATTAGGGAATATTTGATCAAGTGGAAGAACCTGAGTAGTGAAAATACAACTTGGGAAGGTGAAGATTTTCTGTAACAAAATCTAGAGTTGTTCAACATTGAGGACAATGTTGGTTTGAAGGGAAAGGTCATGCTACACCCCTAACCTATTGCACGTATTAGGATAGGAATAGTCAAATTGTAGCTTACTTATTCTTCTTTGATACTATATCACATTTCTCTATGCATTCATTTGGTTAGTAGGTCAGCCTATGGAGTAACCATGGCCTAGATAGACTATATATAAGAGGTAGTGGGTAATTGTTTATCATCATATTGTGAATTTTACTCTTATTAAATATTGTGGAGGTTTCCACCTTGAAGTGGCTTGTCTATTATCATATATTATGATATATTTCAATCATATTTGGATCTATTTATACTATTCTACTTTATTGTTAAAGTAATTTCATTACATTTACCCATATATTTTTTGAACTTCAATGGTTCGTACCCTAAAGGAAATGATATTTGTAAATACTCCATGTTGAATGGGTAAGAACACACATCATCTAACTTGAACTTTTTGGTTTGTTTCCTAGCTTGGATGGTGATAATTGCATCTTTCATTTGTTGCAGTTATTATGATAGGAAATCAAATGGAATATTAGCTTGAGGTAGAGGTTGGGCAGTCAAAAGTGGATTACTTTGACTAGGGTATAATGGAGGCATGGTTTGCTATGGAATATTAGTTTGGTTAGGGAAATGACTAGAAATATGCATACATGAATTATGATGCATTTACTGAAATTGCATGCATTATGATGTGATATTCTAGTTAGTATTTGGTATATAGGAATGGTTTTGGGGAAATTGTGGCTGAGATGGAAGGATATGGCTAGGAGTGATGTATTGTGACTATTGAGGTTGATTAGGGAATTTTTGTTGACTAGTCAATCCTTATTGATTAAGGGTAACTTGTGAACCAAGACCCTATCATTGATTTTGTGGCACGTTGGAAATAAAAGGTAATTGTTCCCTAATTGGCACTTGTGGAATGGTATAATCTCTTGATTGCATGAACCCCTATTGTGAATTAGATGCATGTTGAAGGTTTGATATTTTTCAATAACCAATAGATGTACACTGATGATTAGACATCATTTGTGATTGTAATGATATGTTGGTCTATGACTGAAGAGGGAAGTTCATCACTACCTGATGAGGTAGAACATTGGTTGCCCCTTATTAAGGTGGTAGAATGTTTGATCTTGATTATGTTGGTACATTGGATTGTGCTTATGGGTGTGGAATTTTAATCATTACATGTTGTGGTGGAGTAACATTTGACATGTTTTGTTGAGGCATGGTACTAGTTTGAGGTTGACTACATAATCCTTGTAGTTATGTGCTAGAAGTAGTTATTTAAGGACTAGAGGTAGTTGGTTGTGGTGGGGAGGTAGAATTTCCTTCCCCTTGCATTTATAAACCACTCATGGTGTTAAAATAAAGGAACATTTTATTTTGGACTAGTTGTTTGTGCATGTATACCACTTTGGTCTTGATTGGATGACACTTGCACATTTTCCACTGTGTTTAGCTCACTATTTTGCATAGAAGCAGAAGATAATTCTTTGATAATTAGGGTATTGAACATGTCTCGAACTAAAGTGATTTGTGTGAATGGGTCTATACCCTTATTTTCTTGGCCTATCAATTTGATTGAGACCCCTATTAAAGGAGCTAGCTAGATAACTAGAGCATTTAACATGGTCATGTTGTTGAAGTTGCACGCTAAGTTTAGATAAGTTTGGTATGCTATCTGCATCTATACGTAATGGTCCTCCATGAGGCCATTTCTTGTGATAATTATATGAGTGTCCTAATATGACATAGGTAATAGAGCTTGAGGATTGCTAGAAAAAGCTTGTTCATTTTTTTGATTATAAGGTATGTTGTAAGGCACTCTTACTAGACTTGGCAAGCTTTTGTGGGGAAAGTCTACTAGAAACATAGCTTCTACCTTTGTGGATTTGATTAAGACTTCATCCTTATTTAAAAGGAAGTTATGATCAAACAAATAAGGGTCATAGGCCAATGGAATTATAATGTAGTACAGTTGTTGTTAGACTTATTTTGTAATCAAAGCTATGCTAGCTAGGTATTATGTTATTTTTTCTTGGTCCTACTCTAAACATGGAGGCACGTTGACTAAATAGTTAGCTAAAAGATCTTGGCTCTATGCCTCTGATTGAGTGTTGTAAGGTGGATAAGGATCCATCTCACAAATGACATCATCACCATAGAGGTCTTGAACAAAGTCTTATTATGTGACCACATTTCCATATCCTAGATTATACATAACTCCATTATGAGTACAGTGAGACATGTTTGAAACAATTGTGAATGTTTCATGATAAAGGGTCTAGAATTATATAAACTTTGAAAATAATGTCTAAGAGGATAAATGGTTCAAACTTGATCTAACTTGGTCAAAGGACAGAGCTACATCTCCAAAAAGGTCTATGTTAAGACTTGTTATAAAATAGTCTAACCTCAAATGTATAATGTTAAATGTCTCACATGAAAAGGTCTAATGGATGAACTAAAACTAAAATGCCAAACTCTAGGTTCAAAGTGTTCCAAAAAAGTCTAATCTAAGAAAATAAAAGTTGCCAGGTATTTTGGCCAAATGTGGCATCAAAAGCTAGGCATGTGCTAGGACTTTTGACAAAACAAGCACAAAAGCTAGAATTTAAAAACAAGGGTATGATTTAGTCTAAAAAATCTAAAACACTTTGGCATAGACTAGGCATCTAACTTTAGACATGGACTTAGTCACTTGACATAAGGCATGAAATAAAAAAGCACTTAGAGATAGACTATTTTATCCCAAATAAAGGCACAAATAATAGTTCTCAAATTGGAGTAAAGAATTAACCTCAGTTACATAACCTAAAAGAGAAAGATGGTGTCTAATCCCAAATTACACAAGACATAAATAGAAATCAATCAATATTTGGATTTAAACTTGTTAAGGTTAATTAAAAACTCAACTTATGAAACTAGGTTTCTTTGATCAAATAACAAGTTGGATAAATGTGAATAGCATAATCCAAATGACACTATAGAGTAATTTCCTACTCTGCATCGTATTCAATTATTTCTAGTCGAGCACTGTAATTTTGGTTCTTTGGGTGAAGCGGCAAAATTTTGAAGCAGAGGGCTGGTTCATTTTGCCTGAGTGTTGAGATACAGTGGAAGCTGCCAAGTGTCACCCTTTGAGCAAGTCTTTTTCCCCTTCTAATTTCCTTCATCTCATTTTTGCCCGAGTATTAGTTCAAGTAGATGCTGCCAAGTGTCACTTTCCAGGAGACAAAGCCGATAGTTGGCGTCCCCTCGAGTCCCCTTTTTGTAACCTTCAAGAACCACAGACCGTGCCACATACCCAGTAGCAGTTAAGCAGAATGCACCATGTGTCAGCAACCATGTCTCATATCAGCATCTGCACTTCATTCAAATACTTTCAACATAAGGCAACAAAGAAGGCAGAAAATGCCAAGTGGTAGTTGCAGAGGTCCTAAAAAATTGCAAGCCACCACGTGTCATCATTCAAGAGACTTTAGTCCAATGATTTCATTCAACGCATAAAGGTGTCCTTTCATTTTGCTTAAGTGCTAAGAGCAGCAGAGGCTACCAAGTGTCACTCTCCAGTCCCTTTCTAGCCCATCCCCAAAAGGCATCGAAAGGTGCCACATACCTTTAGATGAAGAAGTGAAAGATGCCACGTATCTTCCCAAGAGCAGTGGGGATTTCCACATGTCAACGTCTGAGGGATCATCCTCGAGTTTCATTGTTGAATAAAGGTTGTGGTGGGCCTCGAGTGTTACTTCAAAATCCATGGAAGCTGCCAGGTGTCACCATCCATAAGAGCTTGTTATGAGTCCTGAATAAATCTACAGCATAGCCAAGGAAAGGGAGAGGGCCACGTGTCTTCAATGAACCCGGCAAAGAGCACCAAATTTCATTTTCTAATGCCTAAAGGAGAGTTTTTCATAAATTGGCTAAGGGTCCTCTCCCATTACAAATAGAACAGAGTGCCTGTCAACCTGTTATAGTGAAAATGGAGGGAAATTTGGCAAGAGTTAATTGGAGTAGATGGAGCGGTGCACCTTGTAGTTTTTTTGGGGCTTGCAAGCATTGAAGATGTCATCCATTTGTCTTCTACCAGCAGAGGCAAAATAGACAGTTGAGCGGCCTAGTAGGTGATGAAATTTAAAATTCAAGCATGAAGAGAGGAACTAGTCAGGAATCGCCATGCCGCAGTTAAGGGTAGCCATTCTTCTCCAGCATGGCTTTTCAAAGCATTGAATGTGCCAAAGTTCAAATTATTATTTTTTATTTACGTATCTGGGGCTATAAAAGAAGAATTGTAAAATCTAAAAAAAGGGGGGAATTCTCATAGTTTTTGACTTTTAGAGTTTTTGACCAATAATATCATTTGCTTTTGTTACATTTTCCTGAGTTGAAAGGTTTATATAACTGTGTGTGTTTCTGCATCTTTTGTATGACTGAAAGATTCAATAAGAAAATTGAACACTATGCCCTTGTTAATGTTATCTGTGTCATTTGCAAAGTAGTCTATGCTATAGATTTTCTAGTGTTGTGATTGGAAATGTTATTTACTTCTGTCCCATTTTTTGGAGTCTGAAGTTCTACATAATTGTGCATGACTTTTGTACCTCTAATGTGATTGGAAGATTCTATTAAGAAGATTGAACACTATGCCTTTGTTGACAATTCCTGTATCTCAGCAAAAGACTCCCTTGTTGTGAGCCTTTGTTTCTGTTATTCCAATCTTTTACATTGATCATGCACTTGTCTGCTCTTAAATGTAATAGAATCACATAATAGTTTCACTGTGCTTAGGTTAGGATTAGGATTACTCTCAGGTGCATCAACATAGTTAGGTTTCAATTCCTACTTTTTGCATTTATGTTTAGTCTCCTATCCCTTTTCCCTAACACCCAATACAAAAGAAGAGACCAGCTTCTTTAAAATCTGGAGGTTGTTTTCAAGCCGCATTGTCTGACAGCTTGAAACTTCTCATTGTTGTTGATTAAGATCTAGCACAATTTTAAGACATCAACAGTTTCTGGCACACCTGGTGGGACCAATCTTTCAAGGAGTTGAAGAATTTTGGTGTATTCTTTAGCCAATCTACCTTTGGAGGTTTTTATTGACACCAACAATGAATCTGCGTCACTAGCCAATCAAGTAGTATCATCAAGAAATCCCTTTGGTATGTATAACTCTGTAACTCATAGCTATGAGTCTTATTCTCCTTCAAATATGTTTTATCAACAACAAGCTTCTCCTAGAATCATGTCGAGTAATGAGGATGCATATTGTTATGAGCCACATCAGTCTTATGCCCAGTCCCCCCATATGTCTCATCCCATGTTGAACCTAACCTTATTTTCACTTTCAAAAAAGCATTGCTAGGATTTTAAAAATATGTGTTAGAGCTTGACAGCAGAAGGGGATATGGCCAAGAGATTCCTTGTCATATCATCTATCAAGTAAGGGACGTAATAGACCTGATTAAAAGTGAGTGGGATCCCATTGAGAGGGCGAATTGGCAAGAACTTACATATGAGATGTTAGAAGTGTGTGGATTGATTGCATTCCTAGAAGAGAGGCTAAGTGTTCATGAGAACCAGCCTTACCAAGTCTACCAAACTTCATACCCACCACCACAAATCCCATATCAAACATATGCCACCCCTATTCGTGAACAGGGTCAAAATTGTCAAGACCAATTCCCCAATAATGCAGAGTGTATGATAGTAGCAAGGGAAGAGAATCCCAAACTCTCACTTTCCCCTCAAATTCCATCCACCCTTACTCAAGAAGCTTCTTATTTTCCATCATAGCCTTCTTCTTTCCCCATTTTTGAAGAAGAATATATTTTAAAGGAAGTAATTGAGTATGCAGAAGAATATGCTCAATTCATGGCCAAACAAGAAGATTACATCAGTACAGAAGAGGAGGAGATCATCATAGACTCCCCTTTTAATGAGAAAGAGGATAAGCCACAAGCTTTTTCCTTAACTTCTGATGAGGAGGAGATCATTTCAGATTTTTTCCTCACTCTGCAAGAGGATATGGAGGAATATGGACACTCCCTCGACCAAGTCATTGAGATAGGAGGCACTAAGCTGGTTTCAGATGAAGAAGAAAGCCCTAAGATTCAAATGAGTGTGCAAAAGAGATGCCAGCTTTTTAATTCATCCTTGAAAGAGAATGAAGTCATCAAAGAGCATGATGATGAAATAAAGCTAGAATTTGAAGAAGATATGTTGAAAGATAATGGGTATCAAAAAGCATAGCATGAAGAACCAATAGCCCATGATTTCTTGATGACACCTGACAACATGAAGAACTAGTATTCGATGGGAAATCAAAGACAAGAAGAGTTCATAGGAGTCGAATACACATTTTGCTCAAACTCGTTCGAGTGTAGGCAGACCTGTGTGGCTGGTGTAGAGAACATTCCATCAATGACATATTCGTTGCAATCACTGGTATGGCAACGCAAGTTGGCTTGTCACAAAGAGGATGTGGGAAAGTTCATTTTTGATCCTAGAGGAAAATAAGGATTTGTAATTAATGTAGTTAGGTAGTTTCCATTCCCACATTGCTTTGTTTTGTTTTTTTGCTTTCTCTCTTTTCCTTTAAAATAAGCATTTTAAACGCAGAGTCAGCGTCTTAGAAATTCTTTAATTTTTTATTTTTTGTCACAATAAATGCTTCCCCAAATCTTTCAAAATCTCCAAGGTACTTTGCACCACATAATGTGTCTGCCTCACTGTTTCTCAAAGATTGAGTAAGATTTGCTAACGGTCACCTTAATTTAATGCTATTTGGGACTTGATAGGCCCATAAAAATCCCTTAGCAAATTTTAAAGTTGACAAACTGTCAAGCATTCTTGCAAAAATATCTTGCTCATTGTGATTGTGGCACCTAGTGAAATTTGTTGCAGCAAGCGTGTTTTTATCTTGCGAAAGGTTCATACCAAGTTATTATACAAGAGATTTAGAGATGGCAGGAACATCAGAAACACCCAGGAAGAGAAGAAGGGTGCAGTCCCAATTGGACCTAGAAGAGGAAGAACAGCCTTCATAGTGCCTAGTGTGGAGTAATGCAACTTCTCCTCAGGTAGGAATTACTCCCCCTCCTCCCTCTCAATTCATGCCTCCACCCAGCCAAATGACACCTCCCACCACTGCTGCCATTCCCATTTTGCAATTCACTTCATCCTTGATACCTAAAGCCTTAACATTACCCTATTTCTACCCTCCATTCCTAGAAAAATGCCCCTTCAACTCACCCCTAGCCAGCCAATGGCTCTACAACATGGCCTGCCACAAGGATTTCCCTTCATAGGGGGATATATTGCATCCCCTTCCACTTTCCAGACGTAGGCTGATGCCGCAAGGAAGGCAAGAGAAGCCCGATTGGAGAAGAAGAGGAGTAAAGTGAATAAGTCACTGGCATGCCACATTTGAGGTCACAATTTGACCCCATTCAATAGCAGTTGATGGTGACCCATTTATCACCCAACATTGCCAAGCTGAGTGAACAAATGCAACCAGAAGACTACACCATGAACACAGTGGCCATCGACATGTCCCTGTTCAGGCCTCAAGACAGAGTTGAGCTCATGACCGAATCTACTTCTATGGTCACAAAAGATTATTTGAGGATATCAATGAGACTGTAGAAGATGAAGGCCGACCTGGCCACAGAAAAGGCAAACTGTAATAGTTTGGCCGAATAAATAAACTAGAAGGACAATGAGATAGCTAGTCTGCAAAAATAGTTACAAGATACTATTTCTCTCCAAACTCAACGGGTAATTTAGGCCCAAAATGATTCTTTGAAAGTAGAACTTGTACTTGCCAAGGATGCAACAATAGCTCTAAGATGGGAAAATGCAACATTACAGGGAAGAGTCAAAGGACTCCAACTGTAGGTTACCCAATCATAGCAAAGGTTGCTAGAAGAACAAAACAAGGGTGCAACTTTTCAAGCCCAGCTCTAGGCAGAGCAGCAGTGGACCGCACAACTAGCGATTGAGCTGGCCAATAGGCCAAGAGGTGTCAAAATGGTGCAACTGGTGAAGAAACTCTACAAGTCAGCATGGGAGAGAATCTCTTTGGAGATTCTCCAACTTAGGCCACTTTTCACCTTCCTACGCCATGCACAATAACTATGTGAGACGGTCGAGAATCTGGTACAGAGCACTCTAGCCATGATCTCCTAGAGAGTCACAAACTCTCATTTTTTATTGGAGAAGCTCTACATCTCAAGGGATGCAACAATGGTAGTCGCAAGGATTTGTGATAGAATGGCCACCATGAAACGGGTCAATGAGGAGCTCAGTCATAATGCCATAGCCAACAATTGCAGAAGCTATCTCGATGTCATCAAAGAAGGCATCAATGAAATGAGGAAACACATTGAAGATCTGGTGCGACTAGGCCTTCCTTCCCCATTTCTAGATGTGAGGATGATGCTGATGGTGAACCAAATTCAACCATTGATGCTAGCCAGGCAAAGGGATCAAACAATTTTTCAGAGCTTGCAAGATGATTCTCTAACCTCTGAGGTCAAAACTATTCTAATTCCTATTTTCCTACTAGAATCCAAGCTGAAAGCCACTGCCCAGGTCCTGCAAACCTTCTCGCACAAGGATCTCATTAGCTTGGATTTGGCTTTTGATGAGTTGCAAAACAAGCAAGGATTATCTGACCATGAGTGGTCTATCTTCCAGACAACTCTTTTGAAGCTATACATCTTGAAATTTTGATCGAGCAAGAGTTGGGTTCTTTTTGAGCAGGCTCAAAAGCCCTAATGGTCACCAATAATTGTAGAGTTATTTCCTACTCTACGTTGCATTCAATTATTTTCAATCAAGCACTGCAATTTTGGTTCTTTGGGTGAAGCAGTAGAATTTTGAAGCAGAGGGCTGGTTCATTTTGCTTGAGTGTTGAGATACAGTGGAAGCTGCCAAGTGTCACCCTTTGAGCAAGTCTTTTTCCCCTTCTAATTTCCTTCATCTCATTTTTGCTCGAGTATTAGTTCAAGCAGATGCTACCAAGTGTCACTTTCCAGGAGACAAAGCTGACAGTTAGCCTCGAGTCCCCTTTTTGTAACCTTCAAGAACCGTAGACCGTGCCACATACCTAGTAGCAGTTAAGCAAAATGCACCATGTGTCAGCATCCACGTCTCATATCAGCATCTACACTTCATTCAAAGACTTTCAACATAAGGCAACAAATAAGGCGAAAAGTGCCAAGTGGTAGTTGCAGAGGCCCTAAAAAATTGCAAGCCACCACGTGTCGTCATCTGAGAGACTTTGGTCTAATGATTTCATTTAACACATAAAGGCATCCTTTCATTTTGATTAAGTGTTAAGACCAGCAGAGGCTACCAAGTCTCACTCTATGGTCCCTTTCTAGCCCATCCCCAAAAGGTAGTGGAAGCTGCCACGTACCTTTAGACGAATAAGCGAAAGATGCCACATATCTTCCCAAAAGCAGCGGGGATTTCCACATGTCAACATCTGAGGGATCATCCTCAAGTTTCATTACTGAATAAAGGTTATGGTGGGCCTCGGGTGTTACTTCAAAATCCACAGAAGCTGTCAGGTGTCGCCATTCGTAAGAGCCTGTTATGAGTCCCGAATAAATCTATAGCATAGCCAAAGAAAGGGAGAGGGTTACGTGTCTTCGGTGAACCTGATAGAGAGTGTCAAATGTCATTTTTTGATGCCTAAAAGAGAGTTTTTCATAAATTGGCTAAGGGTCCTCTCCCATTACAAATAGAATAGAGTGCCCGTCTACCTGTTATAGCAAAAATGGAGGGAAATTCAGCGAGAGTTAATTGGAGTAGATGGAGCAGTGCACCAAGCAATTTTTTTGGGGCTTGCAAGCATTGAAGATGCCATTTGTTTGTCTCTTACTAGTGGAGGTAGAATAGACAGTTGAGTGGCCCAGTGGGTGATGAAATTTGAAATTTAAGCACGAAGAGAGGAACTAGTCAGGAATCACCATGTCACAATTAAGGGCAGCCGTTCTTCTCCAACATGGCTTTTTGAAGCATTGAATGTGCCAAAGTTCAAATTATTATTTTTTATTTACGTATCCAGGGCTATAAAAGAAGAAGAATTGTAAAATCTAAAAAAAGGGGGGAATTCTCATAATTTTAGACTTTTAGAGTTTTTGACCAATAATATCATTTGCTTTTGTTACATTTTCCTGAGTTGAAAGGTTTATATGACTATGTGTGTTTTTGCATCTTTTGTATGACTAGAAGATTCAATAAGAAAATTGAACACTATGCCCTTGTTGATGTTATCTATGTCATTTGCAAAGTAGTCTATGTTGTAGATTTTCTAGTGTTGTGATTGGAAATGTTATTTGCTTCTGTCCTATTTTTTAGAGTTTGAAGTTCTACATAATTGTGCGTGACTTTTGCACCTCTAATGTGATTGGAAAATTCTATTAATAAGATTGAACACTATGCCTTTGTTGACAATTCATGTATCTCAGCAAAAGACTCCCTTGTTGTGAGCCTCTATTTCTGTTATTCCAATCTTTTACATTGATCATGCACTTGTCTGCTCTTAAATGTAATAGAATCACATAATAGTTTCATTGTGCTCAGGTTAGGATTAGGATTACTCTCAGGTGCATCACCATAGTTAGGTTTCAATTCCTACATTTTACGTTTTTGTTTAGTCTCCTATCCCTTTTCCTTAACACCCAATACAAAAGAAGAGACCAGCTTCTTTAAAATCTGGAGGTTATTTTCAAGCCGCATTGTCCCACAGCTTGAAACTTCCCATTGTTGTTGATTAAGATCTAGCACAATTTTAAGACATCAACAGACACTAGACAAAGATCTAAAAGGCACACATGGATTGGTTTCAAATTAGATTTTGGCACAAAGCAAACAAGTCTATGAAACAATTTGAGCAGCATAATGACATTATCACATTCTAAAGTTGTAATCGATGGTTTTTTTTAAGACTCCAAGGCATAAACACTTGAAATGGATTGGGTAGTGTAATTTTACCCTTTTTAATCAAGTGACATACAAAGATTTGTCAAAAAATACCAAGGCAAAGGTATGGTGTCAAATGAATGGCATAACACCTCCTCAAATAATGAAGTGATGTACAAAACAAGAATTGATTTGATGTGGTAAAATAAACAAATAAATAGTTTAGACTCAAAAACCATGCAAAAAAAGATAAAATGACATAAACATCTAAATGTAACATCTTACATTCTAAAACTAATAAGGTTGTGTAGTATTATTGAATTCTATCTATATACTTGCTCTTGAGAGGATTTTAAGTGTTAATCCAAAAATAAAAGTACATGAATAAGTAGGGTTTTACCACCCCCCCCCCAAAATTCTCTCAAGAGATTATACAATGACATGGAACTATGAGCTACTCATCCTGCATCAACACTATTTCTGTGATAAGTGGGGTTGTTCTAAAACTAGAGATTTCATGCATCTAGATGGTCCCAAGTGTGGTTAACACTAGAGATGCAATCACATCAATTGATTTCATACTGACTGACTTACTATACATGGGTCTATTCCTTTGCATAGTTATTTCATCCATGTACTTTTTAGTAGAATCCCATAATTAGCTAGACCTGACTCAGGTTTTCATTATAATTAGAGAGGCTAGTCATTTAACCCCCTAGAAATCATAATATATGTGCCATGATTTATATACCGCACCATGGAGTGGGGTTGGTATGATTTTGGGAGATGAAACCCCAAGTCAACACACCCATAAAGAACTCATGAGGAGGTTATGAACTCTCGCTCATAAGCTAAATTGCATAAAAAATAAATGACAAGTGAAAAGATTTTAAAGTCATGTTTAGATCACTCAAACCCTATGAATTTAAGGAGATCCTTAACAACATTCTTTTCATGCCTTTGGACAAGGCAAAAAGGCAAAGAAAGAGTGATTTTCATCAACTGAGTTCCCTAAAGGGGATGGGGGGAGAGCATATATGCATCAATTAGTTTTCATAAACAAACAACTTCAAAATATACAAGGAATAAAATAAATGTTATCAAAAGCATGTAACTAAGTGATTAAAGTTCATTTTGATGCACCAAAAATGAAATGTGTTGTGAAGTTTTTGACCCCTTGGCATTAGTTGAAACTTGTAAAACGTTGAAGACATCTAAGGCATAAAAATGAGCTAGATTCCTATTATACACCAAAAAATATGTTTCAAGACTTGAACACTTGTTAATTTGTGTCTTAATCCAGCCTCAGTCCTACAAATTTTAGAGGTTTTTTGCCTATCTTAAAGCACTTTCATGAATGATAAAATAATATTTTGAAACAAGCACTTGCATTTATCTATTTTCTTGCCACATAGACCTACATTGATCCAAAATGGATTGATGTTGGTATTTAGAAACTAAGGTCAATCAATATAGGGGTTATCAATGTTGACCTTGTGTAAAATGATGTCAATCGGTAGGTAATCAATGTTAGTCAACCTTCAAAAACACAAAAAACTAACAATATAATTTTGACAAAATAAATCATTAGCCAATGAGTTTAAATGCAAAAAATAACACTAAATCTTATAAGAATATGTTCAGTAAAACAACATTCAAGGTCTTAAAAACAAAACAAAAACTAGAAGACTTAAGATAAACTTCAAAAACACATTTTTGGCATGCTATTTTTGTGCACATAGAGGTCAATGTCAATCTTAGGTGGACCAACGTCAGTTTTGATAGGATCGACATCAGTTCTATTAGAATTTATGTCAGTCTCTATGTAATATGTGTAACACAAAATAAAATAATACATGAAAAATAATGTTAAAACCTAAATTATAAAGATTCTTAGGCCATCAATAACAAAACTAACATCTGCATATTAGTCTTCTTTGTTGCATGATATGTTTAGTGTCCCACTAGATGTGCCATTTATGATTATTAGAATCCAAGAAGGGAGGTTAGTAACTTATTATATTAAGTAACAAAAACTCAAAAAAAAAACACTAACACTAACACTTACAAGCCTAGATCTTAGGGGTGATCTTAGTTAACAAAATATAAATGAAATCATAACTAAAATGCAAAAGACAATGAATCATTTACCTTCCTTGGGAGCTCCAAATGCCTTGTTGAGTGGCTTTCTCGACTTGTGCTTCAAAGAGTCTTTGGAAATGGGGGTTGTGTAGCTCCTTCTCTCATTGGTACCATGGCTTGTGTTGTGGCTTTGGCTTGATTAATATTTTATCATTATAACACTACTTGCTAGGCATTTTTGCATTGTAACACTACTCTTCTCAAAGATTTTAAGTCATTTATTCATGATAAATTTACACCAAAATAGTTTAGGATTAAATAAGCAAGACATTGTATTTATAGGCTTAGGAACTCACCCAAACCCAAGGTGAGTCAAGGTAGAGTTAGGGCTTGGAATGGGTTCAAACCTAACCTAGGTGAGTCAAATATAACCTTGATAGAGTTAATAGTTGTCAATTAATCATGATTTATAATAAATAGGCATGGGTTCTCCAAAATGAGATATTTTAAGATATTTATAAAGAGTTTGACAACTCAAAAAGGTCATTATGAAAGGTTAGGATATTTACATTTTTGAATTTCATTTTTTAGTTATTCATTAATTGCACATGGATATTTCAAATAGCATTTAATTTGGTTTAGCTTGTTAATTAATTTTGATTATCCATTTATCTCTTTCATAATTTGATATTTGTTCATGTGCCTCACTTAATAGGTCCATATGATAAATGGATTGTTGTGATCTTGCAAGATTATTAGGGATGAATCCGTGAGAGGTTATTAGTGCATATGGTAGGATACCCCAATTAGGGATGCCTCAACATGATTTTGAGCTTTGACAAATGATGTGTGAGTAAATTTGGGACCTTCAATGATTCATAGACTTAATTTACAATGGTTGGTAGGAATTAGTCTGAAGTTCGATCGAAAGCTAGTTATGGCTATTTTTAGGTGTCCACCAATTACATGGAAAAAATCAAGTACAAATAGTGAGAAGAGTCCCTAGTGAGGGGATAAACATGCAAACTTGTCATCAATGCCCTCATTAAGAAAGAAAAATGAAACATAGCTAAAGTTAACTTTCAATTGAATTTTTTTATTTCTTTAATGTATCATTACTTGCTCTAAAGTCTCTAAGTTTTTGAGGGGTGGGGGTGTATAAGTCCTTATTGGAGGCTTGATATTGTCAAAGATAAAAAAAAATTGACCTATTTTGGAAGAAAGTTGTCTCTTAGACTTTAAAGCTTGACTTAGCTTTCAACTAACTCTTCTAATCTTTCATGATGAAACTCTACTTAGTATTCAACCAAATCCTCATATATTTTAAGATAAAACTCCACTTTTAGAAGTCTCTGTTTGATTTGACTTTTTCTCCTTGATTTTGGTGTAGAGGGAAGAGATGATCTTTTTGAGGTTGTTGAGGTCTTATTTTGCATTGAAAGTTATATGAGCATGATTTAAGACCCAAAAAACTTTAATTAAAGGTTAAATAATTAAATATATACCTGATATAAATTACTTTGAGGCCTCTCACAATGTCTTTCATAGCTCTTGATGATGACTTATTTCAAACTTGTAGGTGTGAGCTCCATTAGTGCTTAAGAAGCTCTTGAGATAGAGATCTCTCTTCTTCAAATCCTTCATGAATGGCTTAAAAATGTTTAAGAAAATTATTTCATTGAGATAACCTTATAAGACAATATACAAATTTTAAATGTATTTGGATCAATAAAACTTGAGTTTTTGCACTTTTGGGCTTTTTGACAACTAGTTTTTAATATTTTTGCATGTATGATTTTGTAATTTTAAATTTTCTATCTCTTCAGGTACTATATAGACATGATACCACTACAAAAAGTTCTAAAATACTTACCCCCACATTTATTTCAAATTTTATAGGTTTTGGATCAATATAACTCAATTTATTCTCTTTTTTGTGGACTCGGGATCTCCTAGGGCAACAAGCATGCCAGTTTGATAGATTTTTTTATATTTTGAGCTATACATGGTCTCAAGAGATAATTATTTTTGTGAAAATAATATATTTAATCCTATACATTATAATAATTTAAATTATATTTTAATTACAAAATCACTCCAAAAATGCACCTTTAGGAATGTAGATCTATAGGTGCTCATTTCTCATGCATGCTTATCATTGAGGTCCATTTTTTAGATGTAAAACCTTTGTTAATGATTATAAATTAGTATAAGGTGTATTTATATCATTTATATATAATAAAAATAATTATTTATGATTTTAAAATCTTCAAAATAATTCAAATTTTCAAATTTATAATATGCATACTCTCTAGATAAAGTTTTGAAGGGTTTTAGAGAAATCATGCTTACTAACAATTGTTCATAAAGATACAACCTTATTATTGAGACTAAAAAATATGAGATGGGATTAAACCACCCTATTCAACCCTCTTATTAACCATTATTATCCATGCAACATTTCCACCAAGATATCATGTTGGTTTTGGGGCAATTTTAAGCTTGAAAATCAATTTTGAGAGAGATTTGAGATATCTTAGCATGATTCAAGAATGATTTGAGTTATTAACAATTGGAAAATATCTGAGAAACATCCATAAAACTAAATAATATGTTCATAATCCTTTTCTCACTTGGAAACCAATAAAAATCCAATCTTTTACCTTTGAAAATGCATGAAAACTACCCCTACATCCTTGCTTATGAGTAGGAGCACCAAAAGATCTTCAAAATTGATGTAGATGCATGCATAATATCTCCAAATACTTTATTTAAAGTTTTAAACTTATTATTCACCTCAAAATATATTCCAACCTTCATTTTTTTTTAATTTTACCTTTAATTTCCTTCACCTACACCTTGGCATGCTTTAAAATGTTGAGATGATCAACCAAGAAGTGATTAAAAATACTTAAAATTAACTAAGAATATATATTATTTACATGTATGAGAGATATTGAAACAAAATCAAACTTAATTTTGTAAAAAAATACCTTAACTTTTTAAAAAATTATTGTCAAATAGTGCTTGCACCTTTAAGGAAGGTCTTCAGACTTCCTCGCCCAATTGACACAACGGGATCACTTCCAGGTTGTGGGTGTCCTATATTATAATTAAACCTCTAGCGAGGACTATTTCCCTTCATGAATCACCTTGATCCTCACCTAAACTACTTATTGACAATGAAAAGAAAGAGATTCCTATACTTTTATGACTAACTATGGAGTGATGCATCAAAATTGAATACCTCAACTTACTTGGACACACATAAAATGAGATCAAAGAGAACTCACACATACACACATCATAACTTACCAATGAATCTTGGGTATAAGTGTTTTATAGAAAGGATTCAACTTATAATAGTACCTAGAAAAATGACCACTTATCTTAGGAAGCTCAAATAACATTCATCACAACTATAAATTACATAAACTATTAGAGGCATAAACTACAACATGAAAAAGATAAAGTTTGTTGCATAAAATTACACAAATTTGGACATAAATCAATGATAGGTTGTAATTATCATGAACTTAAATCAAAAATCTATCAATTACACATAATAACTAGCATATGAGAAGGTAAAATCATTTCTTTATTGCTAAATAAGGTGTTTACAAGTCTAAAATTTAGTAGGGTTTAGCCACAACCAACTAGAGGTATGTCCAAATACTTGAAAAAAATCAAACACATATAGTGAAAGGAGTCCTTATTGAGGGGACAAACATGCAAACTTGTCATCAACGCCCTCATTAAGACTAAAAATTGAAACATAGTTAAAGCTAACTTTTAATTGACATCTTTTTCTTTCTCCAATGTATCATTACTTGTTTTGAAGTCTCCAGGTTGTGAGGGGGGCGTAGAAGTCCTTATTGGAGGATTGATATTGTCAAAGATCAAGAAAATTGACCTATTTTAGAGGAGAGTTGCCTCTTAGACTTTAAAGCTTGAATTAGCCTTAAACTAAATATTTAAATCTTTCATGATAAAAACTCCATTTAGTCTTCAATCGACTCTTCAATCTTGCATGATAAAACTCCATTTTGAGAATTCCTTGTTTGATTTGACTTCTTCTCCTTGATTTTGGCATAGAGGGAAGTTATGATCTTCTTAAGTTTGTTGAGGTCTTCTTTTGCATTAAAAATAATATAAGAATGATTTAAGAATTTTAAAACTTCAATTAAAGGTTAAATCATGAAACATATACTTGATATCATCCACTTTGAGGCCTCTCACAATGTCTTTTATGGTTTTTGATGATGACTTCGTTCAAACTTGTAGGTGTGAGCTCTATTAGTGCTTGAGAAGCTCTTAAGAGACAGATATCTCTTCTTCAATTCCTTTATAAATGATGTAAAATGCTGAAAATAACTTTATCTCATTTATATAACCTTGAAATACCTACGTAAAAAGTTTTAATCCATTTGGATTGATAAAATTTGAGTTCTTGCACTTTTGGACTTCTTGAGAACTAGTTTTCAACATTTTTGCATACACAAACTCATAATTTTGAATTTTCTCTCTTATCAGGTATTATACAAACATGATACCACCAAAAAAAATTTAAAATATTTTCTTCCACCTTTAGTTTAAATTTCATAGGTTTTGGATCAATATTACTCAAGTTGTGTTCTTTTTTGTAGACCTAGGATCTCCCAGGGTAGCAAGCATGTTAGTTTGGTAAAAAATATATATTTTGAGCTATACATGGTCTCAAGAGATCATTATTTTTATTAAAGGACTATATTGACCCACTCTACATATTTAAATCATTTAAAGTGCATGTTCAATTTCAAAAACACTCTAAAAAATACAATTTCAAGTCTATAAACCTGTAGAAGCTCATTTTCATGCATGTTTGTCATCTAGGTCCATTTTTTAGGTATAAAACCTTTAATAATACTTGTAAATTATGAAAAGGTGTTTTAAATCATGGATAGGTCATAAAAATCATCTTTAATGCTTTGAAAATCTTCAAAACACTTCAAAAGTTTAGATTTGCAATATTCATGCTCTTTAGATAGGATTTTGAAGGGTTTTGAAGCAATCATTCTTCTTAACAATTGTTTATAAAGCTCCAACTTTTTTCCTGAGAATAAAAACCATGTTATGGGAGTATACAAACCTCTTCAACCCTCCTATAAAACATTATGATCCATGCAACATCTCCACTAGGATATCATGTTGGTTTTAGGGTAATTTCAAGCTTGAAAATTAATTTTGAGAGAGATTGGAGCTATGTTAGCATAATTCAAGCATATTTTGAGTTCCTAACAATTGAAAAATATCTAAGAAACATTTATTAAGATGATAAATATCTAATAAACATCCATGAATCTAGTAAATTCATGCATAATCCTTATCCCACCTGGAAACCAATAAAAATCCAATCTTTTACCTTTGACAATGCATGAAAATCTCCCCTACATCCTTATATATGAGTTGGAGTGCCAAAAGATCTTCACAACTACTGTAGATGCATACATAATATCTTCAAATATTTAATTCAAGGTATTAAACTTATCCTTCACCTCAATATATGTGTTACCCTTCATTTTCTTGCAATTTTACTTTAAATTTCCTTCACCTATGTCTTGGCTTGCTTTAAAAGCTTGAGATGGTCAACCAAGAAGTGGTTATGAAGACTAAAACTTAACTAAGACTCTATATGACATACATGCATGGTATATATTAAAATAAAATCAGCCTTAATTTTGTCAAAAAAACCTTAACTTTTTTCAAAAGATTTTTAAAATATGTTAAGAGGGCACAATAAATGCTTAATTTTTGCAATTAGCCTCCTAGACTAAGGGAAAATCTTAATATGACCTCAATGTGACTTCACTAGGCATATTATCACTAATGAAAAGATGATAATTATGATAAAATACCTTATGAATTTAACATCCTCAATGATGAAAATAGTGGTGACTGAAAAAGTTAATAGTTACAATGAAGTTATCATTCATAAACTGAGAACAAGATAACAAATTCTTCTTAAGCTTAGGTACATAGAAAATATCATTAATAACAACATTTACAAATTTTTCCTTTCCTTGCTTAGTTGCTTTTAAAAAAGAATTTTCTCCTAAATATATCTTTTGAGAAATATCATTAGTATCAAATAAAATATTAGATAAACAAGTCATATGGTGCAATGCAACACTATCTAAAATCTATTCATTCTCATTAGAAGCAAATAATACAACATATAGAGTAATAACTTTAGAATTATGTTCTTGATTGTTGTTTTGATTATGGTTTTTTAAAGGTTTTGATTAGATTTGTTCTCTTTGTTATTTTTAAAATATTTATTGTTAACTCTATTTTTATTTTAATAATAATTTTCTCTTTTATGACCAAATTTACTATATAGATTATAATTCCCATTAAACTTAGGTTTATGATTCTTATTGCTAGATTTTTTGTTCTCATTTTTGCTATTGACAAAATTAGGGTTAGATTTCTAGTTTCTATTATTCTTATAAATAGGGTTGAAAGTGAAAAGTGCCTAAGTGGCATTCTCGTTAGAATAAAAATTAGACATCACTTACTCTTCTTGAATTAGAAAAGCTAACAAAGTAGTGAGGTTAGGGATATCTTGCTCTATTTGGTACTTTAAATTCAAAATTAAAATTAAATTAGGAATTTTTTCATGAATATTAAGTTGAATAATAAAATATAACAATTGATTTTGAATTAGATTATAATTACATCCATCTAACTGAGTTTTAATATTCTTAATTTTAACAAGTTAACAACTTTTTCATCACCTTTCATAGGTGTAGTCAGTAAATCAAGAATCAACTTAATAATCTTAAAAAGATGAGTTTCCTAACATGTACACTCAAATAATTTCTAATCATCACTATGAGACTCTAGGTTACTATGGTGGAATATAAATTCATCATTAACACTCTGCAAGATAATTGATATGGTTTCTTATTATTTCTATTGAAATATATTTGAAAGTTCAAGTGTAACATGTCATCCAAATGAAACTTTTTCAATCTCAATGAATAGATTCCATAGCTTTTAGACCATAAATTTGGATTTAATATGAATTTACTATATATTATAGTTTTATCTATTAAACATTTGGGATTTATCTAATACAAAGTTAAAAAAAGTCATAGATTCCCTTTAAAAATTATAATATAACACTAGATAATGCTTTAAAATTGAACCCTTTGTAAATATGAATTTAAAATTTATTTGATATCAAATCAAATTAAAAATGTAAACAAGTAATAGTTATTCAAGTATATGTTAAACAATGTAAAAAATATTGAAGCAAAATGTACTAATTTATATGTCGTAAGTGTTGGACATGGAATAACTATCTAAACACTATCTTTAAAAAATGTATAAAAACTATAATAGGAGGCTTCAAATCAATTAAATGATCACACCAATATGTCTGAAAAGTACCAAAACCTAGAAAATGATTGGTCACATGACTATGCTTGACAAAAACTATACTACCTGTTAAAAGTTAAAAAATAAAGGTTGAAGTTACATTAAGGTTTTGTACGTGAGTTATTTCACATGAAAACTAAAAAAGGACTTTAAATTAATAAAATTTGAAAAATAAACTTGGCTAAGTCAAAATTAGATCAAAAAAAATATTTTTAGGGGTTTTGAACGCATAACCACACTACATGCAAGTCTTTATCAAAAAAATAGTAGCGAACTCATCTACTCTAAAGCTTTCAAATATAAAATTACATATATATAGTGTATGTAATTTTCAATCAGTAAAAAATTATAATTTTTCACTTTTAGATTAAAAAAATTTAAAGAAGGTGGGGGCCACCAAACTTGCATGATAATTATGAAATTAAAAAATAAATTATTTTTAAAATGTTTTCAAAATATATACTTACCTATATAGTTGCCTGTAGATGATCATGGCACATGGGAGGAGAGACAAGTGCCAATATTAATTGTTTGAGGCCACCAAAGGCCCTAAAAATTTTAGAGTCCTCCTCAAATGCCAATATAAAGCCAACCAAAACTTCAAAGAAGAATTTTTGAGTCAAAATCTGATTTTTCAACGTTGT
Source organism: Torreya grandis (assembly GCA_037957365.1). NCBI lineage: Eukaryota > Viridiplantae > Streptophyta > Pinopsida > Cupressales > Taxaceae > Torreya > Torreya grandis. The sequence continues at coordinate 484,480 of JARHVA010005613.1, read as the reverse complement.
TGGTTGTACTATGGCACCTTACAAGCTTAGAATAAATACCAAAAGTTTTATAAAGTCTTCTCAGGCTCTAAAAATAATTTTAGGAGGCCTAAATAATCAATATTTGACCTCTTTCAGCAACAAACAAGATAAAAATGACTGAACCAAAAATATTTTGAGATTGCTTTCCTATATAAGGTGCACTTTGCCATACAAAGACTCTTATGGTTACAAAAATATTCCAAAAATGAACACTAGTAGTTTGAGAGAAGATTTGGAATGTGATTTAACTTTATAAGGTTATGGAGTTTAAGCCCTAGGTTGTTAAAGGGTTGAGTATATTAAATCAATGTAGAAATATACAATAAATATAACCACTAATTTGTAACAAAATAGACTTAGTTTGATCTTTCTAAAAATAGTAATAAATAATGTAAACAAGTACATAGCTGAAAAAATACTAAAATGGGAGATCTAGAGGTTGAAAACTATTACATAGGCTTATATGAGTGTCATGGATAGGACACAAGTGTCATAACCTTTCTTAGATAATAGTGCCATAATTATATAGTAGAGCCATGTGGTATTAAGTCCCTATTTTATCACTAGTGTCCCTTATGCATAATTGTTCTGAGCTTTTAAGTGCACCTGTGTCTAGGTCTACCAAGCTTGTACCTATGCACATGAGTTTTAGATATTTGTAGATGACCTATTTTGACTAATTTTATATGCAAACTCTAAATATCTATATTGTTAAGGCATTTGGTTGGCACAATTAGTAAAGTGTGTTATTAGTGGGGTAGGTTGGGAATCCTCAACACCATGCTATGATGAGATTTATCTACATACTAATACTCCGAAGAAGGATCAATCCCAATGTAGTTCTCCCCACCTAAATGCTGGTGCAAGTGTAAGTGAAGCTAGTATGCATATTGGTTTAAGTGTTTTGAATGTGCTTGACAATGGAAATTTAAGTAATTTAAGATTAAGAATGTTATAGATGGTTGTATGTAGAAGTAAGGTAGAATAGGGATTTCTACCTTGATTGTGCATGACTTATTTTGAGATTGTTTGTGTAATTTACATCTGATTTCCATCTAGTGGATAAAATTCTAAAATTCATGTATATATATATTGTTATAGTGCTTGTGCAAGTCTTAAAAGAGGTCTAGGTTGACCCTAGGTGGTTGCTCATTTGAAAAGATATCTGTTGGTAATAAAAGGTGAGAAAGGGACAATAGTGCCAAAATTGGGACACTAATGCCATGGGGTGCTACTATCTAAATTATGGCATTGGTGTCCAAGTGACAAAACTTGAGGCACTATGGGCAAAGATGCTAAAATAAGGGTCTAGGACTGCTTTAGGAATGCCTAGGGATACATATGGCTTGCACAAAGGCTAGATAAGTGTCTAAATAGGCCCTAAGATAGGTCTAGGGTGAAACTAGGGATGAGTGGTCTCAAGTAACACTCTTAGCACTCAAATGTCATTTTAAGTGATTAGATTTATCCCTCCTTTATTCTAGAAATGTAGAAAAGTGAAGTGACTAGGATAAAGGAAAAATAAACATACTTGGGCTTACCTAAGAGGCAAAGTCAGTGAACTTGGATCTACGTATGTGAATCATGATTCATTACATGTCTTACAAATGAAAAGTGCATAGATCAATCATTACTTAAGAGATATCAAATGCAAAAGTCAAAACAAAGCAAAGAGATAAGAGAGAGGAAAGAAAAAAATACACTTCACGGGTATATGCAGCAATGCATAAACCTGGTGAAAACCTATGTGTGCATGTAGATATTGATCAATTGGTGAATAACTTAGATTGAGTTAATTCCTTACTCAATCCCCATGTGTGGGTGGCTCAAGAACTTAATCTGGTTTTGACTCCATCGTTGCCCACCCCTACATGGTGGATCATGACCTATGAATAACTTGGATTGGATTAATGGTGTACCCAACCCTCTCATATAGGTGTCTCAATAACTTAAGTAGACTATGAATCCATAATTGCCTACTCATGTGTAGCAGATTCACCTGAAACTAAAATGGTGTGATGTATCTAGAGATGTGTAGCTATAATTAAAACTGTGTATGTTGGCTTTATGACCACTCAAAAATATTAGGCAATTCTAGGCCACTTAGGAATGTCAACCACTAAAAATAGAGTAAGGCATGAATCTAGTGTATAACTTAGAACATGGTATCTAATGTATAAGATGTAGAGAATGATATGGATTTTGTCATTCCATCTGATCAATCAGTGTATAAGCGAGCATATGGAAACAATGTTTTATGCACATGCCCCCAAATCTGATATGAGTATATGGATTCTAGATTGAGTTATAATAATCTATTTATGAGAATCTAAGAGAAAATGAGAATGATCATGTTGTGCATGATGGCCCCAATTTGAGAAAACTAGTATGAATCTGAGCTAAACTAAGCCAAAACTTGTAATCTATAACTAAACCTGTACAAAATTGGACTATACATGTATTTTTTTTGGCTAGTTTGGAGTTTTTATAAACTAAGGCTATTAAACATTGGCACCATATCTTTAACATTAGTTTCATGTGGTGCTAATATCCTAATTTGGGTGCTAATGTCCAACTATTCTAATTTTTGTGGAACTATAACTAATCTATGTGTCACTATTTCCCACTAAGTTTTTGTGAAACTAATTTTTGTATTTTATATCTATGCACTAAAAACTCTACTCTACATGTATTCACATAGCTTGATCTCTATGAAAAATACCTATGAATGCCTCTTCTTTGAGGGGAGTTGTTGAACCTATGAAAGAACTATTCTTAAAAGAAAAAGCTCTACAAATTGTGTGTTAGCTGGAGTATATATGATATCTGCATAATATACTAATATGATATGCATACATGGCATCAAAATGTAAGTTAATATGAGCATAAGTTTGTAATGTGTGATGTATATCAGGTCTAACATTCATAAAGCTATCAAGATAAATATAACAATGTATATGAATAATAAATTTGAGTAATAAATGAGTAACTACTTAAGGGTGGGACATGATGTCCATCATGGCACCCAAGGAGGAAGGGGAGATGCATGAGACCCGTTATGGCATATAAAATTAGAGTGTGTAATAATCAAGAGAAAAGTGTCATGGTCATGATGCATATAATAAATCATATATATAACACACATGAGGCACACAAAGTAGACCAAGAGATCACAATACAAAGGATATGGGCATATGTTATTAAATCTAAGAAATCAAGGCATATAAGGACATGTTCAAATGTTTGCATACATAATTAAGAAGGGACACATAATGACATAGGCACATGTTCAAAGCATACATATAATAAAAAGAAGTGACATAGACTCAAAAAGTAATGGCATATTCAAATTTGCTCGAATAGATGTAAAAACATAGAGACATGATCAAGTCTAAACTAATAAATCTAGAAATGAAAGTATGCATGAACATGTGGTTTAAGTCTGTATAAGAACTAATATGTACATAAGCTAAGGCTAAAGTAGTAGTAGTCAAAAATGAATATGAGTAGGTGTAAGATGATCAATATCAAGATATATCAATGTTAAATATATGATATAAATTTTAGAAAGATGTAACCTGGTAATCAAAGCTATGTATAGGATGCCCCCAAATGGGAGAATATATCAAATGAGAAACTTGTGTATCTATGTAAATGGCCACAATGGGTAGATAATAGCAAATATAGATCTATGTAGTGGACCTGGGTCCTATAAATATTTGAAAACACTCGACAAGAACATGTGAAGTAATGTTTGTATGATGAAAATAATTATACTAAGATAGCTAGCATTTAATAAAAGATGTAAACATGGTAATGTATACAATCTATAATTTGTATTTTTAAGTAAATATTTGAATGTTTTTGTATTTTGACATATTATATTATTTTTATATTTTTTGGATATAAGTTATGTACAAGCAACATGAAAATGAAACTATATACAAGGAGCAAGAAATAAAGAAACTATGTATAAGAAGGGATGAACATACTAATGATGACTCTCATGGGATACTCACTATCAATGTGGCCTATGTCAAATAAAATAACAATAATTATGTGTGTTGCATGAAAAGGTAATTGAGGTCCCAAAACCTATTATATTGTGTGATCTATAGTGCCATAGCTGGCACTGCCTGTGAAATTATGTTAGGAATATATAAAACTAATTAGGATGTCCTATTAACTTAAGGGTCTTAGGACCAATCTGGTAGAAGATGTTGTAATTGACATGGGTGCCTTGTGCTAAGAATGTTGGGAACTAATAACATATATCTCAAAAGGAAAGGAGTAGAGAGAGGCCCTCTAGAATCTACAACATATCTTTGATACAAAGGTCTCTTTAATAATGGTCTCTATAGGAGAGTATGTATATGCAATAACACTGTAAAATTAGACTCACTTGCACTAGTGGCTCAACTAAACTGAGTGGTGTACTAATTGGAACTATGCTTAAAACTATAATTGATAACTACAGTGTGACTTCCTATGGGACAAGTAAAAGATATTCATATGAAAGACCTTAAATTATGATCACTTGATTAACATGTATATACTTGAGGCATCTGTGTATAGTGGATGAAATGGATCATAGCTGATGTATCCATGGCCTACCCAATAACATGTCAAATGTACATGCACTAGGTACTACTCAGAATCTAGTGGCCACATGTGTTGGTCCAACCTATAGTGGAAGTATAATCTCCCCAATGGAGCTCTAAACATGGCCACTGAAATTGTGAATCACTGTGTCAGTAAGATAAATGTCCTACTCTGAATACCCCAAATGTTGTAGAAGTGTGATGGTACACATGTTAATACTTGACCCATTATCAACCATAACACTGAATATGATGATGATCAATCTAAGCTTGTACAAAGAATGTATATAAATTTGAATCATCATCAATAATCTCCTGCTCATAGAAAGTGATGAGTGGTCTAATTGGTACTATATTATGATACACATTAATGATATTATGTAGGGGGTGTGCATCCTTTATATTAATGTGAGATGATGCTAGTGGTGGATGTGTTTGATACATATAGTGAACACCTAACGTTCCCCCTACCTTATTAGTTGTATGTTTTGGAAACAAATTTGAGAATATTTTTAATAACTTAGCTTCTGTTTGTTGAACTTTGTATGCCTCTATAGGTATGTCGACATCAATGATGTTGGCCTCTATTAAATCTTGTATCTTATGTTTCAAGATGATGCATCAGTTTGTAGTATGGCCTAGTGCCTTATGATAGTAAGAAAATGCATTGGAATCATAGCTCTTTGAAAGAGGTCATGTCATATCAACCTCTTTAATGGGAGAGAGAGACACGATTTTGCATTATAAATGCTATTATAAAACATGTTTTGATGATTTTGGAAGGTTTTTGAAAACTCTCTATAGAGGAGTTGATAAAACCAAACGAGGAGATGGCTCTAAAGCTACATTAAATGTGGCCTTTGGATCACTCATGTTTTTAATGGCCTTTACTTTGTATGGAGGCTTATTATAACTCTTAGTAATTGATTTTGATCCACTTGTATATTTTAATGTTCCCATAGAGATAATCTTGACTTCCCTTTCTTTCACCATGCGGCATAAATTTGTGAAGGTTGGTAACTTCTTGAATAATATAGATTCATGCAATGCTGGTAGTAAGCTCTATTTGAATGTCTTGGAACTCTTTATCTATCATAGGGCTAGTCATATTTTCCAATATAGTTTTATATCATAAGACATATTCTGTAATAGGCTCATTGGATTTTTGTTTCAATTGTGTTACTTGTGTTATGATCCACATTTATAATAATGGAAATATGCAAAATATAATGTAGATCAACACAACACAAAAGATATAAGTGGGGGAAAATTCCCAAATATTCAATATATGTAGAAATAGAATGATCACCTGTAAGGTAGGGCAACACCATATAATACTTCTTTATTAAGGAATAACTCCACAATGTCACTTTAAGGGGATAATCCTCCAATATCCTCTTACAATAAAATACTCAATTCTTACTTGATTGATTTACAATCATATTCACCTTATTTATATAAACCTATATATAACTAACAATGGATGGGTAACCTCCTAATCCCAATGTAGACCAACCATTACCTAATGCACGAATTCCTCAAGTTACTCATTTATCTTAATATATTAGACCCATATAACTAATTAAGGGGGATGTGTGTGACATTTCAACATCTCCATCAACCCATATACATTAATATATCATATCCTTATGTACATATCTTTCCTTCCTTCTTTGATATGTTTCATCCCTGAAACATAGGAAGAAATCAAATAATGAGTATGCTTTAATTCATCGCATACTTGTCTCCAATCACAATCATTTAACCATTTGTATGTCATCATAGTAGGTGATAACTCTTCAACCTTGTTTTCAAATTCCATTATGCTACTGTTGTCATCAAATTGTGCATTTTAGGATACAATATGAAGCTCCTATGATTTGATGCAACATTGAAACATCTCTCAAGTTGTGAGTGAACTTGTAAGAGAGATGAATCTCTAGATTATGAGGGCTAGCTCCCTAGATATGACTTGATGTGTTTATGCTACTAAAACTACCTATTATGGGTGAAAAGGGAGAGAAATATATATAAAGTAAACCTAAAATAGGAGGTGATACACCAAGATTTGCTTCCATTCATACACTTGGGATTTACATAATGAACTAAGACAACCAAACTAGCCTCAACACCATTAATGGAGCTCCCTAGCATTAGTGTTTCTCATGATGGAAAATAACAACTCAACAAATGAAGGTAGGTGAAGGGAAGGTTAGATATGACACTACCAAACTCATACACACTTCAAGAGTCTATTGCAACAACATACACTTCATGAAACCTGTTAGGAGATTAGTCATTTGCAGCAACACATTCAAGGATTGCATGAAAATAAGATGAACTCAATCTATACTTGAATTTTAAGATGGACCACTTCAACACATAATGAAAATGGAATTAGAGTATAAATAGCTTTATTTTCATTATCTTAAGTATAAATCAAAGTACAATTCTAGTAGGGCTTTGCCATGCCAAGTTTTGGAATCCCTTTGCAAAACCAAAATGGCTTGCATTTACAAAATTTGGAAGAAGAGAGAGAAGAGAAGTTGAAGAGGCACAAGGACAAGTGTCCAAAGGTGGAAATAAATTAAAATGTATGTGAATGAGTTGTAGAAAGAGTCATGAAACTGACTTGCACTTCATTCTATCCCAAATTAGCCTCTTCTCCTAGTGTGGTGTAGTAATCTTCTCAATCATTTTCTCTTGTGAAACTGCCTTCATGATGGGATTTCAAGAGAACTTCAAAGTAGGTTAGGGACAATTTTTGAATGGAAATTAGGTAGAGGAGATATCAAGTAACTTTTGTGGACATGTATCCATCCCAAACTAAGCACCTTCTTCACATGTGGCTTTGAAACTCTTCATAAGCATCTTTAAGTCTTGAAACTCCTTCTTGACAAGTGGCAAAAGGCAAGAGTTTGATCATGAGATCTCTTGGATAGAAACATTTTCATCCCAAGGAAAATTTAAATCATCTTGAAGCATTTCAAACTAGCACATCATCTGTAATCATTGATTCTTATCTTGGGTGTCATAAGGCCTCTTTGTCTCACTAGGCCTAATTTGGCCAAAATAGCTAAAATTTGGATTTAGCTCAAGTTATGAAATATTTCTTCATGGAAGGAATATTTTCATCATATTTTACTAAAAACAATCCATATAGAACCATCAAACTCTCTTTAAGTCCCCATTTTACTCATAGAGCCTTCACCAGGCTTAGTCCTATTATAGCCCTATTTTAACACAAATTCACTTGTGTAAGAGAATGTACAGACTTCCAAGACTAAGTGAGACCATTTTTTATTACCCTTTTCTCCATTGTGCATTGTGCCAAGTTTCATGGTTCAACACCTGTAGAGTAATTTCCTACTCTACGTCGTATTCAATTATTTTCAGTCGAGCACTACAATTTTGGCACTTTAGGTGAAGCCGCAGAGTTTTGGAGCAGAGGACGGGTTCATTTTGCCTAGCATAGTGGAAGCTGCCAAGTGTCATCCTTAAAGCATGGTCCCTTTTTACCTTTTTTTCTTTTCATTTCAATTTTGGCCTAAGCATTGGATTCAAGTGGAAGCGACCACGTGTCGGCCTCCAGGAGACGAAGATGGATAGCTGGCAACTTTCGAGGACCTCTTTGTAACTTTTCAGAGAACCACAGATCGTGCCACGTACCTAGTAGTAGTTAAATAGAATGCACCACGTGTCAGCATCCACATATCATAAGAGGCACCCGTGTTTTCTATTTTGACAAAGACTTTTGATGAGCCAAACGATAGAGAGAGCAAAAAGCACCAGGTGGCAATTGTAGAGGCCCTGAATGACCTTTTAAAGAAGCAGTGGAAGCCACCACATGTCAACTGCCAAGAGCCTTTGTTTCAATACCTGGGTCCATGATTTCCATTCAACGCATAAAGGCATCGTCCATTTTGCTAAGTATCAAAGTGCAGCAGAGGCTGCCAAGTGTCACCTTCTGGGTCCCTCTCTACTCCATCCCCAAAAAATGGAAGGCACCACATATGCCCAGTAGGAAAAGCAAAAGATGCCACGTATCTTCCTAGGAGTAGTGGAGGTCACCACGTATCAACTTTTGAGAGATCACCTTGGAGCCTAATCACCGAATGAAGATTGTGGTGGGTCTCAGATGATATTTTAAAGAAAGCAAAAGTGGCTAGGTGTCATCCTCTGGTGCCTTCTCGATCAAAAGGAGAGTTTTTCATAAATTGGATAAGTATCCTCTTTTGTCCTAACAGAACAGAGTGCCTGTCTACCTATTACAGTGAAATTGGAGGGAAATTTGGTGAGAGTTAATTTGAGTAGATGAAACAGTGCATCAAGTAGATTTTTGGGGCTTGCAAGCATTGAAGGCGCTGTCTGTTTGTCCCCTAACAGCGGAGGTAGAGTAGACAGTTGAGCGGCCAAAGAGGCGAAGGACAGAGAAGATTGTGTGGGAAAGAAAGTGATCAAAGGAGACACCCAAGACTATATAAGCAGGATTGTAAAATCTAAAGAAAGGGGGGGAATTTTCATAGTTTTAGACTTTCTAAAGTTTGTGACTAGTAATATCATTTGCTCTTGTCTCAATTTTCTTGAGTTGTAAGGTTGATATAATCATGCATGTTTCTATGCCCTTTATGTGGCTGAATGAATTAAGGAAATTTGAGCTCCATGCCTTGGTTGGTGTTGTCTGTGTCATTTGCAAAGTAGTCTATACTGTAGATTTTCTAGTGTTGTGATTGGAAATGTTATTTGCTTTTCTCTCATTTTTTGGAGTCTAAAGTTTTACATAACTGTGCATGATTTATGTGCCTCTTATGTGATTGAAGGATTCTATTGAGAAGATAGAACACTATGCCTTTGTTAACAATTCTTGTATCTCAACAAAAGACTCCCCTGTTGTGATCCTTTTATTTCTGTTATTCCAATCTCTTACATTGATCATGCACTTGTCTGCTCTTAAATGTAATAGAATCCTATAATAGTCACTCTATGCTCAGGTTAGGATTAGGATTATGCTCAAGTGGATTGCCATAGATAGGTTTTAATTCCTGCATTTTGCATTTTTGTTAATCACCTATCCCTTTTCCCAACACCTATAAACAGAAGAGACCAGCTTCTTTAAAACCTAGAGGTTGTTTCAAGCCACATCGTCCCATAGCTTGAAACTTCCCATTGTTGATTGGCTAGGATCTAGTGCAATTTTATGCCATCAACAACACCTAAGACAAGTGTGTTTGTTGATCCATTAGTCCTCCCAATTAGGCCTAATTAGACCTCTTTAGCCTAAAAGACTAAAAATGCCTATTTTTTGCTCCCACATGTTTGAATTGATAAAGTAGCCTATGATTCACTTTGTTCATCTCCTCATCATTCTTCATGTTGAATTTTGAGCCCTTGATCATTTATATGGACCCCTATTCTAGAATTAAATGCTCCTTCTTGGCTTATTCTATACAATCTTATACTTACAGGTATGGACCATTAGTAGGAGATGAATCTTAGGAGAGTTCTCAAGGTCATCCTAATGATTTTCAATCTTGAAACATCCATTTTAGTGCTTTATTTTGCCTTTTCTTCTTATTGGTGTTAGGGTGTGGAGCTAAAAGCTTCACCAAGGAGCACACTTATCAGATTCGGGTCTACACAGACACCGGCGTTGATCAGGAGTGACCAACGTCGGTCAGGAATAGTTGCAGAGACGTCGACATCGGCAGAGGGTCAGCTGATGGCGGTCACAGACAAGCAACAGGAACCGACGCCGGTTACCTGCGTGTCCAGAAAGCTATTTTCATGGACAGAAGCGAGTGTTTGCATGATGAGTTTGAGTTGTAGTCTCAAGCTCGCGTCTCTATTATTGGCAATACTATTTTTAGAGCCCTTGTTCAAGTGGCTTAACTGCTTGTTAGAAGTACATGCTCAAGTCTCCTAATTTTATATGTAGAATTAGATCTTCCTAGCTTATTGTAGTTGTTGTAGTCATTGTGAATTATTATAATTCATTATATGTGAAGAACAGTACAGAATTGAATCAATCCAGGTTTGTTGGAGTTGATTGTTCTTGAGAGAGAGAGCTCTTGAGGAATAGAGATCTAGTGAGAGATCTATACATCTAGGAGAGGTGTGGAAAAAACAAGTTTTTTCAATTGTATTCCTTTTGTAAAGAGTTTTGTTAATACAAGTTTTCAGGGTGGTTTCTTGTATCTCTTGTTCTTGCTATTATCTCATTCTAATTACTTGTCTATCTGATTTAATTTTGCATTTATTGCTTTCACAATTGTAATCTATTGTTGGTTGATCCCCAACAAGTGGTATCAGAGCCTTGGTTGCAGGTTCAGAGCTTGATATCCATCAAGTGGTATCAAAGCTCAGGTTCACTAACAGGTGGTTCAGATCTGTGTAGTGTGTATTGATTACAGGTTTTCACAGGGGTTTCTGTAGGAATTTCTATTTGAGTGGGAGAAGCAATAGTAGATGAAAGTAAATTGAGAATGGAAAAGTTCAATGGCAAAAATTACCAACATTGGAGAATGCAGATAGAGGATTATCTGTATCAGAAAGATCTCTACTTACCGTTAGGTGGTATTGCAAAGAAGCCCAAAGACATGGAGGATGAAGAATGGGAAGTTCTTGATAGAAAGGCTCTGGGGTCTATAAGACTGAGTCTAGCATCCACTGTGATATCTAATTTATCACAGGCAAAGTCTATGGTAGAGTTGATGACTACGTTAGCAAATTTGTATGAAAAACCCTCAGCTTCTAATAAGATATATCTTATGAAGCAGTTATTTAATTTACATATGAATGAAGGTGGATCTGTTTCTACTCATCTGAATGATTTCAATGGAATTTTGAATCAATTAAGTTTAGTGAATATAGTGTTTGATGATGAAATAAAAGCTCTTCTGATATTATGTTCTTTGCCTGAAAGCTGGCATGGCTTAGTAATGGCAGTAAGTAATACTGCATCTGCATCAAATATTTTGAAAGTAGAGGATGTTGTTAGTGTTATCTTGAATGAGGAAATATGCAGGAAAAGCATAGAAGAGGCATCTGGGAACGCTTTAAGTTTTGAGAGCAAGGGAAGGTAGAAAGAGAAGAGCAAGAAAGGCAGATCAAGATCCAAATCCAAGGGGAAAAGTAGATCTAAATCCAAAAATGGCAGAAGGCCACAATGCTGGAATTGTGGAAAGATGGGGCACATAAGCAGAGATTGTTGGTCAAAGCCTAAGGAGGACAATCAGCACGAAGGAAAGGAAGAAGCCAAGGTTGTAGGTATTGCACAAGATGCTTTAATTTTCTCTCTGCATAATAATATAGAATCTTGGGTATTAGATTCTGGTGCATCTTTTCATGCTACCCCTAACAGGGAATATTTTAGTGACTATATCCATGGAGATTTTGGAATAGTGTATCTAGGGGATGATGAGCCCTGTAAAATAATTGGCAAAGGTAAAGTGCAGCTGAAGATGCAGAATAGCAACACATGGGTGTTGAGAGATGTGATGCATGTTCCTAGCTTGAAGAGAAATTTGATTTCTGCAGGAAAGTTAGGGGATGAGGGTTGTACAGTAACTCTCACAGCAGAATCTTGGAAGGTGACCAAGGGTGCACTTGTTATGGCCAGAGGTAAGAGAGAAGGTACTCTCTATTTGTGTAATTGTGTTACTAACAAATCTCCTTTTGTATTATCTACTTCAGATGTGGATGCTAAATTGTGGCACTCAAGGCTTGGCCACATGAGTGAGAAGGGGATGTTAATTCTTAAGTCCAAAGGTATGCTTTCAAATTTAAAAGGCATAGATCTAGAGTTTTGTGAGCACTGTGTATTTGGAAAACAGAAAAGGGTTAGTTTTTTCAAGACTGGGTCTACTAAGAAGAGGCATAAGTTGGAGCTTGTTCACATAGATGTGTGGGGACCGGCTCAGGTTGCTTCCATTGGAGGATCACAGTACTATGTATCTTTCATAGATGATGCTACAAGGAAGGTATGGATCTATTGTATTAGAAGAAAATCTGATGTATTTGAGACTTTTAAAGTTTGAAAAGCTATGGTTGAGAATGAAACAGGTAAAAGATTAAAGTGCCTGAGATCAGACAATGGCAGTGAGTTCTGCAGTCATAAGTTTAGAGATTATTGTTACATGCATGGAATTCGTAGGCAAAGGATGGTTCCAAGGACACCTCAGTAGAATGGAATTGCTAAGAGGATGAACAGGACCATAATGGAGCGTGCAAGATGTATGAGATTGCATGCCGGTTTGCCCTTATAGTTTTGGGCACAAGCTGTTGACACTGTAGTACACCTAATTAACAGAGGACTCTCTACAGCTCTGGATGGTGGTATTCCAGAAGAGGCATAGACAGGTAAAAAGGTTGATCTCTCATATCTCAAAGTTTTTGGTTGTGAAGCCTTTGTGCATATAGATAAGGAAAATAGAAAGAAGCTTGATGCTAAGTCTATGAGATGCACGTTTATTGGCTATGGCTCAGATGATTTTGGTTACAGATTGTGGAATCTAGAAACTAACAAGGTAATCAGGAGCCATGATGTTATTTTCAACGAAAGAGTGATGTATTGTGATCAGCTAAGGAAGCTGAATCAAGTGAGCAGAGCAATGGTGAATTGGACGAGGTGAAAGTCCAAGATGAGCTCGCGAGAAAAAGAAATAATCACTTACAGGAAAACACAGAGACCGACGTCGACAGGTTAGGAACCGGCATCGACAGTACAGAAACCAGCATCGGCCATACAGAGACTGACATCGGCAGGATAGGTATCGAGGTCGGTCAGACAAAACCGACGTCAGCCAGTAACAGGTCTGACAGTGACCGAGGTCGGTCACTGTCAGAGAATTTGGGTGGACAGTGTGTTGTAGACGAGTCTCAGACACCCATCAGGAGGTCAGAAAGGGTGAGTAAGCCTCCAATTAGATATTCTCTTTCTTTATTTTATTTATTGCTAACTGATGGTGGAGAGCCAGAGAGTTTTGAAGAAGCAATACAGGTGGAGTCCAAGAGTCAGTGGGAGCATGGCATGGTTGAGGAGTTGGAGTCCTTAAGAGAGAACCAAACATGGGATTTGGTTGAATTGCCAGCTGGTAAGAGAACACTTAAGAACAGATGGACCTATAGGTTGAAAGAAGGTGAGAATGGACAGATGAGATATAAGGCCAGATTAGTAGTGAAAGGATTTACACAAAAGCCAGGTATCGACTTTGGTGAGATTTTTTCTCCTATTGTTAAAATGACTTCTATAAGGGTTGTATTGTCTTTGGTTGCTTTTGAGGATTTGCATCTTGAGCAGCTAGATGTTAAGACAGCATTTCTTCATGGAGATTTGGATGAGGAAATATATATGGAACAGCCAGAAGGATTCGAGGTCAAGGGTAAGGAGAAGTTTGTGTGTAGATTGAAGAAAAGCTTGTATGGCCTCAAGCAAGCTCCTAGGCAATGGTATTTAAAATTTGACAGGTTTATGACTGAGCATGGCTACAGTAGTTGTCAATCAGACCATTGTGTGTATTTCAAGAGATTTGATAATGGTAGATATATTATTCTATTATTGTATGTAGATGACATGCTGGTTGCAGGATCACACATGCAAGATATCTCTGAGCTTAAGGTGAAATTAGCTCAAACGTTTGCTATGAAGGATTTGGGAGCAGCAAAGAAAATCCTTGGCATGAGCATTAAGAGAGACAGGAAAAATCATAGGTTGATATTGTCTCAAGAAGATTATGTGGACAAGGTGTTGAAACAGTTCAATATGCAGGATGCTAAACCAGTAAGCACACCTTTGGCTGGACATTTTAAGCTAAGTAAAGAACAATGTCCTAATTCATATGATGAGGTAGAGTACATGAGTAAGGTTCCATATTCTTCTGCAGTAGGGAGTTTGATGTATGCAATGGTGTGTACTAGACTGGATATTGCCCAAGCAGTGGGAGTGGTAAGTAAGTATATGGCCAATCCAAGTAAGGAACATTGGAAAGTAGTTCAGTGGATCCTTAGATATCTGAGAGGAACCAGCAGTAGGCACTTGTGCTATGGAGGTTCAGATACTTCTCTACATGGCTATGTAGATTCAGATATGGCAGGTGATTTGGATGGCAGGAGGAGCACTACAGGTTATGTTTTTACTGTAGGTGGAATGGCGGTTAGCTGGATATCTAAGTTGTAGAAGGTTATTGCCTTGTCAACTATAGAAGTAGAATATATTGCAGCCACAGAAGCTAGCAAGGAGATGATATGGATGACACAGTTCATGGATGAGCTTGGTAGGGAGCATGAGAGTTGCAGATTGTATAGTGACAGTCAGAGTGCAATCCATTTGGCTAAGAATTCAGCCTTTCATTCAAGAATAAAGCACATACAGCTAAGGTATCACTTCATACGACAGGTATTGGAAGATGGTGAGTTGAAGCTGGAGAAGATCCATACAGATAAGAATCCTGCTAATATGCTAACAAAGCTGATTACAAAGGAGAAGTTGAATCTTCATTCAACTTCTGTTGGTCTTCATGATTGAGTTGAAGATGGAGGAGCTAGAAGATGTTGCTGTACAGGTACTGGTGCAGCTGTTTATCTCCAAGTGGGAGATTGTTAGGGTGTGGAGCTAAAAGCTTCACCAAGGAGCACACTTATCAGATTCGGGTCTACATAGACACCGGTGTCGGTCAGGAGCGACCGACGTCGGTCAGGAGCAATTGTAGAGACGCCGACGTTGACAGAGGGTCGACCGACGGCGGTCACAGACAAGCAGCAGGAATCGACGTCGGTTACCTGCGTGTCCAGAAAGCTATTTCCATGGACAGAAGCGAGTGTTTGCACGATGAGTTTGAGTTGTAGTCTCAAGCTCACATCTCTATTATTGGCAATACTATTTTTAGAGCCCTTGTTCAAGTGGCTTAACTGCTTGTTGGAAGTACATGCTCAAGTCTCCTAATTCTATATGTAGAATTAGATCTTCCTAGCTTATTGTAGTTGTTGTAGTCATTGTGAATTATTGTAATTCATTGTATGTGAAGAACAGTACAGAATTGTATCAATCCAGGTTTGTTGGAGTTTATTGTTCTTGAGAGAGAGAGAGCTCTTGAGGAATAGAGATCTAGTGAGAGATCTATACATCTAGGAGAGGTGTGGAAGAAACAAGTTTCTTCAATTGTATTTCTTTTGTAAAGAGTTTTGTTAATACAAGTTTTCAGGGTGGTTTCTTGTATCTCTTGTTCTTGCTATTATCTCATTCTAATTACTTGTCTATCTGATTTAATTCCACGTTTATTGCTTTCACAATTGTAATCTATTGTTGGTTGATCCCCAACAATTGGGTTTAAATCAGTCTTCTTTGAGGGTTTAGAGTGTTCTAGCCCTTAAGGGATTGTTTATAAAGAATACACATTGGATATCTTTCCAAATGCCATTGAGGGATCCTCAATGAACTTTTCTAACAAATCCAATCACCTCCAGGTCCCATGCATAAGCTCATGAAAGATATGAGCATTTCAAGTTGGCACCTTGAGTCAATTTTGCATAATCAGTAGGGTTTGAGCACATTCTAAGCCAAATGATGGCTTCTTGGTGGATCTCATATAAACCAAATGTTTTAACACCTCTGAATATGTCCCATGAACATGTTCCCATCACTATAATATCTCTTCAAGAGATAAAAATGAAAATTGACCCTTGTTTGGCATTACGCTTGTGTCTTACCAATGATCATGCCTGCTAATTTGGACTCCAAATGACTTTCCAATGGTTTCCTTTAAATCATGGTGGCTTAAACACATACAAAATACCTCTAAAAGCATTAATTACTTATGTGGAAAGCATGGACAAGGCTGAAAATATACATGACCCTTAGTTTGGCTTTTTGGCTCAAGGGTTTCTTTAACACATGACTACAACCCTCCTTGTATAGGGTACCCTATTTGCCTTAAAACCTTATAAAAAGGTTTCTTATGTATTTATGGATGTGTCACAACTTATCCAACCTTTACCCAAGACCTACTTTCCTTTTGGTCACCAATTTCATCATTTTCCTCAAAATTTGTCATCTTTATGCATGGAAAATTGCCCCTAATCTGAGACAAAATAGAGAGGGCTTGCATTACTATATTTGGAAAAATAAATATTGGAGAATATTAATTATGTATTTATGGTAATATTTACCAAATTTAGGCAATAAAATCCTCTATTTTACCTTCCAAAAGACATAAAACCCAAGATTGGGTTTGCCTAGGCAAACTGTGTGTAAGGTCTTAGGCCAAGACAGTTCAAGTGTGATATAAGATTTATTTTTTTAAACATGAATTATTGAATATGTTATAACATTTATGATAATTTTTGAACCTTAAATAATCTATCATTCATATTTTACATTCCAAGATTGACTCTTCATCCCTTATTGCAACTGTGTTTTCCCTCATAGTCACACATGTAGGTATGCTTTGAGCTTGGTTTGGGTTTCAAGGGAATGATAACAACCTATTTTATTATTTTAAAGCTTATATAGGTGATAATTCATCAAATTTTTCAATATTTAACTCAATCATTTTCATTATTTCATACTTCATTCATAAGATCAGGCCTCTGCCCATTGTGGATTGAGACAACTTAAAGCCTGTCTGTAGGTCTAGATCTAAGCTTTGGCTTATGGTTTCGACCTCCCTTTCATGTTCATAGCTCTTAATACCATAATAATTCTTTGTTTATAATTTTAAACCCTCAATTCATATCAAATCCATACTTAATTCATCAAGGGGAAAACCCTGCCTTGACTGTAACTGTCATGCCTTCTAGGCCTAATGTAGGTGCCAATAGGTCAATTGTGATTTATTTGATGATGTTTTAACTTCCCTTGAATGATTTTGGATTTTATATATATATATATATATATATATATATATGTATATACACACATATATATATATATACACACACATATATATACATATATATATATACATATATATATACATATATATATATACATATATATATATACATATACATATACATATATATATATATATACATATACATATATATATATATATACATATACATATATATATACATATATATATATACATATACATATATATACATATACATATATATATATATATATATATGTATATATATATATATATATATATATGTATATGTATATATATATATATGTATATATATATATATATCCTTAAAGGAAAAAAATTTAAGTTTGAACTCCTTCCTCCAACTCACTGTTTGGAATCTTAATTGCAATTGTCACTTCCTAGCCCTATGTATGGATAGGTAGTTGTAAGAGGTATCAAAACATCAAACATCACCTTGCCTCTATCATAACTAGCTCATGAATGCTATTTAGACCAGTTTGGATGGTTTGAACTTGTTTTCATAGTTTATGATCATCAATATTGATTTCAAGACCACTTTTCCATTGATAACTTGTAGATATCATTGTTCAAATTCAGTGATTCTTGGCAACTTTTAAGCTTGTTCAAACTCTATCTCCACTCCTCCTTTAGCCTTAAAAATTGGCATGAGTGTTATCTTTGGATAGGGATACAAAACCAAAAAAATAATGGCATTTAAAACATATTTTTTCATGACATATGTTATTCTAAATAATCCCTAGTATCTATGTTTTGGTCCTTTAGGGACTAAGAGCCCAAACAGTCAAGTCATTGTTTTGAAGGAAAATCTTACCTTGTATAGCATCTTGAGTCTTTATAGCATGAAATATAAGGCTATTGAGTATTATATAACTTAAAACATACATTTAAACATGGGTCCCACCATTTATACATCCATACAACCACCTGAATTCAAACACAAGCTAACTGTAAGTGACAAGGTAGTGAACAAGGGAATAGGTAAGCAATTTGGCTTTAAAATGGCATTGATTTGATTTTTCCCAAGATTATTAATTGAAATAACCCTTGAAAACATGATTCCAAGTAAGTTATAACACTTCATGGATATTCTCCCACGTTGAGAAAACTTAGGTTCTGCACCCATGACTGTCAACTTTGAGAAACAAGCTCATTTTAGAATCCTCCTTTCAGGGCATTGGAAGAAAAGTGTTGGATGATTGAAACATCATGTATAGTAACCTATTCTGACCTAAAAACACCTCATAAAACTCACATATCTCCTTATATTCCTATAAATAAGAAACAAATGCAAACTTACACCCCTCTTGAATGCAATTCCATAAAAAGTTGCCTAGAGTGTAAATGATTGTTCATAAAGGAGGAGGCACCAAATTGAAACTTCTTGATATTAAATTGAATTTTATTTAGATATATATCCACCCCCAGAATCAGACTTTCCAATTCGACTTGTAGCTTCTATAGTGAGTGCTTGAACTTGCCCTTCCTTGGCTTGCCAATGGAAAATGAAGGAAAATAAGTTGCAAATGAAACTTTTTGAATTGTTATTGAAAAAAAGGAATTTAAATGGATGATGGGATATGAATAGTTACTCTTCCCACGTTTTTAGCTGATGATGGACTTGAGAAGTCTATACAAGTGCCCAAAAGCTCCTATTTTTTAGGGAAAACTACCAATTTTAGATCATAACTAATTTATAACTATCTCCTGACTGATTTTGACATGATTTAACCTTATAAAAAATCATATCTACCTTGAAAACATATTTTTTAACTCCCATCATCCGTACAAGTCAATTAATGAGCTAGAAATGTGGCCAAATGAACTTTTTTGCACATGAGACCTAGCAAATGGTTAATTTCCTTCTTGAAGACACATTGAAACCTATCAAAGACCATTTTAGGATATTTAAAAAATAAATTGAACCTTTGAATAAGTTTTTCCTATGTTGACTTTGGATGACTAAGCCAGTACAAGGAAGATGGGTTTCAACAAGGACTAGGGTAAGGGTGGGTGAGACATGTAGGATAATAGATGACCCCATAGGACATATGAAACTTTCTCTAAAAGTTTAAAATAGTATTTTTTACCCAAATTCTACTTGGGATCAAATTTGGTCAATATATACTTTGATTCCATTCATGATCATAATTATACCCCCTTGGTGTCCATGCATAATTATGCATCATTTGATTCCATGTACCATATTTTGTTGTGCTACTCTGATTCCATGCATGACCATATTATTTATTCTTCCATGCATATTTATAGTGATTTTCCCATTGATTCCATGTTCCATATACCATTTCCCTTCTTTGATTCCATACTTGACCATAATAGTTCTTCTTTGGCTTCCATGCATAGTCATAGTGATTAGTACACTGATTTCTTGTATATCTAAAGTGACTATTATTATGACACTTCCTCACATGTCTCTATGATTTTTTCCTCTCGTGATGATGGGGGTGTTGATATAATGCAATTTTTTCTAATACTTTGACATTATCAACTTATTATCATCAAATTGTGCACCCTAGGACATTTTATGAAGCTCTTTCAATTTGATGCAACATTGAATCATCCCTCAAGTTTTTAGGAACTTGTAAGAGAGATGAGTCTCTAGGATTGAAAAGGGATATATCCATAAATTCTTCTCTAAGTTTCTATCACCTAATCTAATGCTTATTCATGAAAAGATTCAAGAGTTTACATAAAACAGAAACTATGCTAGAGAGGTGATCCAACCAAGAATATATCCCACTAACTATCACACTTATACTAAGTAAAAATGTTTTCTAAGACTAATTCCATGCATTGAAATATCTTAACATAGTGTTTAAATGTGAAGGTAACATGCTTGAGACAATCAATAAGATACTTGACCTAAGGGGCAGATTGCACACCACAAATACAATTGCATACTTGAAAGAAAGTTTAGTTCATTTAACACACTTCACATGACCTATTAACATTAGAACCTTTGTTCAAACATGAATTATAAAATGAGTAAGGATGATGCTATCACTTGGCTCCATTATACATCACTCACATACTCAGATAGAAGTTCATAAGCTCAAAATTGGTCTTGTATTCAATGTTTAAAAGTAAAGTGCAATGTCATTTTAGTAAGACTTTGCCATACCAAAGATGTGGTCCCTCTAAAATAGCCAAAATGTCTTAATTTATAGAAATTTGAAGAAGAGGTAATGAAGAGAAGTTGAAGAGGCATAAAGACATGTGTCATTAATATGAAGATTAGTTACAGATGCATGAGAGAGATGGATGGGGTGAGTCATGTCATGTCAGGAGGTTTACTTACCCAAAAAAAGTCATGAGAATGGTGTCAAGTGGCATAAAACCTTTAGGAGTGGCATAGGAAACTGCTTCTATTGAAGATCATCCATGAGCATTTGAAACTAAAAATAAAGAAACTAAGACATATCACTAATGAGGGGGATGAAACTCATGATGACAGCTAGAAAATGTTTTTTCTAACTACTAGCTATCTTCCAGCCACCTGTAGTTGTCAATTTAATGGAAGCAATGACTTGAACCACCAACCTGTCCATTTTCCTTGATTTGTTTGCACCAGATGCTCAAGATTAAACCATTTTTTACCTTCACGTCTACTTTGATGTTCCCACCAAGTCTTTTGAATAGCAACAACTATTCTTCATAGTTTAAAATTAACTTTCTATAGGCCGTCATCTTTTTTTGAAAGCAACAGCTATTCTATGTAGTTTAAAATTGACTTTTTACGAGCCATCATCTTTATTTGAATAGCAATGACTATTCTTGGATAATTTTCCCAAACATTTCCTTCAGCCTTTTTTTTTGGTCCTCTTCGTTGCAGAGGGTTACCCTTTAAAAAAACTATGGAGGACACTTCCCTGAGAAAAGTACCCTTTGGGGAAATTGTTTCAAGCACTTTCTCTGCAAGAATTCAAAACTTTTTTCCTTCAAACTTTTTGTCTCGGCACCTTTTTTTTTAAATAATTCATTCAGGCTATCTTTCTGAAAGAATTCCTTCAAAAAATTTGTTTGGCCATTTGGACTTTATGAAATGGAATGTTTGGAAAGGACACTTGCTTGAAAAATACCCTTCAAAAACTTTATAGAGGACCATTTCAGCTGCAAGATACCTTTCAGAAAAGTTGCAAAGTACCCTTTTTAATTTCTATTTGGTCCATTTTCCTACAAAATAACCCTTTGAAAAAGTTGAATTGGACCATTCAGAAGGAAAAAGTACCCTTCAAAAAAGTTACAAATTACCCTTCGGCTTTGAAAAGATATCTTTTGGAAAAATGTGTAGGGTAACTGCTCAGAGACTTATCCTTCAAAAAAGTTGTAAATTACCCTTTGAAAAATTGAAGATGATCCTTCAAAAATGCAAGTGCCCCTTCTAAAAATGTAAGTACCTTTCAGAAAGTTGAAAATGACTTTCAAAAAAATTGAAATGATCCCTTTGGAAAAGTTGAACTCGATCATTTGAAAGGAAAATACCCTTTGAACTTTTTGTTTAGGGCATCTTGCTTGAAAAGTGCCCTTTGGAGAAGTTGCAAGTGTCCTTTGGGAAGTTTGTCTTAGACAAATTTTTTGAAAGCATTTGATACTTTTCAAAAGATAACACTTAGTCAAAAAATAAAAGACCTAAAAGATTACTATGTATAGACTTTAGTAAAATACTGAAACCAAACTTTCTAAAAGAAATAACACTTGGTATTTTTTTTCTAAGGCTCAATGAGAAATACTCCTTTTGAAGGAAATTTCTAAATATTGTACTTGGCTAAATTTGAAGATACAATCTTGGAAGTGAAATTTGACCAACATTCTTGGTGATCCTTAGGTATGGCATGACTTTTATGCCTAAGACCAGTTGCCCAAATCTATCCATTGGGCATGGAGTCATGCATATAGGCACCCAAAATGACTTAAACAGACCTTAGATTGACCACAAGACAATTAACATTACACAAGACACATCATTAAGGGAAAAGACACACACCAAACAAAAGGAAGAAAATACACATGCATTACAAAACACTTAGAGAACACAATAGCAAACCAAAACTAGACTAAACACACACACACACACACCTATGCTACTATTTATAAAATAGATCTACAAGGAAATAGTAAAACTTTAGATGTATCCCATTCATAGGGATAGGAAATTCTTCTCCATTCATCTTGGTCAACTGAAAGGAGTTACTTTGCTTGCACTTGATAATGATGTAAGGGCCACTCCACAAAACATCAAACTTTGTATGTCTACCCAGTTTTGTTCTATCTTCATCCCATTTTAAAACCAAGTCACCTTCCTTGAACACTCTTGTACTTTCTCTTTTGTCAAAGGATTTCTTCATGAGTACTTAGTGGTGTTCTATGGTCTTATGTGCATTATCCCTTGCTTCTTGCAGTTACATTAGATCTGTCAATCTGACTTTTATTAGAGTATTTTCAAGCATTTCTAGATGATGTGCAAGTCCTAGAGCAAGGAGCTCTTGAGAGATGGGCAACCTAGATTCTTTCCCATAAACAAGCATAAAAGAAGATCTACCAATTTATCTCTTAAGAGTAATTCTGTCAGCCCATAAGGCTATCTTCACCTTGGTGTGCCATGCTCTTTGATTGTTCTCCAATGTCCTTTTGATGATCTTGATGATTTTCTTATTAGTAAACTTAGCCAATCCATTACCTTGAGGGTAATAGTTGGATGAGGTGCTCAAGTAAACTCCATTCTTATTTACCCACTAAAATGTTTTAGCACCTATGAAAGTAAGCACATTATCAGAAATGATAATATAGGGAACCCCAAATCTTATTGTGATACTCTCGTAAAACTCCAAGATTCCACTTACATTTGCCTCCTTCAATGTAATAGCCTTTAGCTACATTATGAAGTAATCAATAGCAGTCAATATCCATTTGTGTCTAGCACTTGATGGAGAGTTGATCACACCAATGAACTCAAGGCCCCATTACATGAAAGGTTGGTCTACTTGAACAAGATTTAATGGAAGGGCTGAAATTTTATGTTTGCCTACAAAGAAGGCACATTGAGGACACCTCCTAACCCAAGAGTATAAATCCTCAAAAATCTAGGCCAATAATATCCAGCCCTCATCATCTTTGCAGCTATTGTTTTTGGGGAGAAATGACCTCCATCTACACCATTGTGAAACTTTTCCAACAAGATGTCAAACTGATCATTATCAACACACCTTTGTAGCACACCATTCACATCATTTTGAAAGAGAATACCATATATAAGATAATAAGGAATAGTTTATAATCTAAAATACCTCTTTGTGACTTGTTCAAACCATTAAGACAATCACCATTTTGGAGGAAACCAATGATGTCTTGTGCCCAACTTTGAATTGGTATATGACCAGCTAGTTGGGGATGAGCTTGATTGACCAAGATTTCTTCCCTTGGCCCTTGAAGATCTAAAGCTAGATGTTCACATAACCCCTTTCCTCTTGCCAAGTTTATTACCTTGATATCAACATCATACTCCATTACCTTTGTGATCCACCCAGGTCTCTTATCATTAAGGTCTTTTCTTAGGAGGAACTCTTTGGTGTTAGAATGAGAGACCATGACATGTATTTTGTTATTTGAAACCATGTGCTTGAACCTTTTCAAACCTCTTATCACAGATAGAGGTTGCTTCTCAATAAACATGTACTTGACCTCATAATCTTCCAATCCTTGACAAAAAATGCAATGGGTTGTTCAATTTCCTCATCATTCTTTTGCATAAGCATAGCTAAGATTGTGTCAAGGTTATCAAAAGTGTAGAGTATGAAATCCTTGGCAAAGTTTGAGTTCAAGAAAGTAGGATATTGGGCAATTTCTTGTTTGATTGCCTCAATACTATTCTTACCTTCCTTTGTCCAAGCAAAAGCTTGGTTCTTCTTAAGCATGGTTGTAATAGGCTTCACCAAAGTAGAAAATCTTGGAATAAACCTTCTTAAAAATTTGATCTTGCCTAAGAAACTTTTCAAACCTTTCTTATGTAGAGACAAATATAAGCCTAGAATGGCTTCAATCCTTTCAGGATCAATAGACAAGCCTTCTTTTGACACAATGTGACCTAATTATTTTCCTTCATAAACAACAAAGATACATTTTTTTTAGATTAAGAGAAACTCCAAACTCTCTACACTTCTCAAGTACTTACCTTAGATGTTTCATGTGGTCATTAGCATCCTTGGAAAAAATAGTTATATCATCAAGGTATATAAGCAAAAACTTATTGATCAAACCTTTAAAGGCCATGTCTATTGCCCTTTGGAAGGTATCACCAGCATTAGACAAACCAAATGGAATATTTTTATATTCATATGTTCCCCATTTTGTGGTGAATGTTGTCTTGAAATGATCCTCCTCATTCACTAATATTTGGTTATAACCTAAATAGCCATCAAGTAGTGAAAAGCATTAAGAACCTGAAACCACTTGCAAAATCTGCTCCATGGAAGGTAGTGGGCAATGATCTTTGAGTGAAACTCTATTCAAATCCCTAAAGTCCACATAGATTCTGATCTCTCCACTCTTCTTTTGAATAGGTACAAGGTTAGCTACCCAAGTTGAGTGTTTGATAGGAAAAATAATCCTAGACTCAATCAATTTGGTGAGCTCTTTTTTCATTAGTTCCTCTATCTTGGGATTGATAGGCCTTTGCTTTTGCCTAACTGGTTTAGATCTAGGTTCTAACTCAATGGTGTGATGAGGTAGACCTAGATCAAACCCTTTCAAATCCTTGTATTCCCAAGCAAATATATCATGAAATTCTTTTCACAATTCAATGGAGGCTTGTCTTTCAGAATGAGAACATATCTTATCAACTTTCAGAAGTTTGTCCTAAAATATCAAGATCATTTTTTAGTTATCTTCCTTTGTAGAAATGCTTACCCTTTCCTTCCTTCTTTGATCATCTTCATTAAACATATTCTCTAAAGTAACTAGCCCCTTTGGTATCTTGTTTGTCTTCAGCTAGATAACTTGTTCTTCATATTGATTATGAAGCTTCTTTTGATTATTTGAAGAAAATTCTGCTTCATTTTGAATGAAGTGTACAATGTGTTTATCACTCTCAAAAACTTGCCAAGACAATTCATTATCTAGAATAGAAGGTCTCACAATGACTTTGATGTGAGTTCAGTCCTTCTTTTCACTTACATCAACAAATACATCAAAGTGTGCTCTTATCATAGCCAACCTGTCAGCATGTTCATTTGAGTCTCTTGGGATAGGTTGGATATTGAAAGCATCAAAGTCCTCAATTAGATCCTACACCCTATTCCTGTAGGACTTAAGCAAAGGGTTTTTGGTTGTATCTTGGTTTCTCACTTGATGTATAATCAATTCACTATCTCCATATACCTTCAAGTTCTTGATTCCCTTTCTCTTTGCCCATTGGATGCCATGAATCAAGCCTTCATATTCTATCATATTGCAAGGACAACTAAAACAAAATCTATATGAAGAGTAATACTAGTTATTTAAAGGAGAAACCAACATGACACCAACTCCTACCCCTACCTTGCTTTTAGACCCATCAAAAAACATTTCCCATATCCCTTCAAGTTCATGATCCTCATCAGTGAGTGATGGTATAGGAATTTTTTTCTCATGCATACAATATACTCCTAATTTAGTTTCTTCTATGATTGCATAGGGGTCATGCTCATAAGTTTTAGTACCATACTCATCAAGAAAGAGGTTATAAATACCTTCAAGGGGAAAGGATGTTTTACCACTAATGGCACCTTCTTCTTGCTCAATAATCATACAATTATGATTTGAACTTGTCTCCAGATATGGCTCAATGGGAAACTTGCCAAAGGTTATGTTCTTATAGTTACTTTAGCTCCATATCTTTCTCTAAAAGTTAGAAAAGATCAATCAGCTACAAGATACCCTCCAATCTTAGCCGTGAAGTCTCTTGACAAGCAAATAGCAAAATGTGTTGGAAGATCAACCACCACAATGTCTTGTAGGATGGGGAAACTTAGAAAATCATGTAGGAATAATTTCAAACCTTTAACCAACCCCACCATCTTGGTTGGATTTCCATCAAGTTGTAACACACCCTTACTATGAGCCCCATATTTCAATCTCAATTTATCAACAACCACTTTAGGCAAAATTGTGGTATTAGCCCCACTATCCACAATGCAATTGTGAACCAATTTGTCTCCCACAATGAGTGTGAGGTAAAAAGGTGGAGGCTTTTCATATTTGGTGGATGGTTCTAAGACATAATTAGGTAGGTTGGTAAGCACTACACCGTTGTTTTTTAGAACTTGAGGGGCTACATGAATGCTTGAGAGTTGTTCTTGTAGAAGTTCCTTTTGGCCAAGCATATGCAATACTTCCCAAAGAGAAATGCTTGTCTTGGTATTCTTCAAAGAGTCAATAATGTTTAAAGGGGAATAAATCACCTTTTTTTGCACTCTTGAAGGCAATGAGGGAGCTTGAACTTGTTGTATTGGAGGTTTGGCATCCTTGCTCACATTCTAACTTTGAGGAGTAGTGTGACTAATAGGATCTATTACATTAGTACTTGCACTTCATGACCTTGGAGAGACACTACTTGGAATCACTTGTGCTAATAGAGCATCTCCTAAAGCCCTCTTTTTATCCCTTGTGTTGACTATAACTGATGTATTTTGATTCAACACATAATTATCTTCTACTTAGAAGTTCATAAAACTAGTACTTGGTCGTTACCTTCTCCTTAAACATCTCTTTGCATGAGATTCACTTATTCTGATGTAACATAAGGAGTAACTCCTTCTTAATCTACCAAAGCTTGATTACCTTCTCCACCATTATACATAAACTGACCTTGAGATTTCCCCCAATGATCCAAATGTTCCTCTCCTTGAACTAAATTGGTGTGGACTAGAACAACAACCTTTGTGGATGGAATAGAATTAGGATTATAGGTGTTGGGTTACTTATTGAAACTTTGTTAACCTTATCCTCTTTCTTGGTTAGTGTATTGGGGTGGAGGTCTATAGCCTTGTTGAGGATATTATTGAGGATTGGGTGGAGTACTTGCATACATTTGTGCTTGCTTAAGTAGGGCTTGCAAAGACCAAATCATCCCACCTTATCTATAACATCATCTATCTTCTTGGGAGTGGTTTTAGTTTTGACAATGGTATTGGGAACTTGTGTTATGCTTGGGGCTTCAACTAAAGTATGAGACAATAAAGGCATGAAGATTCTTGGAGGTAATTTTCTAGCTTATATCAAACTATTCTCATCTTCAATTGCTATCTCATATGCCTTGGGTAAAGTAAATCTTCCCATTAATTACAATATTGCTGCTACACTAGTGCCAATATCCTTAAGATGGGTGGGGAATACAAATCTTGGAGGAGGGCTCATAATAGGTGGTAGCCTATGCCATGTTCTTTAAAATCTCCCATGGATTCATTAGGACCTCTCTTTATCACATTCAGTTGGTGAATTAGTGAAGTATGGTCACTCTTATTTTCAAACCTATTTACCAACAACTCTCCAAAGCCATCCCAATTAGTAATACAACCACCTTCCAATGTCTTATACCAATCAAGTGCCTTCCCCTTTAGAGACATGGCAAGTAGTCTAATAGCTATGTTAGTTTGGTTGATATTGTGGAAATCACAAAAGTTTGAAATGTCCCTAATATTCTTAGGTGGGGTAATAGGACCCTCTCTATTGAAATTGGGGAGATTTTTGGTAGCATTAGGAGGAATAGGATCATATGCAGGAAGGTTAATTAGATTTTGGGTGTTGAAGGCTAGGAAAGGATGTCTTCTATCCATTTATTTTTCCTCTTGATCTACTATTTCTTCAACTTCCTCTTCTTCCTCTTCAAAACCTTCTTGTTCAGGATCTATAAAGGTTAGGAATGGTTCAAGGTGTTGTTCTTCAAGAGGAGTTTCAGGCAGAGGGACTTGATTGAAAAGCCTACTAGAAGATGATCTAGTGAGGACCATGAAGTATATTGTGGAAAACTTGATATACAACTAGAGATTTTCACCTTTTGGAGTCACCAAATGCTAGATTAAGAACACTTATGCAACCTTGGACTTGTCAAGACCAGCATTCACCTTGACATGTAAACAATTAGGACCAGTTGTCCCACCGAACGTGCTAGAACTGTTGTCATCAAAATTGTGCATCCTAGGAAATTATATGAAGCTCCTTAAATTTGATGCAAAATTGAATCATCCCTCAAGTTTTTAAGAAATTGTAAGAGAGATGAGTCTCTAGTATTGAAAAGGGCTATCTCGCTAAATTCTTCTCTAAGTTTCTATCACCTAATCTAATGCTAGTTCATGAAAACAGTCAAGAGTTTACATAAAATAGAAACTATGCTAAAGAGGTGATCCACCAAGAATATATCCCATCAAATTCACACTTATACTAAGTCACAATGCTTTTCAAGACTAATTCCATGCATTGAAAGATCTTAACATAGTGTTTAAATGTGAAGGTAACATGCTTGAGACAATTAATAAGATACTTGTCCTAAGGGGTAAATTGCACACCATAGATATAATTACATACTTGAAATAGATTTTAGTGCATTTAACACACTTCACATGACCTCTTAACATTAGAACCTTTGTTCAAACATGAAGGATAAAGGGAGTAAGGATGATGTTATCACTTGGCTCCACTATACATCACTCACATACTTAAACAGAAGTTCACAAACTCAGAATTGGTATTGTATTCAATGTTTAAAAGTAAAGTGCAATGAAATTTTAGTATGGCTTCACCATACTAAATATGTGGTCCCTCTACAATAGCTAAAATGTCTTAATTTATATAACTTTGAAAAAGAGGTAGAGAAGAGAAATTGAAGAGGTATAAAGACATGTGTCATCAATATGAAAATCAGTTACAGATGCATGAGAGAGATGGATGGGGTGAGCCATGTCATGCCAAGAGGTTTACTTGTCCAAAAAAAGTCATGAGAATGGTGGAAAGTGGCATAAAACCTTCAGGAGTGGCACAGGAAACTGCTTCTATCAAAGATCATCCATGAGCATTCAAAACTAAAAATAGAGAAGCTGACACATAACACTATTGAGGGGAATGAAACTCATGATGAAAGTTTAAAAATGCTTTTTCTAATTACTATTTATCTTCTAGACACCTGTAGTTTTTGATTTTATGGAAGTACTGACTCAAACCATCGACTTATCCATTTTGCTTATTTGTTTACACCAGATGCTCAAGAGTTAATCATTTTTTACCTCCATGTCTACTCTCATGTTCCCACTAAGTCTTTTGAATATCAATGGTTATTCTCTATAGTTTAAAATTGAATTTATATGTGTCATCATATTTGTTTAAATAATAATGGCTATTCTCTATAGTTTAAAATTGGCTTTCTGTGGGCTATCATCTTTGTTTGAATAGCAACGACTATTCGCAGACAATTTTCCCAAACATTTCCTTCATCTTTTTTGTTTGGTCATCTTCACTGTGGAGGGGCACCCTTTGAAAAAATTGTGGAGGGCACTTCCTCTAGAAAATTACCCTTTGGGGAAATTGTTTTAGGCACTTTCTCCACAAGAATTTGACACTTTTTTCCTTTGAACTTTTTAACTCAGCACTTTTTTCTGAAAGAATTCATTCAAACTATCTTTCTAAAAGAATTCCTTTAGACTCTTTGTTTAGCCCTTTGGACTTTGTGAAATGGACCATCTGGAAAGGACACTTGCCCAAAAAATACCCTTCAAAAACTTTGTAGAGGATCATTTCAAGTGCAAGGTACCCTTTGAAAAAGTTGCAAAGTACCTTTCAAAATTTTTGTTTGGTCCATTTTCCTACAAAAGAACCCTTTGAAAAATTTGAATTGGACCATTTAGAAGGAAAAAGTACCCTTTGGAAAATTTTCAAAGTACCCTTTGACTTTTAAAAGATATATTTCAAAAAAATGCATAGGGTAATTGCTGAGAGACTTATCCTTTGGAAAAGTTGTAAAGTACCCTTCAAAAAATTAAAGATGATCCTTTAAAAATTCAAGTGCCCCTTCAAAAAATGTAAGTACCTTTTAGAAAGTTGAAAATGACTTTTGGAAAAATTGAAATGATCCCTTAGAAAAAGTTAAACTAGATTGTTTGGAAGGAAAATACCCTTCGAACTTTTTATTTAGGGCATCCTGCTTGAAAAGTGCCCTTCAGAGAAGTTACAAGTGTCCTTTAGGAAGTTTATCTCAGACAAATTATCCAAAAGAATTTGATACTTTCTGAAAGATAACACTTAGTCAAAAAATAAAAGACCCAAAAGATTACTATGCACAGGCTTTAGTAAAAGACTGAAACCAAACTTTTTGAAATAAATAACACTTGGTATTTTTATACTAAGGCTCAATGAGAAATACTCCATCTGAAGGAAATTTTTGAATACTGTACTTGGCCAAATTTGACTATGTAAGCTTGGAAGTGAAATTTGACCAACACAACCTTTTCGTTTACCTCTTCCAACATTTGATTTGGTGGTTCCCTTGCCTCTTGAGTAGATGAAGTGTTCTTCTCTACTTGAACTATTTCTTCATCTATGTCTTCATGTGAATCTTCTTCATGTTCTTATTCACTTGCTTCAATATAATCCTCATGCTCTACCTTGATTATTCTTTATGCCTTTCCAACTATGATATCCTGTAAAGTGAACTTATTTTTCCTATACCAAAACTTTGTGAACTTGTTTTGAACATTAATATTGATTGTTCCTAAAGTTTTAAACCATGGATATCCAAGAATCATATCCACACCATCCATATCCATAGCATAAAAATTTGAATTCAAAACATATTTGTCCATAGCGAGCTTCAAATCTTCAAAAACTAGAATCTTATTACCGTCTACTTGAGGCTCCTTGATATTCTTTGCTTGAACCATTAGATGTTGGACCATATCCATGTTGATGAAGTTATACTTGTTTCTAGGGTTTAAGGACACAATAACCTTCTTCATCACATGTATGCTCTTCTTCATTACCCTCATTTTATTCCTTTATTTTTTCTTATTCATCACATATTTTCTCTTCATCACCATTATTTTATTCCTTTGGTTCATTCTCTTTTTGTTTTATATCCCATCGATCTACGAAAACTTATTCCACTTCTTCCCATGAAAACTACCATCATTTTACTCCCAACTCAACCCACCAAAGTGTTGCAGAACCATAAAGAAAATTGTATAAACATCTTTGCCACAAATTGTTCAAACATTATTCTCCTTAAAAAAGAGCCACCATTCTCTAGCATCAACATTATCCTCCCCTAAACATACTTGTAACTTCATGATTCACAAAAACTAGGATCAATAAAAAAACCTTAAAATTTTAATAACTCATGCAAAACTGATCCAAATTAAAATCATATATATATAAATATATTATAGATTCCATATATGATCATGCAACTTTACTAAAAATTTTGTCAAAAAATTATAAATTTTTTGGCTTGTAGAGTGAATCTGTGAAAAATCATAAAATCATTAATAAATCACTCAAAACATTTCAAAAAATTCTAAAATTTTGGTTGTAGCTTTCCTCTATGTTGATACAATACCAAAACCAATTTCATAAAAAAAATCCTTAGATTTTGGTAGATATGGTGAAATTATTACAAACCCTGAAATATCAATAACTCCCTCAGAACTAATCATAAAACCTCAATTTTTTATTGTGATTTCCTTAAAAAAATCATCTCCAATAAAAAAATTGCGCAAAAATTTGCAACCGATTTCATGATATTAACAATTCCATAAAACTAGTGTTTTGCTCCACACAAATTGCCCAAATCGAAGCTCTGATACCACTTATTATGATCCACGCTTATATTAATAAAAATATGTAGAATATAATGTAGATCTACACAACATAAAAGATATAGGTGGACCAAGATACTTAAATATTCAATATATACAGAAATAGAATAATCACCCTTAAGTTAGGGCAAGACCATACAATACTCCTTTAGGAAGGAATAATTCCATAATGTCTCTTTAAGGGGACAATCATCTATATCCTCTTACAATAGAAGATGTAATGCTTACTTGATTGATTTGCAATCATATTCACCTTCTTTATATAGACTTATATATAACTAACAATGGATGGGTAACCTCCTAATTCCAATGTAGGTTGACCATTACTTAATGCAGAAATTCCACAAATTACACATTTATCCTAATATATAGGACCCATATAACTAACTACGGGGGATGTGTGCCACATGTTAGCATCTCCATCAACCCATATACATTAATATATCATATCCTTAGGTACATAACAACTTGAGCATATGAGATCTTATCACTAATGTTAATTAAAAATTGTGCTAAAAAGATATCTACCAATGGATTGAAGAGTAGTGATAAACTGATTTGAAAAATCATATAACTACTATAAGGCATAGTCCTTTAGAATGGATGGGAATAACTTAGTAAGGAACAAAGCATTGGACACGTATTCTAAACATGTGGTATGAAAAAATTGTAGATGGTGCTCTGGGTCACCCTTACCATCATACAAGGTAAGCTTAGGTACCATGAATCTAAATGGCAAAGGATTTGTCACTATGTGATGTGCCAAAGGTGTATGTAAAGTAGCATGAGAATATAAGGCATATGATAGCCTAATAGCTCCCTACTCAAGATGTAACACCTTAGATTACAAATAATGAATCTCATGCATAAGGGATTTTACATCTATAGAGGAGGAACTGGCCATAAAACTTGTAGCTGCTACTAAAGGTTGTCGAGTTAAAATGGGTTATTGTACAAGTTGAGTTCCCCGCAACATAGTTGTAATAATAGTATTAACTAGGGGTGTAGAAGATTGACCATTATTTGATTTTTTCTTTATTTTCATTATGGTTTGCAAAATATGTGCATGATCATGGGGTTATTCTCAAAGTCTGTCTCTAAAACTTTGTAAAATTTCATCCTTATTGACTATGAAATTTTCATTATTAAGTTGGGGGGAGAGTGTCCTGATTCCCATCTTGTGTATTATTTTGATATTGATTTTATTACTCATCTTGTACTTTATGATTTGGATATGAAAGAGTGTTAGGCACAAATTTGCTATGTGTAGATGCATATATGTGATGAACACTAGCATATTCTGAAGACTTTATACATATAATTTGATTTTCCAATAATGTGACCTTTTCACTTAATAACTGATTTTGATTCTATAATTATGATATCAACTTACTCATACTGATAATTTGATCCTTTAGAGTCTCATAAGTGCAAACCCTGGTTGCTTTTGATTGAACATGTAGGCACATACCCTGTATGGGAAAGGTGAAGACATGGATACACTGAGTATTGGCATTAATAACAATAGTATAGGTTGCATCATCTCGTGGAGGAGTGATAACATGGACCTAGTTAGAGGGAAAGCACCTATCACCCTCGTGGAGATGAGGAGGAGGAGATTCTTTCGTTTATATAGGATATGACATTGAAATTTGAAACATTATTGTTAGGGTATTAAATTTATGGATTGATTATAAAAAATTATATTATAATTGATCCTTTATATATGTAAGGATTTGTTTCTTAATGTAATTCCACATAAGAGAACAATAACTTGCTAGAGATAGAATGAAATATGATATACATTTTAACTGATATAAAACATCATGTACATATGTGTTTATGTCATCTTTAAATTCATCCCAAATGAAAGGAAACAAGCATGCAAAAGAAGCTATAAAACTTTATATTAAAAAGTTATAAACTTCATTTGTTGTTATTATCATGATTATATGAAATACAAATTTGAAAAATATAAGGATCTGAAATCTGTGTGTGGGTCTTATAAGATTGAAAACATAAAGACTAGGGTTATTTAGGGTTAGGGTTTATGTAATATTCGAATTAAGTTGGGTTCACTAAATGATTTAACTTATTTATAAAATGGAGATTAAGCCTTAGGTCGTTAAAGGGATAAGTATAATAAATTAGAGTAGAAATATACAATAAATACAACCACTAATTTGTAACAAAATTGACTTAGTTTGATATTTTTAATAATAATAAATGATGTAAAAAGTACTTAGTTGGAAAATGACTGAATGAGAGATCTGGAGGCTATAAACTGATATAGAGGTTGATCTTAGTGTCACAAATAAGACCCAGGTGTCAAAACCCTTCTTACACAGGAGCACCCTAATTGGATACTAGATCCATAATCCCTATTTTGGCACTAGTGTCCTTTATGCATAATTATTCTGAACTTTTGGGTGCACCTATGTTTGGGTTTGCCAAGCCTATTCCTATGCATATGAGTTATGGATCTCTATAGATGACATATTTTGATTGATTTTATATGCAAACCCTAAACCTCCATGTTGTTAGGGGGCATTTGGTTGGCACAAGTAGTAAATTGTGTTGTTGGTGGGGTAGGCTAGACATCCTCAACACCCTGTTGTGATGAGAGTTGTCTACATATCAATGCTCTGAATAGGGATCAAGCCCAATGTAGGTCTCTCCTCCTAAGTATTGGTGCAAGTGCAAGTGAAAAGCTAGTATGAATGTTGGATTGAGTGCTTTGAATGTGCTTGAGACTAGAAGCCTGAGTAATATGAGTTTAGGAATGTTGTAGATGGTTATATGCATAACTAGAGCATAATAGGGATTGATAACCTTGATTGTGCATGACTTATTCTGAGTTTGTTTGTGTAATTTGTATATGATTTCCATCTAGTGGATAGAGGGATAAAATCATGTATATA
This sequence comes from Torreya grandis, assembly GCA_037957365.1. NCBI lineage: Eukaryota > Viridiplantae > Streptophyta > Pinopsida > Cupressales > Taxaceae > Torreya > Torreya grandis. The sequence continues at coordinate 449,192 of JARHVA010005613.1, read as the reverse complement.
TATTGTTTTGGTGTTTATGTGTGTCTTAAAAGAGGTATAGGATTACCCTAAGTGCTCATTTGAAAAATTATTAGTTGGTAACAAAAGGAGGGGAAAAAAATAGCGCTAAAACTAGGACATTAGCGCCATGGGGTGTTATTGTCTAAATTATGGAACTAGTGTTTAGGTGGTAGAACCTAAGGTACTTGTTACGATAAATTAAAACTCATATTTATCCCCAAATTGCATACAAAATAAACTATGAAACTAATTAAACAAACATACAAAAAATAAATATAAACATGCACAAAACATGAGACAATAGATTTAACATGGTTCACCCAAGATGGGCTACATCCACCAAATTTATCTACTATATTATTTCCAGTAATACAAGGGAGAAAAAAATCCTATACAAAACCTTGTTACACCTCTCTACCTTTTTTTCCTCCTCTCTATGTGTTATATTTTTCATTTTTCATCTTAGCCATGTATCAATACATTTTAGGGCGAAAAACACCTAAACATGACCTCTACCATCAAATCTGAAAACCTTTAATCAATGGCCCAGATTGACTATAAAATTATAATTTTACTAGGCAATTTTAATAATTTTTTTGCTTTGAGGATACAAATAATGGGATCCAAAACCTGACTAAAATAACATAAAAATTCTAACCTTTGATCTTGGAAGACAATCAAGCTCCACGCCTAACAATACTACGGGTTAGGATGTTAAAATAAGGGTTTGGGACTGCTTTAGATATATTTAGAGATGCGTGTGGCCTGTACGAAGGTTGGATAAGTGTCTAAATAGGCCCTGAGATAGGTCTAGGGCTAAGCTAGGGATGGGTGTCTAAAGTAACACTCTTATCACTCTAGTGTCACTTTTAAGTGATTACAAAATGCTTGTTAAAGCTTTTAAATTGAGTTTTGGTTGCTCAAAGGTAGATAACAAGAAGCACAACTCCAAATAAAAAATTTCTCTCTTCCTCCTTGTCATATAAAGACACAGGCTTGATTTTTGAAGGAAAATAATATTATTAGAGGTGTTTAAATGCTCCACAAAATGATCACCAAGACCTTCCCAATCAATTAACACATCCCATGCTCTAATACCATAAAGAGAAACAAATATAATATGCAATATATAATATGTAATATATAGACATGTAAATTATTAAAAAATATTAAGAGAACACATGACACAAAGATTAATGTGGGAAACCTCGAGATGTAAAAAACCCACAAAAATGATATTCATATAATTAAGAAACTTTGTACCCCAATACCAAGCTTCTTACTTCTCACTTCTTCACATAAGCCTTCACAAAACTCTATAATATATTTACCACATGCAAATATAACTTTTTTATAATCACCAATATTCAATCGAATGTATGTTTTACTATAGGGGTAAAACCCTATTTATAATAGGAATGGGGGAGCTAACCATTATAACCAACGGATCCATCATTTCTTGAGAATCATTTAACAATAATTTGGTAAGCAATAAACAATTTATATTTTATTTTTATTTACATGATATTTTTACCTCATGTTAATAAATAATAAATTATTATTATTTAATTATACATCAAAGTAAAGTAAGGGTCTAAAATAGCCCACTTAACCATTAAATATTCTAACAAAACACAAGTGTCTAGATAGTTAGAAACTAGGTACAGGTTCAGAACTTGTAGAGATGGAAGATAAGCATGCTTATAACATTTTGGACAAGATAAAAAGTCTAATCCATTAGAATAAATGGGCTAGACTAAGAGATAAGCAATGGGGCACATAAAGATAGTGTATGTGAGCCTTTTGGCAATGAAAGAGATCTAGAATCTGAAGGTACATGCATGTTATGTATTTACCAAGTGTATAAGTATGAGATGTTATATAATTCATAAATAGTGTATATAGGGTCAAAATAAAATTGAGAAATGACCACATAAATAGGTATAAGCAACAATCCATACATGAGACAAGCATTTGATCCACATTATGAGCACTCATATATCCATTATCTACCTTATAGGGTATTTATTGCACCTTAACCCCATTTTGATCCTCTTGATCTTTAGTTTAACTTGTAACTTCTTTCAATATACTCATAAATCTTATTATCTCATTAGGTTGTGCCATGATATGTTTCTTATATTGCGCAAGATTTTTAGCCTCTTATTTTTATTTAAGCAAGCTTATTGATCATGATCTATTTTACATATATATCAATTTGAGATATATTCACACCATTATTAGCAAGACAAAATTGTATAATATAATGTATTGTTAACATGAACTTTATTGCTATAATGAATGCTCTAACGATTATTTGATTTCTATAAATGTTTGTCAATGTTTAATAAGTTCTTGTAAATAATAAATGTTAAATGATTTTTAGATTACTCTTTGTTTGATCGTAGATGCCTAAATACACTAGGGTGCTTATATTTTTATAGATGACTTGAATTCAAATTAGGATCCTATGGGCATGCATGCTGACATTCAATTATCAAAAAATAAAAATACGAAACAAGAGTCACATAGGGCAATAAAAAAAGTGGGCCTAGATAAAGTTTATCAGAATCATATGCTTGACATTTATGACATGTCATAAATGTCAAGTCTACATTTATGATAGAGAGACTAGGACAAAGCCAAATATGGGGGGAAGGAAATTAATAACTAGAGGACCACTAACAAACACACCAAAATCCTAGAACTTGTGATACAATGATTAATAAATGCACAAGGGTCATCTTTAGTTGTCTACCTAATCATAAGAACCAAGGGAGAAGAGACATTCCAATTCTCCTCTTATAATTTCTTTTATCCTAGTGGTTCCATCAACATTTTTGTATGAGGGAAAGGGGCCAATAGTTGAACATGTTCTAATAGTTGAAATGGGTCATGATCACACAATGCCCTATAATTTTCATAGTATTGTGATCTAGGAATTTGACTCAAGAGAGGATGGTTAGTATGGTGTTAGTTTCAAAATGAAAACAAAATGAAATAAACACACTAATAGCATAACATCTCTAGGCTTAGACACTAGGGAGAGCTTAGTTAACAAAAGTAAATAACAAACACAACTAAAAATCAAGGGATTAAATACAAGAGTTCCTTCACCTTCCTTAGATGCTCGAAATGCTTGTTATGGTGGCTTGCTCAGCTTGTGCTCATAAAGTCATTGGCAATGGAAGCTTGAAAGCATCCATCTCTCCTTGGCACCATTGGCTTGTGGCTTGGCTTGGCTTGGCTTGGAATCAATTTGGAATGATAACATTAGTTGCTTTAAGATTTTGAAACCAATCCTGCATTACAACTTTGCACAAATTAAGCTTAGAAATGATGTTGTGAGGCCTCCTATTTATAGATTTTAAGATTTGATCAGAATCAACCTCAACCATCAATTTCAAGATTGAGATATGTGGTTAAGGATTAATTTATTTTTTAGAATTAAGTTTATAATTATCCTCATCATGACATTGGAAGAAGGGGAAATTAAGAGGCATGAAGGGCATTATGGAAGGCATTGATGAGGCATGGAGGGTATGAATCTTGATATTTGTGGCATTTATGGCCTAGGGATGTCTTCCCAAGAAATGAGGTCACTTGATGATGTAGATATTCAATATTCATTTCCAAAACAAAGTATTCAACAAATCTCCATGGAATTATTAATTGTGCTTTGATTTGGGTTAATTAACTCTTAAACATGATTAAGCACTTTATGCAAAAATTACCCAAATTGATCAAAATACCTTGTTATTGGTCCTAAATTTGACTGGATTGGAATTGGAAGTCACTATCAGATACATTGGATTTGTATTCTCATTTAGGATGTTTCCAATAACAAATAACAAAGGCACGAGTCTTATGCACAATATTTGATAGGAAAGAGTAGTCCAGAGCACGTGGGTGCAAAATTAGGATTTTGACTCAAAATGATCTGACCAAAGTTAGTTGGCCCACAAATTGCATTGCCCCATTTAGGGATATCTTAGCCAAAATCAGCACTTAAATATGTTATTTTCACATCATTTTACATGTTTTAGTATTTTTAGGCCAAATTGTGCATTTTAGGTGGAAGTTGGCCAAAATCCTGATTGGAGGTTATCGATGGCCATTTTTAGGTGTTTATAGTTTGCCCCTATTTGGGAAGGCATTGAAAGATATAAGCATAGTAATGTCTTCTCAAAGAATGAAAATGTCCTATATGAATACAACTACAATGATGATAAACTAATTGTATGATGCCCCCTCGAGGGGATGATTGGCACAAATAGGTCGATAAATGGTCCCTTAAAAAGAAAGAAGCAAAATGAGGGGACCAAAGAAAGGAAAGATGATGGGGTGAAAACACAATGATACTAAAAAAAAATCAAAATCATTGAGAATGCAAGTGGGATGATGTGCAATGGTTTGCCCAAAGGTGGTTATAAGCATTGTACCTCAATAGTGGTAACATGGTATGATAACACAATGATTTGCCCAAAGATGGCTATAATCATTGAGAAGATGGAACTGCCCCAATTAGGACAAACAAACAAGATAATAACATGCCTCTGTATGGGCATAAAAAGTAAAGTGGTGACAACTTAATAATTTGCCCAAAGGTGGTTATAATCATTGAGAAATATAGGTGGGATGGTGTGCAATGATTTTCCCATAGATAGTTATAATCATTGGACCCTGATTATGGCAAACATGATAAACTTGGCCGAGGATGATGATAAATTAAGATAGAGGGTAATGATGAATTGGAACAACCTACTAGTAGGGAGATGCTCTTTCAAACTAATAAAGGTTGGAATTTTTTTGTGTTTAATTACTCTATCTGGGATATGATTGGGAGTGAAATTAGGATGTTAGTGTCAAAGAGATGCCACCATTGTTGAATAGACTCCTTGAAGCTGAGGTTTATTATAGCATGTGATGGTAGGCTTTATGATAGAACATCATAAATAATTGACCAAAATATGCATAAGGACTGACTTCCGTAATCCAATACTCAATAGAAAATAATGCACCAATGATAAAAACCATGATGACAATATAAACATATGAATATGGATGGATTCAAGTATAAGTGTGGGCAAGGAATCACCCAATGAACACATATAAACTGAATTAAGGCAATAGTATTGAAAGCAAATAAACAGATAAACAAACAAACAAAATAAGTAGAAACAAACAAACAAAGCAATAAAAACCCTACAAACATTGCCCCTAGAAAATAGGCGACAACTTAACAAACGAATAAAATAGGGGAATAGAAGAAAAAGAAGGGGGTGGCCCAACTATCTCCATATGCACTAGGAAAGTAGACACTACCTACATAGTTTCATGGATGTAATATCTAATAAAAAAACTTTAGGCCAAATGTAGTTCTCCCAGGGAATGCGAAGAATGTCATAACTGAGGAAAACAAACCGAATGGATGTGATAGAAGAATATAAATAGTCTTGTAAAATGGCAAGTCGTGTGAGAGAAAAAGGCCAAAAAGGATGGGGAAACTAAATTACAAGTGATTTTCTTGTAACTTAGTAAGGGATCCTAGAATCCTTAAGGCAAAGAAGTGGTCAATGTTTTTGTGCTTTTCTAATGATTTTTTGAAATGTTTTTGGAAGTGTTTTGGAGTGTCTCAACTCAATCGAGAATAATGAGACACTAAATGGTTCAAGCTCACAAAATGGTGAGAGTGTGTCTTAGGTTACTCACCAAATAGTGAGAGCATGGTTTAGGTTACTTGAAAAATGGCAAGAGTGTGGCTTAAGTTTCTCACAAAACAGTGAGAGCCTTCACACTTAGGTTACTCACAAAACGGTGAGAGCATAGCTTTGATTGCTCACAAAATGGTGAGAGCATGGCTTAGGTTAGTTATAAAATGGTGAGAGTGTGGCTTAGGTTGCTCTCAAAATGGTGAGAATGTGGCTTAGGTTACTTACAAAATGGTGAGAGTGTTCACACTTAAGTTTTTCACAAAATGGTGAGAGAGTTCACACTTAGGTTGCTCACAAAATGGTGAGAGCATGGCTTAGGTTGCTCACAAAATAGTGAGAGTGTGGCTTAGGTAGGGTGACTGAGCTGACCTTAACAAGTATTGAGTGTTGTCTACATAGTCTCAGAGTAGGACCTCAAGTCACTATAGTTCTCACCCTTACAGCGAAATAATTTGACTAGTGCAGCAGTCAATTCAAACAAAACAAGAATAGTTAGTATAAAGGCATGACATGGTATATGAAGTGGTAAGTTGGTACGTCAAGGTTTAATATTGCCCCTAGTTTTCCCATAGACAGTTATAATTAGGACATAATGGTGTAGATCAAAGGTACTAATTTGCCCAAAGGTGGTTATAATTAGAAGCAAGGCCGGTGGTAAGAAAGAATAACAAATGAAGGATGCAACTACCAAAAATTTTGTCACACTCTCCCCAAAATATGATCTCTGTCTAAAGTTTTTGAATAAACTGATCAATTGATCAAATACCTTGATGCTAAAACTACGTAATGAATGATAAAAACCAAGGTCAAATGAGCTAGGTTTTTAGAACACACTAGGTTGATATGTCGGAAGCGGAAAGTGGATATGGCAAAGAGGATGGATAAGAATGGTATGTGTACAAAGAAGAATAGTGACAAATGGTATAACTGAAATGGCTCTTACAGACAATACACCTTAGCATTCAAGCATAGTACCACTTGAGATGAATAATATTCATTAGCTCTAGAAGTTCATCACCATCTAGTGTGGTAAGCTTGTATGCTCCTGATCCATAATCTGCAGTGATGATGAAAGGCCCTATCTAATTTGGTTTGAATTTCCCTTTATGTTTCTTCTCAGTCATAGTATTGTTTTGGTTTTCTTTAAGAACAAGATCACCAAGTTCAAGTGTTCTATACTTCACACGTCAATTATAGTGGCCTTTGAGTTGATTATATTATGCTTGAAGATTGTTAAAAGCAGCTGTGCATTTTTCATCAAGTAGATCCAGATCTTACAAATGAGCTACTCGATAGTCATGATCATCTAGGACATACTTGAAAGAGATGCATAGTGAAGGCAACTCGACCTCAATGGGAAGGATGGCTTCAATATCATAAACAAGTGAGTATAGAGTGGCTCCTATGGGGGTATGATGATTGATATAGTACATCCAAAGGGTAAGGAATATTTAGAGGTGCCAATCATGATCAACATCATTAATAATCTTTTTGAGAATGTTGATAATGGTTTTTTTGGATGCCTCAACTTGGCCACTACCTTGAGGATGATATGTTGTAAAAAAATGTTAGGTGATGTTATATTCAGTACATAACTTGCCTACATCTTTATTCTTGAATGATCCTCCATAATCAGATATAATGTCAAAGGGGATACCATAGCGGTAGATGAGATGGTTGAAGATGAATTTGGAAATTTGCTTTCTAGTCACATAAGTGAGGGCTATAACTTCAACCCACTTAGTGAAATATTCAGTGGCGGTAAGGATATGTTTATGGCCATTAGATGAAGTGGGGTTAATCTTCCCAATGAGGTCAAGTCCCCATGTAGAAAATGACCATGGTGTCAACATCAATTTTAGAGTTTTTATTGGGGCATGAATTAAATTAGCATGTCATTGACATTTGTCACATTTTTTTACATATGCAGTGGCATCTACGTCCATTGTGGGCTAATAATAACTATTATGCAAGAGCTTTTTGGATAAGACTGCCCTGCTAGAATGGGCTCCACATACTCCTTCATTAACTTCTCTTAACGCTAATGTAGACTCTACCAAAGTTAAATAACAAAGCAAAGTTCCATCAAAGTATGACGATAAAGGGTGGATCCAAGTAGAGTATAATCAGTAGAATGATGAATGAAGGCTTTGGTTTGATTTCAAGATAGATTAGGTGGCAGAACTTGGTCATGAAGGTAGTTATAAAGGTTTGAGTACTAGATAGAATTAGAACCAACAATATCAAAAATCATGGCAATGATTAAAGGTTCATGAACTAGTGCAGACAAATTCTTGATGAGGAATTGATACTCTTTAGCTTTATCTGTTTGTCAAATCAGAGAGCCAATAGTAGCCATAGCATTTATAGTTCTATTACTAGCCCTCAATATATACTCAAACTGAATGTTGGCAAAAAATTTTAAGAGTGTCAACCATGGCTTTATATGGAACCAACTTATCATCTTTGGTCTAAAAATGATATGTGACCTGATTGATGATTAACTGAGAATCACCATAAACTTGAAGATGAGATATATTCCAATACACTACTTGTCGAAGTCCTACAACAAGTGCTTCATACTTAGTCATGTTTTTTGTACAAGGAAATTTGATTCTGAATGATTTAGGGATTAGATCCTCCTATAGTGTAATAAACAATAGGCCTACCCCTGATCTATGCGCAGTGAATAAACCATAAAAATACAACTTTCAAGGTTATTCCTCAAGGGTTGTATCAATAACAGTCATGATGGATTCATCAAGAAATGGAAAATTGAGTGGTTGTGTGTCCATGAGAGGTGCTTCATCAAGTTGATCTGACAAGAACTTGTCCTTTGAGTGCTTTTTGATTGACATACTCTATGTCAAACTCACTATGAAGCATGATCCATTTAGCCATTCTGCCTTGCAAAGTTGTTTTAGATAGTAAATATTTGAGTGGATCTACTTTTGAAATAACCATGGTTTTATTATTCAACATGTAATGATGTAGTTTCTAAGCTACGAAAACCATGGCTAGAAAAGCTTTTTCAATAGGTACATAGTTATGTTCATATGTAACCAAGGTACGACTTAAGTAGTATATAACATGCTCCTTTCCATTGTCATCATGTTGAGCCAAGAGTGCCCCCAGAGCATAATCGATAGTTGATAGGTATAACAAGAATGCCTTTCCTGGCATATGAAGGTAATAAAATAAGTGGATTGATAAGATAATCTTTGAGTTATTGAAAAAATGTTTAGTAGTGATCATCCCAGTGAAATGCAACTCCTTTCTTCAAAAGATGTGTAAATGGATGGCACTTGTCTACTAACTAAGAGATGAAGCATCAAATTGACTGGATCTTACCCTAAAAATGACAAAGTTGTGTTAAATTGGTTGGTGGTGACATCTTAGTTATAACATGGACTTTAGCTGGATCGACTTCAATACCTCTATGAGACACGATAAAGCTAAGTAATTTTTTTGAAGTTACACCAAACACATATTTCTTTGGATTTAGTCTAACTTTGTTCTCTCATAGTCTTTCAAATATCTTATGTAGCATTGTTGGATGGTCAGCGTTGGGTTTGGATTTTCCCAATATGTCATCGACATAGTCTTCAATAATATCATGCATCATATCATGGAATATGACAGTCATGGCCCTTTGATATGTAGCTCTCGCATTATTAAGGTCAAATGGCATCACCTAATAGTAAAATGTTCCCCATGAGATGGTGAACGTTATTTTATGTTGATCTTTTGGTATGATTATCATCTAATTATATCTTGAAAAGCCATCCATGAGTGAAAGCATTTCATACCCGACCATGGATTCGATGATCATGTCAATATTAGGCAATGGAAAATAATCTTTAGGACAAGCTTTGTTGATGTCTCAAAAATTAGTACAAATTTTGATCCCTTCAGGGTTTTTACTATCAGGCACCACATTAGAGATCCATTCTAAGTAGTCAATGGATCAGATACATCCTACTTCTAAGAGTTTTTCTAACTCTTTCTTTACCAATACAACAATGTGAGGATGCATCTTACGTAGATTTTGTTTTACTAGTTTAGCATCAAGATTAACCGTAAGGTGGTGCAGAACTAAGGCAGGGTCTAATCTTGGCATGTCAGAATAGGCCCATGTAAATATCTCCACAAACTCTCTCAACAGAGCTGTAAAAATATCACATTCCTCCTTAATGAGGGATGCACCTAATTTTATCCATTTTAGGTTCGATAGAGTCTCGATGTTTACCTCTGTTGTATCTTTGACTAGGAGGGTTGAACCATATTCTAGGATAGTAGGCATCACCTTGAACTATTAGACTATGTCAGGGTCCTCTATTAGGACTTGTTCTTCAACTTCTCCTAGGCATGATGAATTTGAGTCTCCTAATGGGAGATTTGGCCATGTAACAAAAATATTCAATAATTTTTGGAGAATTTGATCAAATACTTATTGTTTCTCAAAACTAAACTTAGATCCATAGGCAAGTTCATCGTTGGTGGTCTCCTGGTCTAAATTCAAAGAAGAATGAACACCCCCATCTAATGGCACCTGAAACAGGTTTTCACCACTAGACTGGCCTTTATCTTTACTTTTTTCCTGGTTAAAAAGTGACTCAAAGAGGTTTTCACTTTGGGACCTCAATTTTTTACTTATTTGTTTTTTGGCTAAGGGTGTTCATTCACTCTCCAAAATAGGCTACAAGATTCAATGTGATTGAGAATCTTGATTTGTGATCTCCTAATGAAACATTATCTCTAAGGCCTAAGAAATCATAGAATGCCTCATCATCTAAAACTCATCAATCAAAAGACTAGATTCTTGTTGGTCCCAATCTATCAGTTGGGGATAATATAATAGCAAAGGATTGTGATGAATGGCAAATGAAATAGATAAGGGTACAAATTATTATCAAATATGTTAGTTTCAGTTAGTTTATCAAAAATAAAGCTATGATCAGACTCTGCTTCAATATCGACATCATCATCACTAGTCGTTGGTGATGGAGTTTGAATAAGATATGTGGGGTCACCTCCAGGTGATTTAAATCCAAGTCCATAAGGTCTTTCATACTTAGTCATGGAAATTAGCTCGATGGTTACTTGTTGATTCGATCTGAGGCCTCTTTCTTCATAATTGTGATGCTCCATGATCCTATTAGGAATAGGATACTTTGCATTTTTATAACAATCATCTTGGTCATCATTATATAACCATGATTTGTTCCCTTCAAGAGGGTCAGGTTCTAGGCTAGATGCTGGTACAAATGTGATAGGTCCCTAATCTTTGTTCTTTTATTGCCAATGCATATGTGGGATGACCTTAGGTCACCCAAAGGTTCTCAGATTCTGAGAACGATTGGCAATGTGAAATGTGTCATGGGTCACATATTCTCCTCATCCATTATCTAAAATGGCATAAACCTGAAATGATTAGAAGCTTTAGGAGGTGACATGTGGGAAAGGGAATCCAAGGTATTAGGATCTATGCAATTATTTGATGAAGGATGAATAAGTATAGCTTTTCCTTTATCCTACTTGGAACTTAGATTCATATCGTACTGATAATTATAGATTTAAAACGTAGCCTCAAGATACTTTTAGTGCTCATATGGATGTAAATCTCCTAAAATATTCACTTCCATCCCTAAGTGGAAAAACTTGATACATTGGTACAATGTTGACGGGATTACATGAATCTCATGTAACCAAGGCCTGCCTAGAAGCATGTTGTATGATCACTCAAGATCCAACACATCACAAAGTGTATCATGGGTCAAAGGCCCAATGATAACTAGCAAACTAATGGTGACCTATAATTCTCTTTCCTAATTATCATAAGCTTTGATAGTTATTGTTTCTAGCTAGATATTTGCCATTATGTAGCCAAGAAGCTTAATGAGCTTGAGAGACATTATGTTGAGGCTAGATCCATTGTTGATAAGGACACATTTCACTTTATGCCATCTGATACAAACTTCTATGTACAATGGTTATTATGGAGCATGCCAAGGTAAGACATATCACTTTGGTTGAATGTGACTTGTTGGGCTGGAGGTAGGTGTCCAACCAGAGCTTCAAATTTATCAAGGGAATGCCACTAGCAATAGTGGATTGAGTCAAGAGCTCATTCAAGATGTTCTTGTGGATTATTGACATTCATAGAAAATCTAAGATAGAAATTTATGATGGTGTCTTCTGCAATTATTCCACAATATCAAACTTCTTGTCTTGGTCAGTAGTGAATGGTTTATTTTGAGGCTAAACGGTTGGTTGAATGACAAGCAAAGTGACAGATGGTCGTAGGCTTGGGATAATAATCTTCAACCTCTAAGTTATGATTACATAATCAAGATTAAATACCAGAATATTATTGCTAACCGATGTTGAAAATGGTGTAGGACCAGACAGGATAAGTCTCTGTTGTTAGTGCACTTGCATGTGGTCACATGGCAAAGACAAGTTGTCATTATAAGATCCAAAAGTAGAAGTCCTAGTTTGTTGGTTTGCCTGTATGCATGCCCAGGTTAAAGAAGGATTATCCATGTGATTTCACTGAATATTTTTGTTTAGTAATGGTCTAGGTTGATTAGTGTTTGGTCTGGGATTAATGGAGATAGTATTAATGTTACCCCCTATAATATGACCTATAACCCTGTTGTAGTCATGTGTAATTACATGGTATATTTGTTGGTTGTTACCATTTTGACCTTGGTTTTGTCCATTGTTTTGTCATTGTGGATTTTGCTACTGATTTTTTTGATTTTGCTAGTTCGACCTTTGATTCTGATACTATTGATTTTGTTGCTACACTAGTCATTGTTGTTGTTGTTGATTGTTCTACTATTATTGATTATTATGTCAAGGAAAGGGGTTTTGATAAATCTTAATAGTTTGATTGGAAGTGGAACCACCATTATCCAATGTTATCTCCCCATTCTCCAACATATTTTCAATTAAATACTTGATTTGGACATATCTTCATAAATTATGCCCATTGACCCGATGATAGTCACAAAATTCATTTTCTTGGTACCAATCAGGGTAAGGAATGCCTTATAGATAATGCTTTGGTATAGGCCAACTAATCAAATTAGTGGTAACAAGCTTGTGAAATACAGATTCAATGGGCTCTCCTAGGTCATTAAAGGCACAATGTGCAAGCATGATTCTCTTAGGAAGAGGGGTTTGCAATGGTAAAGGTTGTTGTATTTGTTGTGTAGGTTTTGGTTGTTATGTTTGAGGCATTGGTTGGAGAGGTTATTAGGTAGGAGTAAGATGAAAAGGTAGTGTGGATGAGGTTTGCACAATTTGTACATGATAGGATTTGATTACTCCATTTCCCATAACATTCCTATTGCGGTTGAATTGTTTTTGTCTTTCATGATTATTGGCCTATGCTAGTTATGATGCTTGTGCTTAGATGGGATGTTGGTCATTTCCATGGTTGGTACCTTGATTTTGATTAGTTGAATTAAGATTGATGACCCCTTTATTGATGAGTGCCCTCTCGTTCAACAAACCTTTATCAATGATCTCTTTAAATGTATGTGCACATTGTAGTTCCAAATGATAGGCTATCTCACTATGCATATTTTATGTAAACACATCAGCTAATTGTTTATTTGGTAAACTATGGGTGAAATGGCTTGCCAGGGCTCTTCATCATTTCAAATAACTTGAAAAACTTTCCCTAGCTTTTTGCTTTGCTTATGTCAGGTCCACCAATGAAATCACATGCTTGAGATTGTAGGAAAAATGTTGCATAAACTTATCAGAAAGATCAACAAAGTCTATTACTAAATTCTTGGGCAACTTCAAAAACCACTCCAAGGCTTGTCCAACCAAGCTCTTTGAAAACAATAATAAAAGATATATGTCACTATATGCCACTGGTTGACATGTGACAAAGAATTCTGTCAAATGAGCTTTAGGGTCACCTTTCCCTTTATACTTATCAAATTTGGATGGTTCATATCCTGAAAGAAATGGTATCTAAAAATACTCCATGTTGAATGGATAGGAACACATGTCATCCAATTTAAACTTCTTAGTCTGCTTCCCCACCTGAATGGTAGTAATCGCATCTTTCATCTATTGTAATTCTTGCGATAGGAAACTAAAAGGGATATTGGTTTGAGGGAAAATATTGGTTTGGGTAAATGGCTGAGAGGTCACAAGTGGGACACTTTGACAAAGGTATGATGGAGATACCTATTGGGGTACATTGGCTTGGTTGGGGAATGCATCAGGAATACACATACATAGATTGGGATGTACTTGAAATTGCACATTTGGTTGCGTGATGTTCTGATTTGGGTTGATGATAAAGGTTTGACTTGAAGGATTTTGTGGTTGGGATGAAGGGATATAACTATACTATGCCTGTTATGGTTGAAAAGAGACATGTTGTCGACTAATCAAACCTTGTTGTTGAGTAGGAACTTGTGGACCAAGACCTTGTCTCTAAATTTGTGGCACATTTTGAACCAATGGTTATCTAGTAAGTACTTGAGAAACATAAGGACCTCCTTGTTGCATGAATCCCTGTGAAGAAGTGAAAGCATGTTGCAGATTAAGCATCCATTGTTGACCAATATTTTCACGTCGTTAATTAGTCATTGTGTGGTTTTGAATTGGTATATTAATTTGTGACTGAAGAGGTATGTTCATCATTACCTAGTGAGGTGGTACATTAGTTACCCCTAATTGAGGTGGTAATGTATTCATCCTCTATTGCATTGATACACTAAATTATGTCTACTATTGTGGAATACCACTCACTACTTATTGAGGGGGAGTAGGATTCGTCACATTCTATTATTAAAGCATAACATTAGCCTTTATTTGATTATCTAATCCTGTAGGTTGTACATTTGAGGAAGTGATTGGTTAAGACTGGGGTGCAGAAAACTCCTATTCCTTGGTATGATAATCTACTCATAGGATTAACTATAGGCAACATTATTGGCTAGTTGTTTGTGTGTTAGTACCATTTTGATCAAGATTGGATGTTGTTTGCACATTATCTACTACATTTGGCTCAGTATTCAGAGTAGAGGCCAAAGACACTTCTTCAATAATGGGCATATGCATTAAGTTATCTATTGAAGCAATTTGTACAAATGGGTTAGAATTTAGATTCTCTTGTCCAGTTAACTCTATCATCACTCTTGTTGAAGTAACTAGGTCAATGAGAGGCTTACTTACTATGTTCATTTGATCAAAATCATGTGCCAGATTCAGATATTTTTGATATGCTGTCTACATTTGGTTAAGGTGCTCTTCCACAATGTTTTTGCTTCGATCAGATATATTAAGATCTTGGTACGTTGTTGGACTAGAGCCGTAAGATTGCTAAAAGAAGCATGCTTATCGTAAATGATATTGTGGGACACTCTTACTAGACCTGGTAAATTTTTATAGGGAGAGTCTACCAGAAACTTGGCCCCTACCTCTATGGATCTAACCAAAATCTCATCTTTGTTCTCTAACAAATATCGCTAAAAAAAATGGATCATACATGGAAGCTGTATTAGTAGAATATGATTGTTGAAGAATGGGCTTATCCGCTGTGGGTATTATATCTAAGTATTGCATGGTTTGTTTTTGGTCATGTTCTATGTAAGGTGGTGTGTTAACCAAATAGTTAGCCAATAGATCTTGGCTTTGTGCCCCTAATTGAGTATTATAAGAGGGATAAGAATCTATTTCATAAGCAATCTTATTCACATAAGGGTCTTGCACCATTTCTTCCTATGTAACTACATTACTAATCCTTGTATTATACATAAGTCTGCTACGAGTGTAGGAATACATGTTGGGATCCATAGTCAATGCTTGGTGATAAAAGGTTAAAGAGTTCTACAAACTCTAAAAATGACATAATCTAAAACAAATGATGCCTTCAACTTGGTCTAGATTTGTCAAAAGGATCAAAAGGTTTATGCAAAGATTTATGAGGAAACAAGCTAGCATAAAATATCTAACGTTTCATTGTTCACACAAAAGTAAGCAAGTAAATGGATCAAAAATTGGAATGCCAAACTCTAAGGTTAAAGTGTTTCAAATCAGTCTAATCTAGGAATTTAAAAGTTGCTAGGTCTTTTGGCCAAACACAACGTCAAAAGCTAGGCTCAAACAAGGCATGTGCTAGGACTCTTGGCCAAACGACGTCAAAAGCTAGACTTTGAAAATAGATAAAAGTTTTAATCTAACAGATTTGAAACACTTCTAACAAACACTAGGCATTCAATTATTGGACATGAACTTGGTCAACTAGGTATAAGGTATGAAACAAAAGACATTTTAACAATAGTTTACTTTCTCATAAAATAATGGTATAAAACTTGGTTCTGTTGACAAACAAGCTAGACAAAGGTGAACAACATAACTGTGCTTTAGACAAAAGATTAAAAAGTACACTTGGATTGGTCTGAAAATGTAGTAACAAATTTGGAATTCTATGTAAGAGGGTCCATGAAATAATATTTGAAATGTTTTGGGTAGCATAACGACGCTATACTACCCAAAAGGTATGATAAAAAGTTTGTTGCAAAAACTCTCTAAGGCAAAGACATTTTTCACAATTATGACAACATAACCATACCTTTCTTAACTCAAAATGTTGTGGTGCATAGACTTAAAGTGCAAGTTTTTAGCACAAAATGGCTTAAGTCTATCAAGTGATGATAATTATTATGATTCTTAAACGACCTTCAACCTAAATTAAAAATTAAACCTAAGTTCCCTCAAGTTTAGTGAAAATGGCGAACCCACTTAACACATCAACCCTATGAACTTGTAAAAGTGTAATTTTGAATTTAAATTATAAGTGGACTTAAACAACTTTGGTAAAGGTCTAGACTCAATTGGGCAGCATAATTGCGCTAAAGTGGATGATATGACTCTCAAGCTTTTGATGAAATTTTGAATAAGGCAAATGGATGATCTTATGTGGGTAACATAATGCCTCTTTGTTTAAAAGAAAATTTGGACTATGTGTTTGGTTTAAGATTATTTTTTACACCAAGTTTTAACTCCAAATAAGACTTTAAATTGGGACGAGATCAACTAATTAATTTCCCTTAGATTCTAAATTGACAAGGTTGCTTGGTATTGTTAGAATCCATTAATATACATCATTTGAGAGGATTTTAAGTGTTCATCCAAAAGTAAATGTGCATTATATAGTAGGGTTTTTACACCCCCTTCTCTCAAATGACAGTACTGCGACATGGACCTTGAGGCACACCTTACACCAATAATAATTTCATGGCAAGTGAGGATTTATCTAAGATCTAACATGTTTTGGAATGATCTAGAGGAATCAATTGCACAATGATTTTCATGCCAAATAATGTAAAAAAAAATCACATATTTTGGGTTCGTATCACTTGGCTTATTACAAAAAGGTCTAGTCTTTTTTGCAACCACTACATCATACTGTTTGCTCAGTGTAGTGCAATGTTTAAAGTGCTATTATGTCCCATGTGCAACTCTAAAAGAGTCAAATGAAGTCAATGTTGAGACGATGAAACCCTAGGTCAAAGCTTCCTTAAAGAACTTACGGGAGGTGATAAAGTCCATCTCGCAAGCCAAGATGCATAAAAACAAAGAAAACATAAAAATAGAAAGACTTTAGGGTCATTTTCAAGGTCACCCAAAATTTGATGAGTTTTTGGGGAGTGCTTTAGATGACTTTCTTTCTAAGCCTTGAACTAGGCTACTTGCAATAGGAATGGTGCTTTTGATTCTAAGGGTTCTCTATAAGGGACAAATGGAAAAGCATACATGCAACATTCCTCTTTTTGCCAAACAAAATCCAACTAAACAACTATTGCAAATAAGAATTGACAAGTGTGTTCAATTTTAAACCCAAATGAAATGTTTGGTAGTGTTCATTTAACCCCTTGGTCTTAGTTGCAAACTTTGAAAATCATTCACCAAAAACACTTAAATTCTTTGTTAAACACCAAAACAAAATTCCTAATCAAATTTTAAGCATGCAAAAGTGATTTAAACATGTTTTGAGCAAATATCTCACTTGATCATGTAGCAAAATTGTTAGCATGTCCTTTAGCTTTGAAGCCCTTTTGAGTTTGAAATACAAACTTTGAAAACGTAGCTCTCGGGTCTATGTTTTTGAAAAAACATAGTGACCGATGTCGGTTAATACCATTGACATCGGTTACGGCCAACTGAGAGCTAATCGATGTCAGTTTTGCTGACCGACATTACTTAATCCAAGTAACTAATGTTGGTATTTCTATCGACATTGGTTACTGTGTAAAAATTGTGGCAGCTAAAAACGGCAAAATAAAGTCAGAAAATCAATTTGAAAAAGTTTTAAGAGTTCAAATAAGTATTTTAAAGTTACAAAAAGATGTCCTTCATGTGTAGGATGCGTTTGGTCCCACCGAATGTGCCATTATGCGATCTAAAAATTTGACTCAAGAGAGGATGGTTAGTATGGTGTTAGTTCTAAAATGAAAATAAAATGAAATAAACACACTAATAGCATAACATCTCCAGGTCTAGATAGTAGGGAGAGCTTAGTTAACAAAAGCAAATAACAAGCACAACTAAAAATCAAGGGATCAAATACAAGAGTTCCTTCAACTTCCTTGATGCTCCAAATGCTTGTTGTGGTGGCTAGTTCGGCTTATACTTATGAAGTCTTTGGCAATGGAAGCTTGACAACCTCTATCTTGTAATATCCCTTCAGATACCAAAACAAAAGCTCTGAACAAAGATACAATTTTTGCCAAAATAATTTCCAAATAAATAAATAAATCACAATATAGTCTCTCAATAGCAAATCACAGATCTTATCACTTGTTCTTCTAGACGATTACACAATTAAATCTCTGTCATACAAATAAAATAATATGAAATATTCTGTCTTAAAACCCTGGGCCTTTGCAAATCTGGAAATTAAGCTTGAATTTAGACGTCTCGACCTGAAGTGTCGAACACACAGTCACCGGCGTTAGTCAATATACTGCCGACGTTGGTCTCTGTCAGTCCTTCTCTATCGATGTCGGTCTTTAGTTGGCTGATGTCGGTCACTGGGGATCTCTGTCTGCCGAGGTCAGTATCTGCATGGATCTATACGAACTTGTACAGACTTCGTACGGCCGCCAATAAAGCACAACCTATCTGTTGGACCCCTGATCTGAAGATATATGGCTCTAATACAGAAGATCTCTATCTGTATAATTTATTGAATCAAAAACCTAATAAAATAAATACCTGGAAAGCTCTGTGAAAACTTCTATATGAAGTTACCTCTCAAATTTGTAAACCTTTATGATAACTTCTGTATGAAGCTATCTCTCAATTTGGCAATAGATCAGCTGATATTTCACAGCCTCTAAATTGCACACACTGAAGAGTTGATGTTCTCCAATGCAGATGGAATCCTAGAACCCTTGGCTCAATCTTCACAGAAGAATTCTTCAATATCAAAAATTAATAATCAATGCATAATCAATAATGGCCTCCATGAGAAACCCTTATACCCTCAAAAGATATGCTTGCCCTAATTAGGGTTTTCTTAAATTAAAATTAGGGTTTCTAGATTAAAATTAGACAAAATAATTAATATTTGATTAAATCAATCAAATATTAATATCTCCCTCAATACATGTTTGATCGAGCCCAAACGAAAGCCAACTGGAAAAATTCTGCTAAACGAAGCCAAGACAATCTCCTTCAAGACCCTCTAACCATCTTATCAGCCTAGTCGCATGATAGGCTAATCATCAACTCTGAGCGATGTCACCTAAAAAAGGAACATGACAATCTGCCCCTCCTGAAATTGCTTGTCCCCAAGCAATGTCGGAACAATGAACCAATCGATCCACCTAGATCCCAAATGTAGTCATGATCTATACTGATGAAAATCAATGCAAGCTCATGTAATATCCTCTGAAATATAACCAAGAGGAATCCAAAATCAAACTAGCGAATGCATCTCAACTGAACTTCAAAATCACAAATACTAGGTATGCATTCCACCCTGCTATGCGGAAGGCACACTCCAACTCCGCAACAACTCCCAAATGGAACTATGCCAAGTGTGGAGAATCCACGCACTGTACCCCTACTGTGATCAATATATCTCTGCAAATCACCATTGCCCTGGATGTGTCGATACTGTAGTCTATGTAACTTACTTCTACCAATTCCATCTACAAAAGATGGTGCCAATCCATCCCATAACTGATCCCTCTGTAAAGGTGGCATGATCAACTGTACCACACTGTCATCGGTGTGAGAAGAATCAATTTGGAGACTCGACTCCATTGGTATCCCAAACTCATCAGAACCAGGTACTCCCAAATCTTGAACATGTGTGTCAGCCCCAACAACATGCTCCTCGGTAACAACTGTAGGAACGTACTCACCACCAACCACCTCAATATACAAATGAACTGGGTCTGGGGCTGGTGAAGACCACAAATGCTCTAACTCTATGGTCATCTCAGCCAACTAAAATTGTGACTCCTCGAAAGCCAACTGCGTACTCTCAAGAATCTCAGAAGTCACCTTGAGCTGCTGAGTAAGCTCACTCACCCTATCTTCCTTGGCCAATAATGCATCATATGTTGTGCTGCCCCACTCCATAAGATAATCTCTGTCGGCTACCAACTACATATAATCTTGCCTCAGAATCTGGATAGCCTCCCATAAAGAGTGGATCTCTGTCAAGGGTAAATAACTGCCTCCCTGCTCAATGCTAGTAGGAAAACCCCATCCATAAACTGCTAACAACTGATGAGCAGCATCAAAATGCTTGCAAGCAGTAGCAATGTCTCACTCACTAACTCTCAGCTGACTAAACACATGGTGGCACTAGCTAGATTGTCTCCTACCATCCTCCTCTGATGCACGGTCCAAAAGAGTAGACTCAAAATCACTGATCTCTAGCGTACTACCATCCATACTCTGTGAATCAACTCCATAACTCATATCAACATACAGAGTATCAACAACTGTAGCATCACTGTCTAACTCCTTTGTATCAAAGGAAACTATCGGTGAAACTAAGTCCTCAAAACTATCCACTGCATTCTCCTGGGTGTCATCTGCAATAACTGGATCCTGGGACTCTTCTACAATCTCTGTCATAGCTGAGAGATCATCAACCCTCAGTGCACTAACATCTGAGCACACCACCCCACTCTGAGTGCAAGCATCGAACTCATCCTCATCTTCACTATCTCCTATCTCATACCAATCATGGGACATGTTGCTATACCGTCTAATTGATCTGTAGTGCTCTCTCCTCATCTTAACAAAGCGATCAAAAGACACCTTCTTTCGAGCCTTAGGTGATAATAACTCCCACTCATCATTCGCTGTCATATACCGTGTGGATTTGTTTTTGAATATAGGGTATGAAAGAATGTCATTCATCCTCCTCTGGGTTTCATCCAACTATTTCAAACTTTGCTTCAGCTTCTTCATATCATTGTCCCACTGTTTTTGAGTACTTGAAGTACACATGATTTACTAGCCGATTCCCTTATGTGTACTCAAGCGAAAAATAACTCAAAGAAAAATAAAACAACGACTTAAAAAAATAATAACTAAAAATTAGCTAATTTTAAAAGCTTTTGGCACTGTCATGTGTGGATATATTTTCTACCTTGAACCCGTTGAAAACCTTGATTGAAATGGAATGTGAATCTGCTTAATACTGAACGGTGCCGAGAAAAATGAATGGTGGCAGTGTTGATCTTGGCTGAGATAATGAAAAGAAAAGATCAAAACTTTGATTGCTATCCTTCTTTGCTGCAAGCGCCCAACTTCTTCTCGATGCTCTCCCTCCAACGTTTCCTCCCTCCGTCAACCCTCCTTGCTGCCTTTCCACTTTCTCTTCCCTTTCTGCTCTTAAATCGACCTCCTCCCTCAAGCGCTTCTTCCTTCGCCCTTTGGCATTGAAAATTTTCCCCACTATATAATCTTGAAGGAGATGCGTGCGCACAGAGTGATATTGGGGGTTTTGAGTTTATGCTGAAACTTTCGTCGACTTACTATACAAATCTCAGAAATAGGGTTCCCGATGTGTTGACTGAGAAACAGATGGAGGAGTGTGATGAATTGGGGATATTGCATGCATAACAACGCTTCTCTTGTCGTAACTATCTCTGCGTGCCCTAGCTCTCTGCCCTGCCTCTGTGTGCCTCTCTCTGCATTCTATGCTGCTGACCTAAATCCCTGCACAATATTTATACACCGCAAACCTCTGTCGCATATTCCTTCCACCGTTTTGTGTAGGATTGTCTTGAACGCGGTTTTATGCATGAAAGGACTTTATAACAGAATATGTTTCAAAATGACTCGATTATGCCCTGGAAAACCTCAATGTTTGGTAACAAGCACTTTATCAACGGCTCACAAATTTGCAACATCTTTCTTTATTCTCCTCATGGTTATATCACACACAGAGCTGTATAT
Source organism: Torreya grandis (assembly GCA_037957365.1). Classification (NCBI taxonomy): domain Eukaryota; kingdom Viridiplantae; phylum Streptophyta; class Pinopsida; order Cupressales; family Taxaceae; genus Torreya; species Torreya grandis. Next base: position 427,011 of record JARHVA010005613.1, on the reverse strand, counting down.
CTTCAGATTGAGCATCCAAAATAGGCCGCGTGCCTTATATTCGTTACATGCCGTGTACTTGTAATTTTATTTGTCTTTTTCTGAATATAATTTGTGTGAGAACCACTGTAACCCCTGGCCCCTTTTTTTTCCTTCCTATACGGCCTGTTACAGATTTGTACGGAATCCATCAACGAATAAGAATATAGTACACCCTGTGTGGTCCCAACTCTTGTGGCTGTATAAGATTGTCAAACCCTCAGGATGGCAGGATAAAGCTCTGATACCCCTGTAATATCCCTTCGGATACCAAAACAAAAGCTCTGAACAAAGATATAATTTTTGCCAAAATAATTTCCAAATAAATAAATAAATCACAATATAGTCTCTCAATAGCAAATCACAGATCTTATCACTTGTTCTTCTAGACGATTACACAATTAAATCTCTGTCATACAAATAAAATAATATGAAATATTCTGTCTTAAAACCCTGGGCTTTTGCAAATCTAGAAATTAAGCTTGAATCTAGACGTCTCGGCCTGCTGTGTCGAACACACAGTAGCTGGCGTCGGTCGATATATTGTCGATGTCGATCTCTGTCGGTCCTTCTCTGTTGATGTCGGTCTTCAGTCGGCCGATGTCGGTCACTGGGGATCTTTGTCTGCCGAGGTCAGTATCTGCGTGGATCTGTACGGACTTCGTATGACTGCCAATAAAGCATAACCTGTCTGTTGGACCCCTGATCTGAAGATATATGGCTCTAATACAGAAGATCTCTATCTGTATAATTTATTGAATCAAAAACCTAATAAAATAAATACTTGGAAAGCTCTGTGACAACTTTTTTATGAAGTTACCTCTCAAATCTGTAAACCTCTGTGATAACTTCTGTATGAAGCTATCTCTCAATTTGGCAATAGATCCACTGATATTTCACAGCCTCTGAATCGCACACACTGAAGAGTTGACGTTCTCCAATGCAGATGAAATCTTGGAACCCTTGGCTCAGTCTTCACAGAAGAATTCTTCAATATCAAAAATCAATAATCAATGCATAATCAATAATGGCCTCCATGAGAAACCCTTATACCCTCAAAATATATGCTTGCCCTAATTAGGGTTTTCTTAAATTAGAATTAGGGTTTCTAGATTAAAATTAGACCAAATAATTAATATTTGATTAAATCAATCAAATATTAATATCTCCCTCAATACATGTCCGATCGAGCCCAAACGAAAGCCAACTGAAAAAATTCTGCTAAACGAAGCCAAGACAATCTCCATCAAGACCCTCTAACCATCCTATCAGCCTACAAGGGTCTCATGACAGGCTAATCATCAACTCTGAGTGATGTCACCTAAAAAGGGGACATGACATATCTCTCCTTGACACCTTTGGCTTGTGGCTTTGCTTGGCTTGGAATCAATTTGGCATGGTAACACTAGTTGCTTGAAGCTTTTGGAACCAATCGTGCATTATAACTTTGCACAAATTAAGCTTAGAAATGATGTTGTGAGGCCTTGTATTTATAGATTTTAAGATTTGGTCAGAATCAACCTCAACTGTCCATTTCAAGATTGAGATATGTGGTTGAGGATTAATTCAATTTTTAGAATTAAATTTGTAATTATCCTCATCATGAAATTGGAAGAAGGGGCAATTAAAAGGCATGGAGTGCATCATGGAAGGCATTGATGAGGCATGGAGGGCATAAATCTTGATATTTGTTGGCATTTATGGCTTAGGGATCTCTTCCCAAGAAATGAGGTCACTTGATGATGCAGATATTCAACATTTATATCTAAAACAAAGTATTCAACAAGTCTCCATGGAATTATTAATTATGCCTTGATTTGAATTAATTAGCTCTTAAGCATGATTAAGCACTTTATGCAAAAAATACCCAGATTGATCAGAATGTCTTGTTATTGGTTTTAAATTTGATTGGATTGAAATTGGAAGTCACTGTTAGATGCGTATTCCCATTTAGATGTTGCCAACAACCAATAACAAAGGCATGATTCTTATGCAAAAGATTTGATAGGAAATAACACTCCAGAGCACATGGGTGCAAAATTGGCATTTTGACTCGAAATGATCTGATCAAAGTTAGTTGGCCCACAAATTGCATTGCCTCATTTAAGGCTATCCTGGCCAAAATTGACACTTGAATATGTCAGTTTCACATTATTTTACGTGTTTTAGCCCAAATTGTGCATTTTGGGTGGAAATTGGCCAAAAACTTGATTGGAGGTAATCGATGGCCAATTTTAGGTGTCTACAAGTACTACCCAATAGTTGTCATAATATTGTCTACTAGTTGTTCAATATTTACTTCATAATAACAAATATGTAAAATTAACAACTGTGAATACATTAATGTACAATATATTTACACCATGTACAAGTATTGAATAATGCATTTTTTTAATGCATTTTGAACGTCTTATTTTAAATCAATTCAAATTGTGACTTTTTCTCCATATCAACATTTTGAAAAAAAAATTAAACTTTAAATAAATTAATTTTGACGTTCCTACATGACATCTAAGTAGTAATGTGAACCCCAACTTACAATGTTTCTAAGAGATCTTTCTAAATTGAAGAAATAAGCAAAAGTAACCACAAATTAGGGTCTAAGAGGACGTGATTAACATTGAGGGCCAACAAAAGCGTCTTAGGTAAGGGTCTTATATTGGGGACTAGATAATTATTTTTAACTGGTAGCTATTTTTTTTTTAAGTGGGCACTGTTTTTTTCCTTATTAGCGATTTTATACTTTTTAAAATTTTATACAATACATACTACTCAAAAAAATTACAAATTTTTTGTTAAAAATATTTTATTACAAAATTTTTGTTAAAAAAAAAAAATTAAACATTTTATTATAATTTTTTGGTTTGAAAAGAATCAAATAAATTTAATTCGATGTAAATACACACTTGACAATTATATAGGAACTACCATGTAAATCTTCAAACACTTTATTGCTTCCCACCCTTCACAAGCTTCTTTCTAAATAATATATACTCTTTATTTTACTATACAAATATTGTTTAAACCCTTATGCTAAAAATTATAGAGGTAGTACAGCCCAGTACCTAAATTATAGAAATAACAGCTGCCACTATCGTAAGGGCAGCTTTTCTTTGAAACCCTAAGCTGATGTCGTCAGGCAACTTTTCTTTGAAACCCTAAGCCGAGCCGATCGTAGCCCAGCAGGGCATCCGGTGAATAGCTGAATCCATGTCGACAATGAATAATTTATGCGACCGCCTATTTGCGAGGCGCAGGTTGATTTACGTTGCATCGCGATCGTTTTTTCCATTTCATTTGGTTAAACAATTCTCAGCCATAACGAGACCTGACAATGCCCATTTGCAAAGTCCCTTTGCAGAATTCGCTAATACCAAATTTAACGTTTCTTCCTCCGTCATCTCCCAGATTTTCAAACGTGCTACCCATTTGCAGAGGCTCCAAACCCTCGAAAAGGTGGAGGAGTTTGTTGACATGTTGAGCAAACACGGCCTCCAACAACACCAAATTGCAAGCATAATGAGAGTGCAACCCACACTTGTGACTCGCAATTTAGAAACAGTAGTACAACCCAAACTTCTGCTACTGAAAGATTTCGGCATTGAGGGTGAACATCTGGCGAAAGTTTTGACCACGAATCCTGCAATCCTGACCCTCAGCGTGCAGAGTGTGCTTTTTAACATCACGTTTTTCAAGAATATATTTGAGTCGCATGACTTGTTCATCAAGACCGTGTTAAGGAGCTCGTTTATTCTCACGAGTAACGTTGAGAAAGTTGTGAAACCATCGCTTGTATTTTGGGAAGGATGTGGCGTACACGGGAAGGAGCTGGCTCAGATGGTATTTGCAAATTCGAGGCTACTCAGAATCTCATCTTTGACGCCTGATAAAATTGATCTTATCGACAATCTCGGTGTTAAAAAGGAAAGCAAAATGTACAATTATATTTTGTTGCTCGTCGCTGTTTCCCGCATGGAAACATTAGAGTCTAAAATGCACAATCTTCAAATGTGCGGACCCTCCCATGAAGAAGTGATGGGATTATTTAGAGCTTCCAATTCTATCTTCTATTTATCGAAGGACAATGTTCGCAAAAAAATTGGACTTTATTGTTAATAACATGGAGCTCTCTGCGAATTTTGTGGTGAAGCACCCATCCTTGATAAACATGAATTTTGAAAAGATTGAGATACCTAGGTTTCTCGTTTGGAAAAAAATGAAATCTATGGATGGGATCAGGCATCCTAAGCTCAAGCCACTTTATACTATCTTGACGATGGCGGAGGCAAATTTTGTTGGCAAGATTGTAAAAGAGCATCCTGAATCTACAATGTTATACTCCATTTATGAGAAGGCCAAGGCAGATGCCTCAAGTCTCCCAAAGATCTCAACCAATTCTTTTTTAGCTATCCCGTTTGGCGGATACAAAGCATGATGAATCTGATTGAAATTGTCGTGTGTTTAATTGCTCTTCAAGCAAGGTATGCATGTTAATTGTTATCTTCGAAAACTGAGCTTCGGTTGCTTTTGCACTGGCCATTTAGTGCTTGTTATATTTTAACTAACTTGAAGTTTTATACCAGTTTTATAGCAATTGAAACTCTAGTTTCTAGAAATTGTATTATGTTTAAACAGAAGTCCTTATAGATCAGCAGCTTTCTCTAGTACATTATTCAAAGATCGAAGTTACAAAACGAGGTGGCTTTCTATCGGATATTTTGAAAGAAAAGCGGTTCAGATGACAACCATAACCTTTATGAATGGATCATGTCATTTGATACAGAGCTCCATATGCGGCCAGGATAAAAATTCTGCACTAACATGGATTGCTATGCAACTCAGGAAATGGGAGGGGGAGAGAACTGGTTATAGGGCGAGAGTGTTGTTAGGCTGCACTAATACCTGCTTTCTCTTTGAAGGGAACATGGTAGTAGACCTGTTCTCTTTGGCTAAGAATTATTTTATTTTGTCAGATACACGAGTGTCTGATGCAGAGCTAATGCTCTGTTTCCAACATTTGAAAAATTCCAGCAGCAAGATATTCTGTAAATTTAGCGTGCAGATTTGCTTCCTTGTATTCTAATATAGTAAGGCTGCATTAAACGCTATCCTGTAAAAACTGCTGAGATTTGAAGCTTGTCTCAGCTCTCTAGTTGATCAATTAAGCGTGTCTTCAAACCTATGAAATGCATAGCAAACCAGCAAGCCTGTCAGGATTATGAGCACAATTGATTACCTTTGTATAAGCAACTAAACACGGAATTTAACCAGAAGTAAAATGTAACTAGAATTCAAAAACAACACAGAATATGAGAGACAATACAATCTTGTATTAATACTCTTCCAGAAGGAAATACAATGAAGAAATCACACTCTTCCCACACCTCTTGGGCGTACCAGTAATTCTCCCTCAAGAGTTCTTTCACTCAACCAATTACAACCACAACTCAAACACAGAGTTGTACCCTCCACCAGTCAGTAACAATACTGCCAGTCCACCAAGTACTCAAAGTACTCCAAGTAGATTTTCCTGATCTTGCACCTTGTTGTGTTGTAGATCTCCTTTGATCTTGCTACCCCGCAGATCCCCTTTGACCTTGCACACACACACACCAACAAATCAACTGATTTTACTTACCATGTAGATATTCTACCTGATCTTGCACAACCTGTAGATCAACTGATCTTGCAATTGGAAGGATCTCTTCCTTGTCCTTGATTACAATACAGCTCCATGGGTCTCTTAAATAGATCTCATGCAAACAATAATTAGACTTCCTAATTACAATAATTAGAAACGCAGACTCAAGACTAAAATTAGTCTTTTACATGCAAACTAACTATTCGTCTAAAATTAGACTAGTTCTGGAAGCGCATGCAAATACACACACACAGGTTGCCGACGTCGGTTCCTGTCTGACCGATGTCGGTCGACCCATAACCGACGTCGGTTACTGCGAACACTGAATATGACTGACGTCGATTGATCAGACCGACGTCGGTTGCTCTGCAACTCAGCAACCTCTTCCATTTGCATCAGTGAAGCTTTTAGCTCCACAATTTAACAATCTCTCACTTGGAGATAAACAGTTGCACCTGTACCTGTTCCTGTACATCATCTAATTTTGTTTCCTGGCTTGTATCCCTCTTCAAGTTCAATCTTGAAGACCAACCACCACATATTCTGTGGTGCTACTCCTGTCATCCAAGTAACCTACCATATCCGAATCTACATACCCATGTAAAGAAGTGCTTGACCCTGCATAGCATGTTAACCTGCTGCTGGTCCCTCTCAGATACCTGAGAATCCACTGAACTGCTTTTCAATGCTCTTTTATCGAATTGGCCACAAATTTGCTGACAACTCCCATTGCTTGGGTAATATCAGGTCTAGTAAACATGTACTTAACCTCATCATGTGATTTGGGACACTGTTCTGTGGACTGTCCATCCATAGGTGTGCTAACCGGTTCTGCATTTTGCATATTGAACTTCTCCACTACCTTATTCACATAATCATCATGAGACAACATCAACCTGTGACTTTCTCTGTCTTTAGAAATACTCATGCCAAAGAATTTTGCTGCTCTCAAATCTTTCATGACAAACCTCTGAACTAACTTTACCTTTAGCTCAACAATCTCCTGCATGTGTGACCCTGCAACAAGTATATACACTACATACAGTAACACGATAATGTAGCTAATATTATCCAATCTGGGAAAGTAAACACAATGGTCACATTGACATTGATTAAAGCCATGCTTTGTCATACACCTATCAAACCTTAAACACCATTGTTCTGTAGCCTGTTCAAGACCATATAACCTGGCCTTCTGTCTCACGTGTCCATTTTCTCATTTTTTAACCTGAAAATCCATTTATTTTTCAGTGCTTTCCTTCTGGCTATCAACTCTACCAAATCTCTCGTTTGGTTCTCTTTCAAAGAATCAATTTTCTCATTCATGTCATGCTCCCATTGTTTCTTGAATTTTACTTGCATTGTCTCTTTAAAACTACCTGGTTTTTTACCATCAGTGAGCAACAAGTAGTGTAAAGAAGGGGAATAACGAATTCGAGACTTACTTACCCTTTCAGTCTTCATGGGCGTTTGAGACTCCTTGACAGCTTGTTGTCCGCCTAAAATCCATTTTCTGGTCGACCTTGGTCTGCACCCGATCGATGTCGATTCCCCTTGATCGCCGACGCCGGTTCTCTGACCGACGTCGGTGTCCACCTAGTCGCCGACGTAAGTTTTCTGACCGACGTCGGTTTTCACCTGCCCGACAACACCGACTCTGGTCTGCACATGACCGACGTTGGTACTTGCCTGACAGACGTCGGTAACTGTGTTTTCCTGTGAGTGATGACTTTTTATCCGCGAGCTCACTTTGGATCATAACCTTGTCCAAACTGCTCTGCTCAGAATTATTCAGCGCTTTGAGCTGATCTCTGTCCATCTTCTCTTTGAAAATCAAGGCTTTCTTGTTCTTGTCAAAAATATCAGATATTCAAAAGGCTTTCTTGTTCCTGTGAGTGATGACTTTTTACCCGCGAGCTCACTTTGGATCATAACTTTGTTCTTGTTTCTGAAAATCAAGGCTTTCTTGTTCTTGTTCCTGTGAGTGATGACTTTTTATCCGCGAGCTCACTTTGGATCATAACCTTACCTCACTTTCTTGTATTGCTTACAGAAATTTTGATCTATGCTTTTCGAATCTGAACTCTTACCTTTTGACTCAAGAACATGCATCCCCTTCTTACTCATGTGACCAACTCTATAGAGCCATATCTTTGCATCTACATCTGAAGTAGATAAATCAGAAGGAGAATCAGTAATATAAGAAGATAGATAAAAAGTACCTACTTTCTTACCTCTTGCTAAAACAAGTGCACCCTTGAAAACTTTTCAATATTTCGCTGTGAGAGTTACTGTGCATCCCTCATCACCCAACTTTTCTACAAAAATCAAATTTCGCTTCAGGTCTGGGACATGTATGACCTCTTTCAACACCCATGTGTTGCCCGTCTGCAATTTCAGCTGCACTTTCCCTTTGCCAACTATTTAACAAAGTTTACCATCCCCTAAATAAATTTTTTCAAAGTCTCCTTGGACATAATCATGAAAAATTTTTCTATTTGGGGTTGCATGGAAAGAGGCACCAGAATCTAAAACCCCAAATTTCACTTTATCCAAGGAATATACAAGAGCATTCTGTGCAACAATACCTGCAACATCTGTTTCTTCATTTTTTTCATGCTAATCTTCTTTCAACCAACAATATTTCTTTACATGCCTTTTTTTTCACAATTTCAACAGATTTTACTGCCATATCTAGATTTGGATCTCCTGCCTATCTTTGACTTTGATTTTTCTTGTTCGATCTTCTCTCTTTGCTTTTCTTTGCTTTCAACACTTAAAACATTCTATGATGATTTTCTTGTGTTTTTTCTGCGAATTTTTTCATTTAAGATTACATTAACTACATCATCAACTTTCAAGATATTTGAAACAGATGCAGTATTACTAACTGCCATTACCAAACTATTCCAACTTTCAGATAAAGAGCATAAGATTAAGAGAGCCTTAATTTCATCATCAAAAGCTATATTGACTGAAATTAACTGATTTACTAATCCATGAAAATCATTAAGATGACTATGTATCGATCCACTTTCCAGCATTTGTAAATTAAATAATTACTTCATAAAAAATACCTTATTCGACGCTGAAGGTTTTTATATAAATTTGCCAAAGATTTCATTAACTCTACTGTTGTCTTACCCTGTGATAAGTTGAAAATCACAGACGATGCCAGGGTCAACCTTATAGATCTCAGAGCCTTCCGATCAAAAACATTCCATTCTTCATCTTTCATATCTGTGGGCTTGCTTGCAACCCCACCCAACGATAAGTACAGATCTTTCTGATACAGATAATCCTCTATCTGCATCTTTCATAATTGATAATTTTTGCCATTGAATTTCTCCATTCTTAGTGTACTTTTTTCTGTCATTGCTTTACTCCCACTCAAACACAAACCCCTGTGAGTGACCTGTAATCAACAAACACTAACCTGCTCCGAACCAGGCTCTAATGAATCTGCAACCTCGCTCTGATACCACTTGTCAGGATCCGGAGCACAATTGATTACCTTTGTATAAGCAACTAAACACGGAATTTAACCAGAAGTAAAATGTAACTAGAATTGAGAAACATCACAGAATATGAGAGACAATACAATCTTGTATTAACACTCTTCCAGAAGGAAATACAATGAAGAAATTACTCTTCCCACACCTCTTGGGCGTACTAGTGATTCTCCCTCAAGAGTTCTCTCACTCAACCAATTACAACAACTCAAACACAGAGTTGTACCTTCCACCAGTCAGTAACAATACTGCCAGTCCACCAAGTACTCAAAGTACTCCAAATAGATCTCTTTGATCTTGCACCTCGTTGTGTTGCAGATCTCTTTTGATCTTGCTACTCCGCAGATCTCCTTTGACCTTGCACACACACACACCTGCAAATCAACTGATCTTACTTACCATGTAGATCTTCTTCCTGATCTTGCACAACCTGCAGATCAACTAATCTTACAATTGGAAGGATCTCTTCCTTGTCTTTGATTACAATACAGCCCCATGGGTCTCTTAAATAGATCCCATGTAAACAATAATTAGACTTCCTAATTACAATAATTAGAAATGCAGACTCAAGACTAAAATTAGTCTTTTACATGCAAACTAACTGTCTGTCTAAAATTAGACCAGTTCTGAAAGCGCATGCAAATGCACACACACACAAGTTGCTGACGTCGGTTCCTGTCTGACCGATGTCGGCCAACCCATAACCGACGTCGGTTGCTTTGCAACTCAGCAACCTCTTCCATTTGCATCAGTGAAATTTTTAGCTCCACAACTTAACAAAGCCTAGGGTCCATCTTTACACTTCAAAAGTTGTACGACAATTTGATAATTCTCAGCAAGCTAGATAGTTTATAGGGGACATCCCCCTTCCTTCTTGCTTGTGAAAGAAAAATTCTGAACCTCTTGGTTCAACATCATTTTTTTTAGTTGGTAAAACGAGGGGTTCTATTGGGGTCCTCACCCTTTGGAACAAGAAAGAAATACATAACAATAAAGCAAAGCTCGCGAGACAAGCGGCCAAATCCTACAACCACATTCTCACATTCTACAAATAAGCCAATAAATACTACCATACGTGACGAGGAGGAATAAGATTTGTTAATTCCCAACAATCTAGATAGTTTAAGCAGAACAAAAGTAAGCAAACATTCATTATTGAGGCAAACCCCAGAAAGAGGGTTTTGGGAAATATAACCCTTTTTTTAATTTTCATATTGGAACCAACAGTGCTGTTGTACCAAAAAAAACAATCCCTCATTCACTACCTACAAAAAAGCTACCTAAAAAATACTGTTGACGTCTTAAGATTGCGCTAGATCTTAATCAACAACAATGGAAAGTTTCAAGCTATGGGACAATGCGGCTTGAAAATAACCTCCAGATTTTAAAGAAGCTGGTCTCTTCTTTTGTATTGGGTGTTGGAAAAAAGGGATAGGAGACTAAACAGAAACGCAAAATGCAGGAATTGAAACCTAACTATGGCGATGCGCCTGAGAGTAATCCTAATCCTAATCTGAGCACAGTGAAACTATTATGTGATTCTATTACATTTAAGAGCAGACAAGTGCATGATCAATGTAAAAGATTGGAATAACAGAAATAGAGGCTCACAACAGGGGAGTCTTTTGCTGAGATATAGGAATTGTCAACAAAGGCATAGTGTTCAATCTTTTTAATAGAATCTTCCAATCACATAGGAGACGCAGAAGTCACGCACAGTCATGTAAATCTTCAGATTCAAGAAAACGAGACAAAAACAAATAACATTTCCAATCACCGCACTAGAAAATCTATAGTATAGACTACTTTGCAAACAACACAAATAATATCAACAAAGGCATGGAGCTCAAATTTCTTCAATTCATTCAGCCACATAAGGGGCACAGAAACATGCACGATTACATAAAATTTACAAGTCAAGAAAATTGAGACAAGCAAATGATATTATTGGCCACAAACTTCAGATAGTCTAAAACTATGAGAATTCCCCCCCCTCTTTTAGATTTTACAATTCTACTTATATAGACTCAGATGTCTCCCTACATCATCGCCTTCTTTCCCGCTCAATTTCAAATTTCGATCTAACTCACAAAGGGCAAACAGACGGCCCATTAATGCCTCGGGAAGGCCATGTTGGAGAAAGGGCGGCTGCCCATTACTACGGCATGGTGATTCCTGACTGGTACCTTCTTCCGCGCCTGAAATTCAAATTCTATCACCTACTGGGCCGCACACCTGTCTATTCTGTCTTAAACTCTGAGGGGACAAACAGTCGACTCCTTCAATGCTTTGGGGGCTCCATAAAATTACCCGATCACTGTTTCATCTACTTGAATTAACTCCAGCCAATTTTCCCTCCATTTTGCTTTAACATGTAAGCGGACACTCTGTTCTATTAGATACGGGAGAGGACACTTAGCCGACTCATGAAAATTCTCTTCACGGTCTAGGAGACACCGGGGGACGACACTTGGCGCCTTCTGCCTGTTTCGTCGAAGACACGCGGCTCCCTCCGCTTCTCTTTGGCTGCGCTGTAGATTTATTCGGGACACATATTAGACTTTTACCGCTGGTGACACTTGGCAGCTTCCGTAGACTTTTGAAGTAACATCCGGGACCCACCATCGTTTTATATTTGTCAATGGAGCTTGACGATGATTCTCTCGGGCGTTGACACGTGGAGGCTTCCGCTGCTTCGAGGAAGATAAGTGGCATCTTCCGCTTCTTCGTCTAAAGGTACGTGGCGCCTTCCGCTGCCTTTTGGGGATGGGGTAGAAAATGACCGGATAGTGACACTTGGCAGCCTCCGCTGCTCTTAGCACTTAAGCAAAATGAAAGGACGCCTTTATGCGTTGAACGAAATCGTTGGACCAAAGTCTCCTGGAAAGCGACATTTGGCAGCATCCGCTTAAACTTGAACTCGGGCACAATGAGACGAAGGAAACAAGAAGGGGAAAAAGACCTGTGTGCGGAGGGCGACACTTGGCAGCTTCCGCTGCATCTCAACACTTAGGCAAAATGAATCGGCCCTCTGCTTCAAAATTACAACGCTCGGATCAAAGAATAAATTAAATACGACGTAGAGTAAAAATTACTCTACAAATACTTATACGAAAACAGAGATTTAACAACACTTTTCTAAATTTAGCAAAAGCTAGGAGATCAGGACCAACATATTCTCCCACAAACTATAATAGTAATTCTCCAATATGACATAAATGACAACACAATATTCCTAACTAATTTTAGTTTTGGCCTCTTAAAATTATGGAAGTGATCTATAATGGATCCTCTAGCAGTCCTAAATGCACATTTTCTTTCAGCTTCGTAAGACTAGGCCCCATATGGATAGTTGGTAGTCGGCACTCGGCTCACCCCATCTATATGGAGGGAATCCAAGCTATATATATAGATAGGCCCTCCCCCAAATAGATCATTTTTTTGGCAGATAGCCAGATAGCCAATTAGATATATAGGGTTGGTAGGGGATGGGCTGGGGAGTGCCCCATAAACAGGGGACCTTCCCCTTCCTCCCTGCTTGTGAAGAAAAATTCTGAACCACTTGGTTCAGCATCATTTTTTTCGTTGGTACAACGAGGGGTTCTGTTGGGGCCCTCACCTTTTGGAACAAGAAAGAAACACATTGCAATAAAGCAAATCCCGAGAGACAAGCGGCCAAATCCTACAGCCATGTTTTCACATTTTACAAATAAGCCAATAAATACTACCATACGCAATGAGGAGGAATAAGATTTGTTAATTCCCAGCAAGCTAGATGGTTTAAGCAGAATGAAAGTAAGCAAACACTCATTGTTGAGGCAAACCCCCAAAAGAGGGTTTTGGGAAATATAACTCTTTTTTTAATTTTCAGATTGGAACCAACAGTTCTGTTGTACCAAAAAAACAGTCTTTCATTCATTACCTACAAAAAAGCTACCTAAAAAATACTTATATGAAAACAAAGATTTGACAACACTTTTCTAAATTTAGCAAAAGCTAGGAGATCGGAACCAACATATTCTCCCACAAACTATAATAGTAATTCTCCTATATGACATAAATGACAACACAATATTCTTAACTAATTTTAGTTTTGGCCTCTCAAAATTATGGAAGTGATCTATAATGGATCCTCTAGCAGTCCTAAATGCACATTTTTTTCAGCTTCATAAGACTAGGCCCCATATAGATAATCGGTAGACGGCACTCAGCTGACCCCATCTATATGGAGGGAATCCAAGCCATATATATAGATAAGCCCTCCCCCAAACAGATCTTTTTTTTGGCAGATAGCTAGATAGCTAGATAGATATATAGGGTTGGTATGGGAGGGGCTGGGGTGTGCCCCATAGATAGGGGACCTCCCCCTTTCTCCCTGCTTGTGAAGAAAGATTCTGAACCTCTTGGTTCAGAAGCATTTTTTTAAGTTGGTAAAATGAGGGGTTCTAGTGGGGCCCTCACCCTTTGGAACAAGAAAGAAATATATAACAATAAAGCAAAGCTCGAGAGACATGCGGCCAAATCCTACAGCCACGTTTTCACATTTTACAATTAAGTCAATAAATATTACCATATGTGATGAGGAGGAATAAGATTTGTTTATTCCCAGCAAGCTAGATAGTTTAAGCAGAATGAAAGTAAGCAAACACTCATTGTTGAGGCAAACCCCCCAAAAAAGGGTTTTGGGAAATATTACCCTTTTTTTAATTTTCAGAATGGAACCAACAGTCCTGTTGTACCAAAAAAACAGTCCCTCATTCACTACCTACAAAAAAGCTACCTAAAAAATACTTATACGAAAACAAAGATTTAACAACACTTATCTAAATTTAGCAAAAGCTAGGAGACTGGGACAAACATATTCTCCCACAAACTATAATAGTAATTCTCCTATATGACATAAATGACAACACAATGTTCCTAACTAATTTTAGTTTTGGCCTCTTAAAATTATGGAAGTGAGCTATAATGGATTCTCTAGCAGTCCTAAATGCTGCACTTTTTTTTCTAGCTTGGTAAGACTAGGTCCCATATAGATAGTCGGAAGTCGGCACTCGGCTGACCCTATCTATATGGAGAGAATCCGAGCCTTTTATATAGATAGGCCCTCCCCCAAATAGATCATTTCTTTTGCCATTTAGCCAGATAGCTAGATAGATCTATAGGGTTGGTAGGGGAGGGTTTGGGGAGTGCCCCATAGATAGGGGACTTTCCCCTTCCTCCCTGCTTGTGAAGAAAAATTCTGAACCTCTTGGTTCATCGTCATTTCTTTAGTTGGTACAATGAGGGGTTCTATTGGGGCCTCACCCTTTGGAACAAGAAAGAAATACATAACAATAAAGCAAAGCTCAAGAGACAAGGGACCAAATCCTACAACCTCGTTTTTCACATTTTACAAATAAGCCAATAAATACTACCATACGTGATGAGGAGGAATAGGATTTGTTAATTCCCAGCAAGCTAGATAGTTAAAGCAGAATGAAAGTTAGCAAACACTCATTATTGAGGCAAACCCCAAAAAGAGGGTTTTGGGAAATATAATCATTTTTTTTAATTTTGAGATTGGAACCAACAGTCCTGTTGTACCAAAAAAACAGTCCCTCATTCACTACCTACAAAAAATCTACCTAAAAAATACTTATAGGAAAACATAGATTTAACAGCGCTTTTCTAAATTTAGCAAAAGCTAGGAGATCGGGACCAACATATTCTCCCACAAACTATAATAGTTATTCTTCTTTATGACATAAATGACAACACAATATTCCTAACCTAAATTACCAGATATGCCCATACACCCCCCCTAGTACGGGTATGCGTCGTTTTGATATGGGTATGGGGGGTGGTACGTTAGCCCTATGTCCAAGGTACGTTCCAGCCCCTGCAGGTACGGCTGGGTACGTCTGAGGACGTACCTGGGCGCACCCGCAGGGGCTGGGGCATACCCTGGACATTGGCTGGGTGTACCGCCCCCAAAAAAACACTTAAATTTTTTTTTTCCTCCTTATTTCACTTAATAAAAAGTCAAACATGGACTTGAAAAAACAAAATAAAGTATGAAAACCTCTCTGCAGTTTCAATCACTGGCTGTGTTTTCAAAATGTGAGCCTCAGTCAATTCATCTATATCTTCTTTATTAGGGCTGTATATAACAACTATGAAGGTTGCCAGAGCAAGTCAACAAGTCTTCCAGTTATTTGATCGCGTTTCAGCCTTGCCAAAATACAGGGAATAAATGTCTGTAACATGATCAAGATGAGGGAGAAGTTGAAATCAATAAGGTCTTTTTTTGCTTATCCTCCATGTCCCAAAAATATGGTTCTCCAGGACTCTTTTTGTGCAGTACATACAGTAAGATCATTTAGATAGGTATAATACGAAAGCTCAACTCGTGAATAAGCTCAAAGAAGAGAACAGGCTATGGTCTTAAGTTGATTTAACACCAGGTCATCTCATTGTAATCTTCACCAAACTGCAGAGAGTGCATTTTCTTTTGTCTTTATTTTTGTCCATACATTGTAACATTTGAACTATGTACTTGTAATAAGACTAATCTAAGTTTGACAATTGAATATTATGACATTTGGCATCGAATTATTAGTATTTTTTGTGGTTATTTAACTTATTATGTTTCCTCTATGCATATTTTGTGGTTAAGTTTGCTTATATGGCTATATTTTTATATTTTTTATTTTTTTTATATATTTTTGTACAGCCGTACCCAACCCCCTCCCCAAAAAATCCCCCGTATTCACGTACCCGATACTTGTACCCATACCCGTACGTGTACCCGTATTGACTACTTAGTGAATCCTAACTTATTTTAGTTTTGGCATCTTAAAATTATGGAAGTGATCTATAATGGATCCTCAAGCAGTCCTAAATGCACATTTTCTTTCAGCTTCGTAAGACTAGGCCCCGTATAGATAGTTGGTAGTTGGCACTCGGTGGACCCCTTCTATATGGAGGGAATCCAAGCCATATATATAGATAGGCCCTCCCCCAAATAGATCATTTTTTTGGCAGATAGCCAGATAGCCAGATAAATATATAGGGTTGGTAGGGGACGGGCTAGGGAGTGCCCCATATATAGGGGACCTCCCTCTTCCTCCCTGCTTGTCAAGAAAAATTCTGAACCTCTTAGTTTAGCATCATTTTTTTTAGTTGGTAAAATGAGGGGTTCTATTGGGGCCCTCACCCTTTGGAACAAGAAAGAATAACAATAAAGCAAAGCTCGAGAGACAAGCGGCCAAATCCTACAACCACATTTTCACATTTTACAAATAAGCCAATAAATACTACCATACGTGATGAGGAGGAATAAGATTTGTTAATTCCCAGCAAGCTAGATAGTTTAAGCAGAACGAAAGTAAGCAAACACTCATTGTTGAGGCAAACCCCCAAAAGAGGGTTTTGGGAAATATAACTGTTTTTTAAATTTTCAGATTGGAACCAAAAGTCCTGTTGTACCAAAAAAATAGTCCCTCCTTCACTACCTACAAAAAAGCTACCTAAAAAATACTTATACGAAAACATATTCTCCCACAAACTATACAAGTAATTCTCTTAGATGACATAAATGACAACACAATATTCTTAACTAATTTTAGTTTTGGCCTCTTAAAATTATGGAAGTGATCTATAATGGATCCTCTAGCAGTCCTAAATGCACAATTTTTTCCAGCTTGGTAAGACTAGGCCCCATATAGATAGTTGGTAGTCGGCACTCGGCTGACCCTATCTATATGGAGGGAATACGAGCCATATATAGATAGGCCCTCCCCCAAATAGATCATTTTTTTGGCAGATAGCCAGATAGCTAGATAGATATATAGGGTTGGTAGGGGAGGGGCTGAGGAGTGCCCCATAGATAGGGGACCTCCCCCTTCCTCCGTGCTTGTGAAGAAAAATTCTAAACCTCTTGGTTCAACATCATTTTTTTTCAGTTTGTAAAAAGAGGGGTTCTACTGGGGCCCTTACCCTTTGGAACAAGAAAGAAAATAGATAACAATAAAACAAAGCTCGAGAGACAAGTGGCTAAATCCTACAACCACGTTTTCACATTTTACAACTAAGCCAATAAATACTACCATATGTGATGAGGAGGAATAAGATTTGTTAATTCCCAGCAAGCTAGATGGTTTAAGCAAAATGAAAGTAAGCAAACACTCATTGTTGAGGCAAACCCCAAAAAGAGGGTTTTGGGAAATATAACCGTTTTTTTAATTTTGACTTTGGAACCAACAGTCCTGTTGTACCAAAAAAACAGTCCCTCATTCACTACTTACAAAAAAGCTACGTAAAAAATATTTATACGAAAACAAAGATTTAACAACACTTTTCTAAATTTAGCAAAAGCTAGGAGATTGGGACCAACATAATCTCCCACAAACTATAATAGTAATTCTCCTATATGACATAAATGACAACACAATATTCCTAACTAATTTTAGTTTTGGCCTCTTAAAATTATGGAAGCGAGCTATAATGGATTCTCTAGCAGTCGTAAATGCACTTTTTTTTCCAGCTTGGTAAGACTAGGCCCCATATAGATAGTTGGTAGTCGGCACTCGGCTGACCCTATCTATATGGAGAGAATCTGAGCCATATATATAGATAGGCCCTCCCCCAAATAGATCATTTTTTTTGCCAGTTAGCCAGATAGATATATAGGGTTGGTAGGGGAGGAGCTACGGAGTGCCCCATAGATAGGGGACCTCCCCCTTCCTCCCTGCTTGTGAAGAAAAATTCTGAACCTCTTGGTTCAGCATCATCTTTTTTAGTTGGTAAAACGAAGGGTTCTATTGGGGTCCTCACCCTTTGGAACAAGAAAGAAATACATAACAATAGAGCAAAGCTCGAGAGACATGCGGCCAAATCCTACAACTATGTTTTCAAATTTTACAAATAAGCCAATAAATACTACCATACATGATGAGGAGGAACTAGACAAAAAAGGTGTCCATGTAGGGCTGCTCATCATTCAGTCTTTGGAGATACCCTGAAACAAGAGACACTCATTTGATGTAACCGATCATTAAACAAATGAATAATTTCCACTTTTTGTCAGTTTGTCTGTTCACTTATTTTAAAAAATTTGTTGTGTCATTAGTGGGTTATAGTTGCTGTAGTGGGTTATTTAGGAGTCTATATATACTAATAATAGCAATTTTCTGTAACTGCTCTGTGTTTTTTGTGGAATTAAGAGAACAGCTGTAGCTCTTTTCAGAGTTGGAAAGTCAAAATAAGGGTTTTACTACCACTTGTTACCTTTTTAGGTTGTTAATATAAATGCATGTTAGTTTTAGTCTGGGAAATTAGAGTAGACTGAGTTGATGTAATATCCATTGACAAGCGGAAAAAAAGTATTTGTTGTACGTCCTGGGTTTTCATCTCCTTCATTCTGCTGTGCACTATACTTATATCAAATGGTTGTTTTATTAATCTGCAGGAACAGAGGTTTGTCTGCATCATTTTGGTATTAGAGCAAACAACAATGGACTAAAAGGAATTTGTATGCACTGGGGAGGAAGAGGCAGGATGAATGCTGGTCTTCGGAGGAATAATGTTGATGAGTGGCTCAGAAGATGAGAAGCCATTGAGAATAGACTAGATTTGGATGATTCTGAAGAGGAATGGGAGAACTTGGAAAATGCAACTAGGGCAGTAGATCCTATGGAGAGGCTCATTGAAGCCGTATCCAGACAAGGCTCCAAGGTGAAAGTCAATATTTTAAATTTTAAAGGCAAACTAAACCCATATTTGTTCGTAGACTGGGTCCAGGAGTTGGAGCATTATTTTGAGATGGAAAGCATCGAGGAAGATGACCATAAAAGGGTGAAAATTGCAGTGTCCAAACTGAAGTCTTATGCTGCTCTACAGTGGGGAAATTTGCAGAGTTCTAGGAGAAGACATGGAAAGGACAAAATCAATCAGTGAGCCAAGATGTTGAAACATCTATGAGCTCGATTCTTGCCTTCTGATTTTAGCAAAAATTGTTTAGAGAATTTCAAAACCTAAAACAAAGAGATCAGTTGGTTCAAGCTTATAGCGAACAATTTATGAGGCTTCAAATTGAGACTTATATACAAGAAGATGAAGAACAAGCAACAACTAGGTATGTAATGGATTAAGGTTTTAGCTTCAAGAGGAGGTAGCCTTAGTCAAGGTACCTGCCGTTGATGAGGCACATGAATATGCCTTAAAAGTAGAGGAGAAATTGCATTGGAAGAGCAAGACGACGAGTAAAGGGGTGATAGCAACCCGAATACAGAAAAAGGGAGTTGCTCCAAACCTGCCCAAGGAGAAGAACTCGAGGGAAATGTGAAGCCCAACTTCCAAGGAAAGGGAGTTTTCAGAGGTAGTGGACGAGGACAGCAATTTTTTGGAGATTGGAAGTCCTTCAGGTGCTTCATATGCAATGAAGCTCATAAAACTCAAGACCGCCCGCTAAATCCTAAAGCTGCAAATCGAGCTATCCTGACAGAGGATGAGCCTTAAGCCATAGACTAGAGGCTGAAACTGCGGAGAACTTAATGCTGTGAAAGACCTTGGTGGTGGGAAACAAAAAAACTGTAGATAGTGATTGGAGGAGAAAAAATGTATTTAGAACTATATGCAAGTGTCAAGGTAAGGTATGCAAGGTGGTTGTCGATGGCAGTTCAACAGACAACCTAGTAAGTACTGAAATGGTGCAAAGATTAATTTTTTCATGTATTCCCAAATCTGAACCGTATAAGGTTTCCTGGTTGAAGAAAGATCAAAGTGTGCTTGTGGATAAATCTTGTCTTGTTGCCTTTAATATTGGGCCATATGAAGAGAAGGTACCGTGTGATGTAGTACCTTTGGATGCTTGCTATTTATTATTAGGAAAGCCCTTTCAATATGACAAGAATGGAGTTCACCATGGCAGAAAATATTTGTGAGATATTACATGAGGGTAAAGTCCATTTTTGAATCCTTTTAAAGGAGGTTGCAGTTATTCTATAGTGGTTGCACAAAGAGCTACAAATAGGGGAGCAGCCCACATGGATTTAGAGGAAGCAATGACAACAGAAAGGAATGATGAGGAAGAGGATGGAGTCATGTTGACTTTGGAGAATGTTGCTGAAGAAGAGAAGCAAAAGGGATATCAAAGTCTCATATTTGATGAAAGAGAAGAAGGATATCTCTATCTGGAGGAAGAGGTGGGGTTTATAAATGGAATGTTTTATTCCTGTAATATGTTGTTGGAGCTTGTTACTGGTGTAGAGGTGAGCACAACAAAGGAAGAGAGTACAAAGAAAGAGTTGCCTTATGAGCAGCTAGAGTTTGATGGATACCAAGAAAAAGACAAAGGAGAGGAGATCCTCATGCGAGAGGACAATGTTGAAGAAAATAATGGTAGCAATAGTGAAGCAGCAGAGGTTTTCGTTTTAAAAGGCATAGAGATGAAGATGAGGGTAAAGAAAGAAGTGCACACTTATGCAATTGAATAAGTTTATAAAGAAAAGGGGCAGCAACAACGGATATTAACATCAGCCCGTGTATTTGAAGAAGGTGAGAATAAGGAGAAGAAGAATGCAAGGTTGTTTGCACAAGGCATACATGTAATGCCAAAGGAGATAGAGGGATTGATGAGCAATCAGCCAAGTGAAAAAAGAGGAGACAAAGAAAGAAAAAACAATCCTCATAAAAAAGGATGAGGTTTAGAAGAATATGTGGGAAGAGCTGAAGAGTACGCCGTGCCACAATGAAGAAATGGGAGAGGTACCTTGGAGAATTTATGATTCCCATAACATTTTATTTGTTTTTATTGATTTGTATGCAGGGATAGCCATGGTAGAGGGGAAGAAGACATTTAAGGGTGCCTTCCAAAGAGAAAGGGATGAGCTATTTAAGCTCATAAAACATGAAAGTGCAAAGGGGTTAAAAGAGCTTTTTAAAGCTCTTGTAAATTGTGAAACTACAATTAAGGTTGAAGCTGCATTGAGGGTAGCAAAAGAGAGAGATGTGGATTAGATTAGAGGCAGCCATGCGAAGAATGGGAAATCA
Organism: Torreya grandis; assembly: GCA_037957365.1. NCBI lineage: Eukaryota > Viridiplantae > Streptophyta > Pinopsida > Cupressales > Taxaceae > Torreya > Torreya grandis. The sequence goes on along the minus strand of JARHVA010005613.1, from coordinate 405,807 downwards.
TCTTGATGCCTAAACTAAAGAGGAGAAGATGACAATTGAAATGAGAGAAGAGGAGCTGCATTTAAGCCTAAATGGTTGGTGTAGAAGTTCAACAACAGGTTGGACAAGTTGTAAGCAAAGCCAAGATAGCTCTTGGTGGAGGAGGATGGATACAGGTGGGTTAAAACCCACACAATCATGAAGGAACAAGGAAAATGCAATTTGGTAGAGGTGGATGGTCTATGAACTGGCAAGAGGCTGGAAGTGGAAAAGGAAAAGACAAAAGTTGCAGGTGTACCTAGCTTTTTGGAAGGGAAATCCAATGCCATCACTCTCAAAGGCCAAAAGGGTGGTCCTGCCACCTATCCTAACTTTGTGAGAAGGAGCTCACAACGTGATTCATTGGAGTGTTTGATGCAGGAGCATCTTGGGGTAAAGGAAATATTGCATCACCCAAAAATATTGGCAGTCAATACTTGAGTTTTCTTGGCGTTTTGGCTTTCATGGAGACAAATTTTGGGTAAAACACAGCTCTGAACTAAGAGGTTTAGAATTTCTAATTGATGGAGAGGATGATGTTGCCGATCATTAAATGATTGAATAATTTCCACTTCCCGTCAGTTTGGTGGTTCACTTATTTTAGGCAAGTTGTGATTGTCATCAGTGGGTTGTAAAAGCTGTAGTGGGTTATTTAGGAGTCTGCAATTACTAATAATAGCAGTTTTCTCTAACTACTCTTGGTTTTGTGGAGTTAAGAGAACAACAGTAGTTGATTAACTATTTTTAGAGTTGGAAAGTCAAGAGGAGTTCTACTACTTGTTACCTTTTTAAGTTATTAATATAAACACATGTTAGTTTTAGTTTGGGAGATTAGAGGAGACTGAGTTGTTGTAATATCCATTGATGAATAAAAAAAGAATATTTGTGCTACATCCGAGGTTGTCATCTCCTTCATTTTGTTGTGCTTATTTTTGTATCAAGTGGTTGTTTTATTAATATGCAAGACCATAGGTTTGTCTACATCACCATCACATTAGCCAAGATTGACTCAAGCCACACTCTAAGACCAACTTCCACTATCACAGAATCATCACCACCCAAAGCAAACTAAACAAGAAGCATAGAATCCAAGCGACAACAAAGTATACAAAACCCCATAGGCTCGAACAAATCACCAAAAAATACCAAAAAACCACCAACCATCCTTCAACATACACGACCTAAAGAAACTCCACCCTACAAATGCCATGAAATACCCACCCAACAAAAAGGAAAAACACATAACTTCATAACAACAAATAGGAACAAGGGAGGATCTTATAGCACAAAGGGAACAAGTTCCAAAACCCTCCGCCATATAAGTTTCTCACCACGGCTGTGCATATGCTTCCATCACTGTCTACATGATAATCCAAACTAGACCTTGCTCCCTATTTCTTACACAAATGGGGGTTGAGCTCCACCAACACCCTTTTAATCCCCTAAAAAAGCTTTAGAAACTTTTCATGCCTCTGCAAAAATTCTAATGCATTGTCTTGAGCAACCAAAACAAAGCTGACCTATGATGCCATGTTGGCATTCATACCCAACCAGGTGAGTTGGGATAATGTGTGAGGGGGGGGGCACATGAGAATTTTCATAATATCAATGGGACCTTTCCCATCTCGGATCCATTCTTCTGCAGTAAGACCCCCAATTGTACAAGGCCTCTTACCAGGTCGTGAACCCAATGCCAAGGCTTTCTTGCCCTGTCTCTCAATAGGAGGAACGAAAGCAAACTTACCAGCCACTTTCAAGGAGCTGTCATTGACCAGCAAAGGAGAACCATTTCAAACCTCTACACAAAGAGGAGGCATATTTGTGCAAAGCTCTGTAGTGCTCTTCGTAGGAGGCAACTCTTTCCTCCACTACATAAGATTGCCACCAGACCACGATGACTAGCCACGCTTCTTCCTCTTAGAGATTGCCCCCCAATGTAGGAATTGTTGGGCAAGGAATTTGGAGAAAGCAATTGAACCTCACCTCTAGATCAGACAGGCCTTAAACCAGATCAAAAGTGTCCCAAACTACCTTGAACTCCTCTAGAGTCAGTAGAATAGGAGGGAACACCATATTTACTAGAAATTGGAATGAGTAAAATGCAGAAATGATGGTATCCAACTTATGAAGAAAGTCCTCCTCGATGGAGTCGTAACTTATAAGTGTGTTTCACACCAGGGATATCCTCCTAGCCTCTCATCCCTAGGATTTGGCAAACAAAATCCTCATCCATTCCCCTATCAATTTCAAAGAACATATGCAGCGTTTTTGATGAAATTGCACCACCGAAGGCCACATTTGATTGAGAGGAACTAGTCATAGCAACCATGACAACTTCATTGAATACTTATTGAAAAAAGCATAAGAGAAGATTAGCAAAACTACCCGTAGAAAACAAAACAAATTTTGAAGGCATTGGAAAGAAATGACTTTGTGGTAAGAAGAGTGGTGGTTCTGCAAAATTAATAATTGAAATGATCACCCCATCCAAAGATACGTGCTAGGCGAGGTGCACATTCCGTAGGAGGTGGCATGTTTAAGAAGTAACATTGCCACTTCTGGACATAATTGGGGTTGCCAAACTATAATTTCCTAGCCAAAAAATCAAATTCAAACTATAATATGCGCATTCAAAGATAATTCACATGTGCCTTTTCAGACAGAAGAAATATTTGCAATTTAATTTAAATTTCCTTCCCTTGTCCATTACTCACTAGCAAATTCCTATTAATAGTAGAAAGTGTTGAACTACTCCTCTTGACACCTAATCCATTGGCATCTTGACTCATCAGTGCTGCTTTACTTGGCAAATTTGTTGGAAGGGAGATCTCAGTTTCTTAGAATACTCCAAGGTCAGCTCCAACATTCGCAAGGATGTCTGCGGGGTGATTAGCTTCATGAAAATAGTGGGAGATGGGAATCCATTTGAAGAGAAGCTTTAACTCCAGAGATGGGTGGGGAATGTAATTAAGTTTTCTATTGATGGTGCTTCCTTTGGGCAACCGGATTGATGACCAACATCGAATTACCTTCCATGTCTTAGGTTTCCACCCTCTAAGGCCTAGCAAGTTGTATGCATTCCCTTAGAGCAAAAGCAACAGAAAAACCATTTGTAAAATTGAAAATTATGTTTTTTATGCAACTTTGTTATTATTTAACAATAGCCGAGTTTTTAGCTCAGACTAGCGAGTAATCGCTAATTATTTGGCTCACAAGAAATTGCACGATTATTGGGCGAGCAAAAATCAGGTGGTTGTCGTTTTTCGCGAGTTTTTAAATCATGGGTTATACATCACATAATACCTCATTTTCATATAGTCCAATATTGAGATCAACAAGATTTATTGGCTCACAAGCACACTATGGTTCTTTTTCAACCAATAAATTTTATAAGGATCAAATTTTGGAGTACAATCAAGTTGTTTTTGGACCATTTCTATACTTCACAAATTGCCAAATGATCCACCAACTACAATCACCTTTCATACCTTGCCTTGGCACTTGCATTTCATTTGGAATTTTTTTTTTCTCCTCCAATCATCTTCCCTAGCTTTTTTTTCCTCGTCACTAACATTCTTCGCAGCATCAAAGTCTCCTATATTTTAGCTTCTATTTCTTTAGGTTGTGATTCCTCCTAAGTCACCGTTTCTCTATTAGTAGCTCTGGGTTTACGATGTAGTCTTGGGCTTGTTAGGCTAGATAAATTACTGACAAAATGACAATAAACAATCTTTTGTGCAAGCCAACATTGTCTTTACGATTCAAATTGGAATTAGCAAAGCAATACAAATAAATAAGCCAAGATATCATTGTTCACTTTACATTCCCAAATGACCCTTCCTATTCCTACAAGATTGGAAATTCAACTTATTAGAATAAGACAAACAACCTATGACACCTAGGATTATGTACAATATTGTTACATTCCCTCCTTAATCTGTAGGGGTCATGGGGAGACCAAGCATTCTTTTGGGCTTTTCAAATTTTTTTTGTCACAACGCTTTTGAAAGGATGTCTATTTGTTGCTCTGCTATAGGGTAATGTTGTAACTTGACACTGTCATCCTTTACATAGTGCCGAATCAAATGGAATTTGGTATTGATATACTTGGTTCGGTCATGAAAGACTGGATTCTTTACCATTTGAATTGCAAATGTATTGTCAACCATGAAAAGCGTTGACAAAACTTGTTATTCTGGTAAACCTGAAAGAATCTCTTTGAGCCACAAAAACTCTTTGGTTGCCTTTGAAGCTGCCATATACTCCACTTTTGCTGAAGAAATTGCCAACACTGATTGCTTGGATTTTCAACTGACAATTGTTGTTCCCAAATTTATCAGAAAACCTTGGTGGATTTTTACATTTTGATCACCAACATAATCTAAATCTAAATATCCAACTAGTTTGAAGTCTCATGACCTGGCGTATTTGAGCCCAACATTCTGTGTTCCTTTGAGATATCTAAGGACTCTTTTTGCTGCTACCCAATGACTATCTCTGGGTTGTTGCATGAATCTTGAAAGAACACCAACAACGAATGATATATTCGGTCTTGTGGAATCAAACTGCCAATGAGTTGTCTGTATTTAGTGGCATCGACCAACTCTGTTGTATCTTTTGATGTTAATTTAGTTTCTGTTCCATAGGCATGCTGAGTGGCATACAATCTTTCATTCTGAACTTGCTCAAAATGTCACCAATGTACTTATGTTATGTGATGATGTACTTTGGTTTTTGAATTACTTCAATACCCAAAGAGTAATGAAGATAACTCAAATAAGTCATTTGAAAGCTTTTCATCAACTTTAATTTGAACTTTGCAATGTATCGTTCATTGTTCCCTGTGATGAGCAAATCATTGACATACACCACTATTGTTAGGAAAAATTAGATTAGTGCTCACATTAGTAAGTGAGCAACAAGAATTTTGTGTGTAGAATATTGTGAGTTGATAATATCGACTCATGTAGATAGGATTGTGAGAAAGAATAAAGGAGTGATGTTAGGAAGGATAGAGAGAATTGTGGGATTGTGGATTAGTGTTGACTCCTTTGTAGGAGAATAATACACTATATATTGTAATCTCTATCAATGATTAAACTATGCATTTTTGATTGACAATTTTTTTTTTTTTTTTGAGTTTTTTCAGTCATTTTCCAACATTGGTATTAGAGCAAGTTCCCTTGGACCTCTCTTGTTACATACATTCTTTTTTTCTTACATCAAAATGGTTTAATGGCTATGTAGTGTAGCCCACGTGCAAATGCCATTTTTGTCCATCCACCTTACTTGCACATTGTCAACAAATTGTGGTGCAAACCACGTGCAAATTTGTTGTCATTCACCACCCACATGCTTCTTCTCTCTTTCCCTCTTGTTCATTTTGCTCATAGTCTTCATCTCCATTGTGTTCATTGTTTGCACACCCAAAAAATTGGAAAATAAAAAAAATAGACATGTTTGCTTTTTTTCACATTCTGTTTCAGATGTGAGGGAGAAGAAGAATAGAAAAGAATATCAGTTTCTGAGTGCAACCACAGGGTTTGCCTAAGTGCAACTCCTTTGTATAGGATCTTTGCATTGGAGAAGGTTTTCTGAGCTCAGTGTTTTATTGAGGCTCAACTCGGCTCCTCTCATATCCAAATCTCCTCCTTTGGCAAGCAAAACCCATTCATTACTCAATGCATCTCCTCACTGATCAAAGCAAACTGTGTTCACCTCTACCTAAATATGACGACTTGGCAACCTGCGTCCAACTACAACACAAGCTACATTACTCTCGACAGAATGAACAAATTCTTTTCCTAGCGAGTTACCTGCAACATCCCTTTGCATCATGGTTAGATGGTTTTCATATTACTCATCCCTCACCTCCACATGGCGCCAAAATCCTTCAAACCTCTTCACCTCCCGCGAATTTAGGTTTTTAGGTTTAAGTTTTTAGTTTTATGTTTCATTAATTTTTTCTTTTGTCCCATGGTTTTTGTTATGTTTAGTTGTTTTAAGTTTTTTAATTTGTGGTTTATTTATTTATTTTGGTGGTTTCAGATTTAAGTTTTGTTTAATAAATTTTTAATTTAAGTTTTTCGGTCATTTAAAGTTTTTGTTTATTTTAGTTTGTCTTTTAATGTTTAGGTATTATTCTATTTTATACTAAATGTCATTTAGATTATTATTAGGTTTTTTAAATGGTTAGATTATAAAATTAAGTGTGGATTTTTTAAAGTTTGTTGTCAATCTTGTCTAAAAGTCTAGTATTTTGTTTTAGTTTAGTCAATCCAATAGTAATTGGATTTTTTTATTTTAAATCATTTTTTTGATTAGTTTTTATTGTCTACTATCCCTTGTCATATGTGTTTTGTAGTTGTCATTGTCTCTTTTACGAGCATCAGTCGACTTTTGTTGAAAGCGTCAAATAAGCCTTGAAAGGCAATTTTCAATAAAATAAGATTTTCAATATAATAAACTTCGATGTTTTGTAAGGATGTATTATCGTGCGAACCCAATGTCTGCAAGTTAAAATTATGGGGGGGGTAATATAGAGTTTTTAATCCATGTGTTGCTTCTTATGTGAGCACTAAGTGGGGGAATGTTGAAAAAATTAGATTAGTGCTCACATTAGTAGGTGAGCAACACTAATTTTATGTGTGTAGAATATTTAAGGAGTTGATAATACCAACTCACGTAGATAAGATTGTGAGAGAGAATAAAGGAATGATGTTAGGAAGGATAGACAAAATTGTGGGATTGTGGATTAGTGTTGACTCTTACTTTGTAGCGGAATAATGCACTATATATTGTAATCTCTATCAATGAATAAACTATGTATTTGTGATCGACAAAAATATTTTTGAGGTAATCTCAGCTATTTTCCAACAACTACAAATACCACTGTTTTGACGAAAAGAGTTTCATCTTCAAACTCAAAACGTTTGAGTTCATGTTCATGAGGTGCTCAGCTATTTTATCATACCATGCTTGAGGGGCTTGTTTCAAACCATACAATGAAGTTTCAAGTTTGCACACCTTGTGCTCTTGGCCATTTATTACAAAACCTTCGGGTCGTGTCATGTACACTATTTCCTTAAGGTTACAATTCATAAATGCAGTTTTGATGTCCATTTGGTGAACTTTCCATCCGTTGTGAGCGACTAGAGCTAACATGGTTTGAATGGTAGTCCATTTTGCTATAGGTGCAAAGGTTTCATTGTAGTCAATTCCTTCCATTTGAGCATATCCCTTTGCGACATGTGAGCCGTAAGCCTTGTATTTGTTGTGGTAGACCCACTTGTAGCCAATTGGTTTGCAGCTGAATGGAGGATCAACCAATTTTAAAGTCCCATTTTTGGCCAATGCATTGTACTCATCTTTCGTTGCTTTTCTCAAGGCTCAAGCTGCTCAACTTGTTTGAAGGATGTTGGTTCTGAATCAAATGCAACATTGAATTCTTCTTCTGGAGAATTATTCAAGGTGAGCTTTTCAGTTTTATCTTGAATTTCTTAAAGGAACTTGTCTGATTGTGATGTGGCTGCATGTGCACTTTTAGTGCTTATTTTTCCAACTTCATCGGGTTTGACATTGTTCAATGTCTGGGTAGGCATCTTTTTCTATGGTTTAGGTGCTTCAATTTCATCTTCTGAAGTTCCTTCACTTTTTGTCCTCTGTTCTTGTGGCCCCTGTTTATTGACTGATGAAGTTGCACTTTCTCTTTTAAGAGTTTTATTCTCATGTATAGGAGACAATAAAGAATCAATTGATTCCCAATTGTATGCCCCCACTCACTGTTTGGAATGTTCAAATTAGTTTACTTGTATACATCAAATTTTGCATATTTATCAAGTTGACTCAATTGTCAATGTTGGCATTGTCCTTTACAGTTTCACAGAAGACTACTCTTGCGACAAGAAACTTGTTTTTATCATCATATACCTTGTATGCCTTCGAGGATTCAAAATATTCCAAGTGAATGAATATGCGACTTCTATGGTCCAACTTATTCCTCTTTTCTTTTGGAATCAATGTGGAACAAGTGGATCTGAAAACTTGAAGATGTCGCACTGAAAAAAGATGATCACACCACATCTTATACAGGTTCTTGAATTGAAGGGCTATTGATGGTGATTTGTTGTGGAGGTATATTGTTGTCTTAGCTACTTTGGCCCAAAAGTGTAGATTTACCCATTTAAAGTACAACTTAGGACGTACCATATTCATCACGATTGTGTTCATCCTCTCTACAACTCCATTTTGTTGTGGGGTGTGAGGGATTGTGAGATGATGTTTGACCCCATTTTGCTCAAAATAGGATTCAAACTTCTTTGAAATATATTCACCACCATTATTAGTCTTGAGTGTTAAGATGCGAGTTTGAGCTTCATTTTCAATCATAATTCAATTTTTTTTGAAAGTCTTGAATGCTTCAAATTTATGCTAGAGAAAGTATATCCATGTCATTCTGCTATAGTGATCAATGAACAACATGAAGTGCTTATGACCACCAGCTGAGAGAATTTGAAGAGAACACAAGTCTAAATGAATTAGTTGCAAATTTTTGTCAGCTTTCTACTGACTTTGGAAATGGTTTTCGTGTGTTTGGCCAAAATGCTGGCTTCACACTTTTCATCAAATTTTGTGGGCAAGGTAGGCAAACCAACATCATTCTTTTGCAACACACGAATGCTGTTATAGTGAGTATGCGCGAATCTAGCATGCACCACATGTTTGGAAACATTACGTCTTCAACGAGATGAACATAATTCCTTGAAATTGATGGCTTACCCTTGAGTTTGAGTAGTTTTCCTTCCTCATATTCAGTTAAGACGATTGCATTGTCACATTTCCATTTGACAGTGACATCACCATTGTCCAACAAGATCGAATGACCTTGTTGCCGAATGAGCACTAGAGACAACAAGTTTTGTTTCAATTGAGGAAGGTATAGAACATTTTGGAGTTTGACATTTGGAAGCCCTGGACGTTTGAGTCGGATTGTACCTCTTCCTTGTGGTTGCAGACTTGACATATTTGCAAGGAATATTGAACCACAACTTTCTTCATAAAACTCGTCAAAGATGTCTTTTTGGAAAGTCATATGTAGAGTGGCACCAGTATGAATAACCTAAGCATCAAACCATGATAAACTGATCAAGACATTGTTTGATTATTTGCATTGGAAAGCACACATTCACTGGTGAATTGAGCAGAGCTTGACTCTTTTGTTTGTTTCTTTGACTTTTCCTCTTTCTTCTTATAGCATGCATCAATTTTCACCCATGGAGTTCTACATTTGTGGGTTTCATGGCTTTTCTATCACACTGTTCGCAATAGAGCTGTTGCTTGTCATTCTGTTATTGATTTTGACCATCTTGATTGTTATTTTTGCCACCTTTTTCCTTATTTTTCTTTTCGTATTTATTATTGCCTTCACTTTTGAAAGATGTGGCCTTATTAGATGTTTTGAAAGGATTGCCCTCTACATAGCACACACTTTCTTTTGTGGACTTGGTTTTCCTTCCAAAGGCCTTTCTCTTTCTGCCATCTTTTCAACCAATTGATTAAACGCGAGAGCCTTTAATTGAATGCTTGCTTGTAGAGACTCCAAGGTGGTGGAATAGTTGAAAAGAATGACTTTTATGAATGCGGTCACATATATGTCAATTTTGACACTCATGGCATCCACATCATGCTTGATTGTATGTATTTTTGAAGCCAATTTCATCAATCACCATTTTTCAACTTGATGTTGAACAAATTCAATTATAATTGAATAAATTCCAACTCTGAGTGGGAATCATACATGTCTTTCAATTTATGAAGTGCTTCTCATGGAGTACTGCACCCCTGAATATGACGAAACACATCTTTGTTGATTGAGGCCCGCATCAAGGCCAATGCTTTTTAGTTTTTCTGCCTCCATGTCTGAATATCTTTTGCATTCCCTGTTGGCTCAACTGATTGTGTATCTCTTCGTCACAAATATTGAACCACAAATCATTGAAGATGTGTGTTTGCCACTTGTCGAGACCATTCTAACCAGCTATCTTTGCAGGTCAATGTTGTGTCAACGATTGATTTTATTTAATGCATTGTTTTTGTTTTGAGTTTTTGAAACCCCCAAATTAGTTCCTTATCACTCTGAATGGTCCCCTTTTCCATATACCACTAGATCGATATACCAAACCTCTTTATATATCTGCATATCCTATAAATCTGTTGGTACGTGGAAGAAGCTCACCCTTTCTTAAAATCAATAGTATGTAAAAGAGGCATTAAGGTACGTTATAGCAAAATGGTACATAGTACTTAGGGAGCACATGAAAATGATTATCTCTATCATTAGCGTCGACTTAACAAGAAAACCTCATATTTGACGATATACTCGTTTTTTTTTTAAATTTCTAGATTTATGCCTTTCAATAGAAACGAATGGGGAAAAAAAAGCTCTCCTTATTTCTCCTTTATTTGCAACATTTGGTTGTTTTTTTCTGCCAAATTTGCATAGAGTAGCTTGCTCATGGCTATTAAATGCTTCAAACTTTGGAACAAGCACTTAAAAAAAAATGAAATTTGCTTTTTAAATAAAAAAACTTAAAATTGAGTACCTCCAGGCCTATAAAGGCTTCTCCTCCATATTTGTCTTATATGCATAGAAAATTCCAATATTGGAATGTGTGAAAAAAGAAAAAAGATGACCTCCTTGATAGTTTATGTGCCTTGAAAAAGCTTCAATCAGCAAAGATATAGGTCTACCAAATGCCACGCAACAGAACCACAGATAATGCTAATCACAACATGCTTTAGAAGGAGAGTACAGCTGTACTGTACCAAAGACGCCCTCCAAAAGCTAGAATAACATCCAAGGGAAGTGGTATGCAGCCAGAAAACAAGTTGAGTGCCTTTCAAAATGCAGACTTCAGCAAAGTAATATGCCATGTAGCAGCCCGAGTCATAAAGGAAGACCAGATGCCATAATATTAGGTACGCATTCCAAAAAGAAGATTATTCAAGCTCTTTTGGTGTAATGCTTCTCTAGCAATAGAAGCACTCTCCAAAGGTTGCCAACTTCTGAGAAAACTTAGTGTTCATCACTGGAAACAGCAGCAAGGCGCCATGAATCAGCTCCACGCAAGTCTTGATGGACTGGAACTCCACATAGATATAGCATCTGTCCTCATAACAGCAAAGAACAACAAACTGCCTCATTTCTGACTGATACACAGTATAAACAGTCGCTTAAACGGTCAAAATGCCTTATTTTAAGGCTCTACGTGGTGTCTTGCCAACAGCAAATGAACAGCTGGGATACGCCTCAAGCTCTGTATGCTGACATTCTGACTAAAAGGCCTTAGAACAGCCAAACCGCAGGCCGTACGGCTAGGAAGGAGGAGGAGAATGGAAAATAGACCAATGAAAAATTCCACGGCTCTAATACCATTGTTAGGTCGGATAAATTATTGACAGAATGACAATGAACAATCTTTGGTGCAAGCCAAAATTGGAATGAGCAAAGCAATTCAAATAAATAAGTCCAGATATGGCTGTTCACTTCACATTCCCAAATGACCCTTCCTATTCCTACGTGAATGGAAACTCAACTTATTAGAATAAGACAAACAACCTATGGCACCTAGGATTATGTAAAATATTGTTACACGGATTAATGAGGCCCACCACAATTTTAGTACTTCAAGGGCTTCCAATGGCAAAACATTTTCTGCCCTCTACCCCTACCTCAATCTCTAAAGCCTCCGCTTCCACCAAAAATCAGACTTTGATTCTTTGCTTTCCTCTCGAGCTTCTTCCTTTGTAGGTTTGGAAGAGCTTCCTTTTTCTCTATTCAAAGTACTACCACCTCTTTCTCTTGCCATTTTGCTCTTTCTTCATATTTTTTCCTCTGCCTTCAAAGCATATTGATATGGTTCATCCACTGTATGCCCCTTGGTGAAAGTTAGCTAATCTTGGAGTTGAAATCTTAGTCCATCAAGGTACCTAGCTGCTGCTTTCTCTTCATCCCCTTTTAAATCAGTTCTGATCTGCAATCTCATAAATTGCTTTGTATAACCTTGTACTTACTGCTTCCTTTGCTTTAAAATATGGAAATCCCTAATTAATTTTCGCTTGTAATCAGAAGGCAAAAAATTGCCCCTTAGATGCTAAAAAATCTTGGGTTATAGTCTGATTTTTTTCTTTGCCTTCTCCTCTCCTTAAACTCTGTAAATTTTCCCACCAGATTGCAGCATAGGATTTATTCTTGATGCTGTGCATTTCACTATTTTTGGATTATCTTTATTAAGTCCTTTCATCTTAAATACCTCTCCAATCTTGAGTCCAATCTATGCATGTGCCCCGGCTGAGATCACCTTTGAAATCTGAAACTTCAGCTTTCACTCTCATTCCTTGCTTAGACACGACTTCAATAAGCCTCTCCTTAGGGTCTATAACTCCAACTTGAACCCCTTGAGCATCAATCTCAACTAAGATGATAATTCATGCCTCAACTCAAGTGCCTCTAACCTCTTCACTAATATCTCTCTTATTGCCAGGGTTCCTTCTGCCCCTCCTAGCCCAGTTCATTTGAATTCCTCTATGGGCCATTATGGTAACTCTGATTTGTTAATTGTTTCTTTTTGAATAATAAATAACAAGCTCCCACAACTATATATAAACAAATTCTTTTCTTTCCTCAGAACCGGTGGCTTCTCTGATACCAATCTGATGCAGAGCTAATGCTCTGTTTCCAACACTTGAAAAGCTCCAACAGCTAGATCCTCCATAAAATTAGTATGCAGTTTGGCTGCCCTGTATTAAAATACAGAAATCCTGCCTTAAACATGGAAATGTAAAAACTGATGAGCTTCTAGGCTCTATGAAGCACTGCCCTGCCTTTGAAATCTGAAGCTTGTCTCAGCTCTCTAGTTGATCAATTCAGCCTCTCTTCAAACCTGCAAAATGCATACCGAACAAGCAAGCCTACGGTCCATCTTTACACTTCAAAAGTTGTACCACAATTTGTTAATTCCTAGCAAGCAAAGATAGTTTAAGCAGAATGAAAGTAAGCAAACACCAAGAGTTGACGCAAACCCCAAAATGAGGGTATTGGGAAATATAGCTTCTTTTTTATTTTCAGATAGGAACCAACAATCCTCCTGTACCCAAAAACAGGCCTTCTTCCATTACTCACGAAGAAACTACCTAAAAAATGCCTATACTAAAACAAAGACTTAACAGCACGTTCTAAATGTATCAAAAGCTAGGAGAATATTACCAGTGTATTCTCCCTCAAACTATAATAATAACTTTCCTATATGACATAATGACCACACAATATTCCTAACTAATTTTAGTTTTGGACTCTTAAAATTTTGGAAGTGATTGGGTAATGAATCCTTTGGCTGTCCTAAATACATTTTTTTTTTGATAAAAAAATGCATCAATGTCAATCACACATCCTTGCCCTCAGGGATGGAGCTTGCTCTTGCCTCAATAAAAATTTGGGAAAGTATGGCAGGTAGGAAAACCTAAGAGAATTAGCAGTAGGTACTTCATTGATCCCAAGAAAATATTTTAGTCTATAAGTAATTCTGTGTGCAGATAGTCAAATTATCCAGAGTGAACTATGTATAACCTATGGATTTATAGAGCATTAAAGGCACAAGGCATATGATAAGGCTTGAACCAGTCAAATTTGCAATGACATTTGAGGATGTTGAACTTTTAAATGCTAGTTTCTACTTAATCCTTGTTGGTAGAATAGCTTGCATCCAGGCTTATTCTTGTGGATAGAATAGCGTGTGTCATTTTTAAATATAGGAAGCTCTTTATCTTTATTTATTCTGCCAGCAGTTCACGCACAGTGTCAAAAATCATGATACGAGAAACTATGGGAGCATGAGCAAGTTGAGTGGAAAAAGATGAGTAGCACCCCCCCATCACAGAAACCTCGACTAAAGCGAGAAATATGGTAGTTGTAAGTAGCCCTATTTACAAAGACCCAACTAGTTTCTCATGAAATAGAGGATTACTGACCAAGTATCACTCATGGAGCATTGAAGAAAAGAAGAATGCCCCTGAAGATTAAGGAAAGTGGAATTTTTCTCACTTGACATGTAGGCAGTAATGGGGCAGAAAGGAAGCATAATGGAAGGCATAATGACGCATGGAAACAAGGACCTATGACACATCATACTTGTATCTTAGGTTTTTTAGCAATTATAAAATAAGTGTCCAGTTTATAAAGTAGAGAATATGGTCACAAATCTAGGAGAACACAAAGAGACTCCGTTGATTAGCTAATTGCAAAGGAAATCTAGGATGGTCCTGCCTATACAAAACCATGGACGTATTTTTTAAGAGGTTGATATTTTTTTGGTAGGTAAACGTAGGGTTTATGAGGATTCCTGCCTGGTAATAAAAACCAAAAAATAAAAAAACTACAGATCTAAGAAAAAACCAGTAGTTCAATTTACTGCATTGCATTAACCACAAGGTGTGAATTTCGGACTTGGAGAAATGTGGTGTTAATATCAAAATTTTGCATTTACTACCAAAACTCAAAAAAAAAAACTTGAAAGCATAAAATTCTCTGTGTTAACCACAAAGTGCAAATGACCCACTCATATGAACATGGAGTCAATATCAAAATGTTGCATTTTACTATCTAAATTCAAAATAATTAAAAAGCATAAAATGAGAGTTTTTTCACTACGACAAACAACATAGACAACAAAAGAAAAAAGAGACTCATGTATTTGTTTAATAACTTCACAAACCTAGATAACAAAGGCAATAATAAACAAAAAAAAAAAACCCCACGTTTCTGGGACGGGGATGTCCTCGGGATGTGGGACGTCCCCCAGCCATCCCGCCACCTTCGCCACGAACCTCCGCCGTCCCCGGGACATTTCCCTTTGAGAGGGGACGTCCCCCAGATGTCCCCACGTTCGCCACGAACCTCCGCCGTCCCTGGGACGTTTCCCTTTGAGAGGGGATGTCTCCGAGGCGTCCCGTCAAAAGGGGGACATCTTGGGGACTCTAGGACGTCCAAAAGTCCCTCGATCCCCTAGGAAACGCCCAGGCATCCCCCATGTAGGGGGATGCCAAAAAGTGTTTTTTTTTTTAAATTTTAAAAATGCGTTTCTAGAATTTTTTTCGGGGGCTTTGCCCCTGAACCCTCGAGTGCGGGGGGGGGGGCGGGCGGGCTAAACAACCCCCTTCATGCTGGTTGGCTTGTCATACCACAAATAATATTGCCAAGGGGTTTACAAAGGCATCACACCATTACAATTTTTGGAGGTTTGGATATTCATTACTTTAGTCTTTACAATGATTAGATATGGGGATGCTAATGCACCTACCCTTGGAGAGGTGTATGAATGCATTGATACTATGCTTGATCAAATTAAGGCTAGTGTATGAGAGAAGGACCCCACATTGCAATTCTACATAGAACATATTTAGCTGATCATTCATCACAGATGGGAGAAGCTCAACACTCCCTTGCACATGGCTACCTATGCATTGAACCTGAAGTGGTATGTGCAAAGGCCTGGTAGACTTACACCTATACAAGATGCTACATAGATAGCGTTGGTTGGTATTGGTTTGGAGGAGCTTGAGCATGTGGAGTCCAACAGTTTTAGTGATGAGGAGTTTGGCGAGAACTTTGGGGATGATTAGCCATTGATTCATTAATATTTAGTGTTTTGTTTTTTAACATTGTTGATACTTGATTGTAATCATGAATCATCATTATGAAATTTTAAAATTTTTGAATTCGATATTTTGATTTTGATTTTCAATGTTCATTGGTTCAATGGTTCAAACTTGAAACTTCATTGTTAAAAAGTTAAAACTTAAATGTTAAATAGTTGATGTTCAATGCGATATACTTATTCCTTATACATCTTTTTAAAACTAATTTTTCAGGTACTATATGTATTTGCACTGCTCCCCCGTCGCCGTCCCCCTGTCATCTCCAAACTTAGTCCCCCCGTCCCCCCGTCTCAGAAACCCGTTCCCACGTCCCCCCGTCAAGAAACTCCGTGGAACTATGATAATAATCAGAGTTTTCTTCTGTTAACAATAGACCAAGCACTTGCTTATAACTTTTCCATTGTGGGCTGTCGTCATTTTGAATTGGAGTTGGAATGATGGTTAGCTTATCATCATGATGTGACGACCCCAACTTGATATTGAGGACATGGAGGACCTGTTTAGCATATAATTTTCCTTAGAAGGTTTGAACTTGAGATCACTTGCACCCTTCATATCTTTATTTCTTGGAGCACCTCTATTTGAATGTTTAAGTCATCATCAAATGATAGCTACAAATCTAAGTTTAACACATTTATCTAAACCTTTAGAAGAATTTCAAAACAATAAATTGATTATATCAAAGGGGTATTGTTACAAAAAAAACGTGTTAAAAAATTCCGTGTGAACCTTATGGAAGAAAGGGGACTGATTTCAGCATGATCATGCCCTTTCTGACTCAATATTATTAGATAAGGACAACAAAATAGTACCTTATCAAATTATTACTCTTGCCGTGAAATTAGTGCTCTACACACATTAGCAGAGTTCTAACTCACTTACAATCTGTCTGAACCAAGTTGAACCACTCCATATGGCGTTGCTGTTATAACTGTGACTATTTGCATCAGGGGAGACACGATGCTAAAGAAAGTATTTGAAGGTGTATTTTTTGTTTTAAAAAAAGAGAGGCACCAGCGGGCTACAAAAGTGAAACTATTTGCCACACAATGTGTAATATTCCAAATCAAAATATTTCATATTAATTTGGTTTTATCGGAATTCCTTTTTAAAATAATATTTTATAAAATAATAATTTAAACAATAATAAAATCAAATTGGATTAATTGTTTATCTTTGAATACGGATTTCGAATATTACAAAATTATAGAAGGGGTTTCGTCATTGGGTTCGATAACAAGGATTTTCGTTCTTGTATCTGCATTACGCAATTAAGGGGTTATGTCCTTAAAAGACATTGTAAAGCGACTGCATATACAAGTTATATATATAATACATAATTGGACGAATGTCTTTCCTTCTCACCAAATACTGAATATAAATACTTTCATAGTGTTCCACCAAATGACATGTCTTTTCCAATGATTGTGACATTTCGTCAAATGACATGTCTTCTCCAACTATTGTGACCTTTTGTCAAATGATTGCTAACTATTAATTAATTAATAATAAGTACTGTTATTAATGAATGAAATATACTAATGCTCCCTTAATGACAATGGTTTCCTCCCTTGAGTGTGGCGCTCTTTGAGTGCAGCGATTTAATGGCAGCGATTTAATAGTAGCGATTGAGCATATTGCAGTGATTTAGTAAAAGGGATATTACAGACCTCCCTTCCCAAAATTGCTTGTCTGGAAGCAGTTGTAAATTGGGATGTTCAAGTGCCTTTCTTTGTTTCTCATTTAAATCCAACTTGACAATAAAATCAAACAGTGGAGGCAAATCCTCTAGTATATCTTCTTTATAATAGTGTACAAATAGTGCAGTTAACTCTTGAAGATCATGTAGCGTGGACATTTTTACTTCATTGCTACTCTGTAGTACATAATCAAGCACATCGTAGAATATTCTTTTCAGTGAATCTTGTGTATGTCTTTGGTAAAACAATTTTTGATATATTTCATTTCCAACAATGCTTGTAATCAAGCGTCTAAAGATTGCTTGAAAGGGGTTTGCCCATAAAATGCGTCTCCTGGTATGTATTTGGGTGAGCGCTTTTAGTATGTTGGTGTCGTTCTTTTGAGGGAAATGACCCTCATCTAAAACCAACAATGTCTGATTATTTGTACCTAAAATAGTCTCCAAGTTTCTATTAGGGACAAGCCTTGAATATTTTGTACCTTTCTGAGCCTGTGGCCATTGGATGTCAAAGATTGTTTCAATATTCTGCCCAATAAATCCACACAAAGTGCAAACTTTACCACGTTCATTTTCTAGAATGAAGCTATGAAGACAATCTTCTATATCATCTGTGTCATAAGTAGAATCCATGTCTCGATTTACCATACTCTAGGAACATGTGAAAGCTCATGACATTTGTTTCCACATTAATGAGACCTCGTCATTGTCTTCTTCATCACTTTCATTTTGCATCTCTCTCTCCCGCATAAATTTTATTTTTGCATATCTACAACATCAAATATTTCTATGATGCCCTTTTGCATAAGATACTTGAAAGGGTTGCAACCTTTTTTAAAATTTTCAAATTGCTGTTTAGGTATGCATAACCTTTTATTTTTTACTATAAGGAAAGGTCTCAAAACTCTTCTTGCATTAGATAAAATGCGGATCTGATTTTGCTTATCATCTTTTTTAATTTCAACGTGAGAATGGATATGATGTTTCTGATGAAGATATTCTATTTTTGCAGAAGTATTTTCTTGGGAAATTTGATCTTGTTTATCAAATTCCCTCAAACCATTGTCCACCACTATGTTTGTAACTACGGCTGCCTGGGCATAACTTTCTTGTCCATGGACTCTATTCTATTAGTATAATTGTCTATTACTATTAAAATATAATTTTGAACTATGGATGTAGCAAATAAGGTTCGTCTTGAATAAGAGAAACCTTTTCTATAAGCATCGTCTATCTTCTTTCCCACGTTAGTATTCGACATTTGGAGTGAAACTTCAAACTGATTTCTCGGCCCAGAAACAATGTGAGACACTATGTGTTTATTGGGGTACCATGTGAACACAATTTTGGGGCAACTTGGTTGGCAATTATCAATATATGCATGGTATTCGATAGTATCTTTTGAAAAATGTACTCTTTTCATATTGTTACTATCTTCATAATCATTTTCTATAATTTGATCATTTCCGAGTTTCCTTCTCTTTCTACAATGCAATATTAACATAGAGAATTCTTCCACATTGAGGGAAAGTTCAATTCCAAAATTACTAGAATCCTTTTGTGTACAATCAAAATCTTTGTGCTCTCTAAGATTCTCAATAACTGTACTATTTATGGTCATGACACCCTTACATTGACCTTGAACATGTTCTGTTTTCTGTCAAGAGTCTCTTCCTCAGTTGACCCATTATGATTCCCCATATTTCTGGGCAGAGTTATTGGTACATACCCTAACCGAATATTTGTAAGCTTGTATAAAACTTTTGTGTTATTGTTGTTAGGACTGCCCCTACCGCAATCAACACTTAGACAAACACTTACTAAATTTTCTCGATTACCCTGGATTTCATAGACGATCCTTACTTTTTTACCATTTCTTCCAAATTTTGATTGATGCGAATCCATGACATCCTTGAGATACAACCATGAATCTTTAAGAAGCGTATCTAATTTATCACAGAAAGAGATATTATTGACATCACTTGTTTTCTGGCTATACTTATCTTTGAATGACTTAGTTTCCTGATCCATTCACAGAGATATGTTTTTAACTAAATGATTTCCCCTATGATATATGGTACAATGTGCCTTTATTGGTTGAATATTATCTTTAGATATCAAATAATCAATTTCCAAGAAGTCTTCTGTTCTGGGCCAATCCATTCTTCTATAAGCATTATGATATCATATCTCCCAACTTAAGGCCTCTCGTTTTTTCGGTTAGCGGGGTCCAACCATTAGTTATTGGAGATTGAAAAGAACAAAAAATTTGAGAAGGCAATGAATGTTCTTCATCACTGCTAAAATCAAGCAATCCAGACTGATAAACAGTGTGTGAGTTACTGCGTTCTCCCTCATCTAGCTCAAAACTAACTTCTTCACTTAAAATCTTCTCATTGCTAAAGACAGGGGCCAATACATCATTCATTAGTTTTTCGGCAAACATATGCTTAGAAGGTACATCTTTGTTCTTGTCATTATACCATGATGATTGAGCTTCATCATAATCAATATGAAATAAACCAGGGTTGTCTTGAACTTCATTGGGCTTCCATCTGAAATTTCCATGCCACAACCAGGAACCTAGTTTTTCCACTCTATTTCTAGGCATTCATTGCTTTCCTCATCTTTACTACTCTGTACGGAACATATATTAATTTGTGGTGGAGTATTTTTTCTTTAGACCCACATATCTGCTGCATAGACCATTGAATACTATCACATGTTATGTTTGACACATTTTTGGGACAAGAAAATGATGACAAAGTAGCTTCCTTTGTCTTCTTATACCAACTCTTAAGCTTACCAAAATCACTATATTTAGTCTTAGCCCCTTCATAGGAGTACTTGCTGTTATGGTTAAGATTAGCATTGTGACTGTTTCAATTATTTTCTGACATTTATTAAAATTATTATTATTTAAATCGTGAGGAATACTTATCTGGATTATGTCCGACATGTAACCTTCATCCTTTCTCCAGTTTTCTTCAATCTCATTGCCATTGCCAGCAGGGGATATATTCACTATTGATTTATTTGTTTTTTGTCCATAATTTGAATGATATTCATCATAGTTTATTTTTTTTAAGACCTCTTGAAAATTGAATTTCTCTTCATATTCTGAGCTGCGAAAACTATGATTCACGAACTCGTCTTTCTCATAGTCTCTGTTTTCATTCCATGACTCTTTCAACTCCAAAAACTCTGAAAAAGAGATTTCTTTTCAAATCTTCACTGAAAGGACGTATCACTCGAAACTGTCTATAATTTCTTTATGTAGTGACCCCATGTTTCACAGGCTGGCAGGATGGAGAGCTCTGATACCACTGTAATATTCCAAATCGGAATATTTTGTATTAATTTGGTTTTATTGGAATTCCTTTTTAAAATAATATAGTATAAAATAATAATTTAAATAATAATAAAGTCAAATTGGATTAATTATTAATCTCTGAATATGGATTTTGAATATTGCAAAATTACACTACAAGGGGTTTCGTCCTTGGATTCGATGACAAGGATTTTTGTCCTTGTATCTGGGTTACGCAATGAAAGGGTTACGTCCTTAAAAGCCATTGTAAAGCAATTACTTATACAAGTTATATATTTAATACATAATTGGATGAATGCCTTTCCTTCTCACAAAACCCTGAATATAAATACCTTCATAGTGTTCCACCAAACGATATGTCTTATCAAAGGATTGTGATCTTTCGTCAAACGACATGTCTTCTCCAAAGATTGTGACCTTTTGTCAAATGAATGCTAACTACCAATTAATTAATTAATTAATTAATGCTGTTATTAATTAATGAAATATCAATGACAACGATTTCCTCCCTTGAGTGTGGCACTCTTCTTTGAGTGCAACGATTTAATGGCAGCAATTGACAATATTGCAGTGATTTAGTAAAAGGGATATTACACAATGGTGTACTTTCTTTCACAATAATACCCACTCGGCCCCAAAAGAAAAAGCCCTGGCAAAATCATGAAAGATGCTTACTCTCACCTTTACACAACTTACCAGAATAACTTCATACCCATTTACATCTCACTGGCTACAGGGTCATATTTCAAAAGCTACAATCTACCTTAACGAGAAAAACATTTTTGGGTCTATTTTGGACTAGAATTTTTTTTTAAATACAAGTATTCCTCTAGTTGATTCAATTTCAAAGTATTTATTCAGGTAATTTGAAAGCTATTAAAAGATCGATAAACTATCTCCTACAAAACGATTGTATTCTATCACCAGATTGTTAACCTGCACATTCAATCAAACAAACAAAGGAGGATGATGTTAATCATAATAAAACTACAACTTCAATAAATTGAAGGTATTTTTCTATCCGGTGTGTATTTAGATCTAGAGGATGGTGTTCCAGAAATAATATAGCAGATATAGTTGTGAGCAAGGCAGTTGTAGTCATGAAGACACTTCACTTTTCCTATCAAAAATTCCTGCACATATAGTGCAAACCCACTTGCAATCAGATCCAGTCACGTAGTAGAACATTTTCTAGCCTCTATATTAATGTCCACAATTGAAAATGAATGGTGAATAATCTCAACCCGGATGTGACATATCAAAATAATATAAGCTTTAAAAAATCATACATTTTACTTGATACCCAGAATAAGAGATAGAATGGACGGATTTCAGACTTTAGGGAGTCACTTTAAGGCACCCTGCTTAATAATTAAATCAAATGTTTAAGAAAAAATCCAACAATTTTTTTTAGATCACTGAAGCTACATAACAAGAAACAGACTATAAGCCTAAAAGCTCTTTTGGTAAATGGATGGTAATAAAAATTGATGTGACCCCATTGTTTTCATCTGGTTCTTCAGTTTTTTGGAACTTAAGAATGAATATGTCACACCCAGGTAAGAACTCCTTGGAAAAAGAAAACATGAATGCACTGTACAAGAAAATTCCTGAAACAACATAGTAATTAGATTAGATTGTTTTGTGTGAGAATAATTAGTTGCATCCAACAATTTCATGAGCATGATGTTTCTCCCGATCATAATCATTAAACTCTCCCAAGTTTTCGTAGTATGCAAGTTCTAAACAATGCAGAGTGTTTGAATTGATTTGGTGAAGCTTCATTAAGAGTAATTCCATAGATGCGTCATCCCTTTCAAAAATGGTTCCATTTGCACAAAAGCTGGACATAAATATCCCCAGCTTTCCGAACATTCCTAATTTAACGATGAATCAAGCTCAAGAGCATTGGCCTTGGGAATCTGGTAGAAGAAATTTTGAGAAACTAGAGAGCATTTGTGTTCAACATTGGTTGTGAATTCACAACTTCACTTCGCAAGTATGACATTATCATAGACATAACAAACTGCTTGAAATCGACCAAATCAACACTTATGGACGATCCAACAACCTACTTAGTTGACACAGATCTGAGAAACCACCAAGTATGTGGCACAAATCTTGTCCCCTGGTGCTGAGCAAGGTTACTTGTATATCTTCCTCCATGTTTTGCATATGCATTGAGATCATAGCCATAACATATTCCCTACAATGAGTTCCGAGTCCTTTTACAACTTGTAAACCATTCATCTACTAGTATCAAGATCACCGCCTTAATTATGCTTTCTAATAGATTCCACATGGTCATCTCAATCAGCTCCTCATTCTCCACCCGACTCATGACATTGGGAACCACAATCAAACTTTTGTCGCTAAATATCCACACCGCTAAACAATGTATGATGCACACTCATGCTTACCATTGGAAAGATATTGACGGCAGTAACAACCAATAACCCAACTAGTAGAAGTGGGAAATATTCATCATGAACTCCAAACAGCAGAAGCAAAATTCTTCAAATACCCCTCGTCAAATACCCCTGATACTCCTCTTCAATCTTATCCATGTAGAGATTAATATTCTCGAAGAGGGCAATACTAAAATGGTTCTCAACTTTGTCCTCCTTACGTTTTGCTTCGTCCAACACAGAATACAAATAAAACAATGTTGTAACACACAACAATGTTAGGAATTGATCCAAAGTAAATAAAATAATAATATTGAACATACATTCCAAAGTCACACAGAGGAATTAGAAGGTGAAAAGTCACATTTGACTTTTGGTTTCTCCCATGAATTTGAAGGGGGTTGTAAAACAATTTATTATACATTTTTGTACATGTATGATATAACAAGACACCAAGAAGAGAGAACTTGGTTTTGTTGCATATTTTTTGTACTCTTGTATCTCTGTATCTTTTTGAACTTGAAATTAACATGTGGTATCATAGCCAATACAAGAAAAAAATCTGAATTTGTACCATGGAAGAGGAATGTGTGCTTGTTTGTTTTTGTTGTAGCAAAGCTAATAGAAGAAGAAAATCTGAATTTGCAGTGCGGAAGATGATAAAATTTTGTTTTTTTTTCATTTTTGCTGTAATAGAGCCAATACAAGAAAATAATCAAAATTTGTAGCCTAGAAGATGAAGACGTGTTTGCTTCTTTTTCCTTTTTGCTATACAAGAGCCTTATGGATTTAGCACAAGGGAGATATATTTATATGAATGTGTGCATATTTTATTTTTATTGTGTGGTAGAGCACATTTTACATACGTGTTTTTGTGATGCCATAAGATGATGTACAAAGGTTGAAGTAGCGAAGAGAACGATGTTGCAAAATGATTTTTTTATGAAAAAGATTGAAATTTTGTTGTAAGGTTTTAAATATCTAAAATCTTTTTTTTTTATTACCAGTGATGCATACAAGCTTAAAATCATTTTTATTTTTGGGTATATTGTGTATGATTGTATTTTTGAGCTATGAATCAAAACTACTATAAATAACAAGTTTAACTCAAATGCACAATCAACACTTTAAAAATAAATCCTTACCATCACCTTGCTCCTAGTAGCTTCCCTCCAAGATTTTCCAACCTATTTAATGCTATTTGACTTGTATGTGGATTCCTTGACAATGGCTTCAAGATGGCTTTAATGGCTTCTTTGGATGCTTGAGTGGATTGTAAGAGTGTGTGAATGCTTTAGATGGCTGTGATATGGATGCAAGGAAGGCTTGTGAGCTTTCTAATTAGCTTAGGCATGCTCCAAGCATGGCTATTTATAGGTTGATGGAGGGAGTTTTAGAGAAAATTTTAATTATTTTAGAAGTATTCAGTTTGTAGAGTTCTAGAATTTTAGAGAGGGTTCTCTAGATATAGAGACTTCTAGGTTACATTAAGGGATAATAGAGTTTAGATAGGGATTTAATGAGGTTTAAGGCTCATAGGGATGTAGGAAAGGCTAGGGGGTAGGTTGTGTAGGGTGGTAGTTGGAATAAATATGAATTTTTAATTTGCAAGTGGGCTAGTGGGTAGTTAATGGGGTATGATTAGTAGTTAAGTGAGATGTTGGTAAGATAATGAGATGATCAATTGGCATAGAGGGTGTAGAAAGGTTAATAAGACGTAGGAAATGTTTAATAGGAAATATGATTTTAATTAATTAAGATTATGGTTATAAGATAAATTAGCGGGATTAATAGAGTAATTAGAGCAAGCGAATTTAAGTGCATACATATTGAATAAAGAAAATTGTTATATAAAATTTTATATTTATATGTTCTAAATGAGTGAACATGCCAATGTTGGTGAACAAGATTTTATAAGACTTTGCATATCTAGAGGTCACATATTCATAAGTTTTGTGCTTATATGTTCTAAATGAGTAAATAAGGTAGTTGGGGAGGTTATTGTTACATTGGATGATGAGTGGAGGATATTCCACATCCCTATTAGTGAATGATAGGTTTCCATAAAGGATCTCCCTTGAGTAAAGAGGGATGCAACTATGATATACAACGTAGGGTGTTAACAGGGTTGAGTGAGAGTTGACCATAGTCTCGTACTTAGTGATGTGGTGACAGGGGATGCTTTGCAATTGTAGAGCGTAGAAATACCTAATCATTCAATATCTTTTGTAGTAGGGGACACTAGCAAGGTTGTGATCGCTTATGGTATGCATCCAATTATATAGGATAAGGAGGAGCACCATATTGTCTATTCTTGTTGGTAGACCGTGCTTGCTCATTTATACAAGGATTTATAATGATTTACTCGAAACATAGAGCGGTGGCATAGATGCAGGGACACCCCTGTTGGTCTGGGCCTATGAGCACTTTGCAGTGTCTAGGCCAATAGGTTTATCAACTAAGAGGTGGGTACCAAAGTGTCTGTATTCATCTAGATGGGTGGTTTTGCATCTTATTAGGCATGAGGCACAAGATATTACTTGTTATAGATATATGTTAGTGTCTACGAGAGGGTGACATTAAATGGTGGCCATATTGAGAGCATCTGGGATGGCCATATGATGCTAAAGAGTTACAAAGGATCTACGTTAGTCGGTGGTATTAAGATTGACATTCAGGAGTAGTTGAGAGATTTCAGTATGAACACATCACCCAATAGTTTGAGGTGAGACATGATAGGGCTTGAGCTAGACTAATATGGAGGAGATCGAGGCGATGCTCTCAACAAGTTGATGAGTTCCCAGTGTTGAGGCTAGGATAGATAGTGAACACTGTTAATGATTAGTCAAATTCCCCCATCATAGATCTAGGAATAGATGACACAAGAGTCACAGATGGTTGGGTGGTATGGTGGGAAGGAGGTGCAGGTTCAAGACCTATTGCACCACCAATTGGGCAGGATGATATAACACATACCATTTTTGCTTATTATACAACCTTTCTTGTGACACATGCATATACACTTGTTCAACTTGGCCAATATGATAAACATGATTGCTTGGAGCAGGATTCAGTAGAGAGATCATGGAATAGAGAGATTTGTAGCATCTACAACTCCAAAGAGTAGCTAAGCTAGGGAGAGAGATAGGAGTTGGGATGTAGATATAGATTTGAGTGATGACAACTTGCGACCTCGTGAGAGCTAAGACATGTATGGGTCATGTGACTAGAGTTTTGATCTATGATGTACACGACAACTATATATATATATATATATTCAATTTTCTGTTTGTTCACTGTGTATGCATGTATGTCTTTGATTTCCATACACACACACACATTCCATTTTCTGTTTGTGAACGCATATATATATATATATATATATATATATATATATATATATATATATATATATATATATATATATATATATAATTTTCTATTTGTTCACTATGTGTATGCATGTATGTCTTTGATTTCCATACACACACACACACACACACACACACATTCCATTTTCTCCTTTGTGCACGCACGTATGTCTTTGATTTCCATATTGTTCATTTATTTTCATGTGATGGCCAAAACACATGTAAAATGTAAAGCAAGTGTGAAATATATGATGACTAAGTGCCTAACTTACAATGAAAGATTAATAAGTTTAACCTCATAGTAAGTAGAAAAATGCACTAACCAATGATAACGTGTAGAAGTGTCAAAATAGATAATGCGTTGAGATACTTGACTCACTCTTAACATGATTAGGAGATGTTTCCAACAAATCATTGTTCTCAAAATCAAAATCTTTGACACACTGATATGCATTATTGAGTTCAAATGGCCTAGGAGATGTATTAACTCATTCCTTTGGTTCCCTCTTTTCTTTAGAAATATAATATGTAATTGATTTTGTTTAGCTACCCACCTAAGTTGTTTTTTAAATTTAATAGGATTCGCTTTGGGATGCTTTAAATCTTGTTTTACATACGTTATCTCTCTTTGGATTGTAATCATATCACCTTGATATTTAAATGTAATATGTAAATTTGTATTATCAATTGTTATTTTTTAAATGAAATTACTTAGATAAATCAATCCTATTTTCAACAATGGATGTAATTGTAGAGATCAAGAGTCGATCAACAACAATATATTGCACTAATAAGAACAAAATAAGCAAATCCACACCAATAATTGATAGTAGAACAAAATACTTGATAAATAAGATAGTCATTTCGAAGGGGCAACCTTCACAACCACACAATAAGAACAAAATTTGTAATATGATCTTCAAGTACTAATGATATAGAGCTGATGTCTACAACCTCCTTAAACATCTCCTTGGGTTTGAATTATGCCTTAATCATTTCTTTAACCTCTGCTTTGTTTGTTTCATGTAGGTACTTTGCTTCTTGACACCCTTTCTCTCACTTGTCTTCTTTAGGCTACTAATCCTCTTTGAGCATGCATAGTCCTCTTTGCAAATATGGTCTTCCTTTCTCTCTTGATGACATATCATCCATCATCATCCTTCCCATTCTCACCTTTACTATGACGTTTTACAACCCAACTTACCTTTTGTCCTCTCCACTAGGCCTATTTAGGCTTGATTCACTTGTACTAGGTCTCTAGATCTAGACCTCCTTCTTGAACATGGAACCTATCATCTTTTCTTTCATTCTCATCCTTCTTAGTGAAAACAAGTTCCTCACGTACCCAACTTTCATGATTTCACTACCTGTCTAATAAAAAAATCCACATTTTCATCCTCTGAGCATAGTTTCTTGTAGCCTTGTTTTTACATAAAGCTTGTAGGTTTGAGCAATCTATAGGGGATCTTGGCAGATTGAGACTAGTTTAGGGTACCCTTTATCCTGATTAATCTTCACACAAAGTTTCAAGTTATAACTCTCAAGTTAAGTACTTCTCTCCCAATCGCCTTGCCAATTAGGTCTTTTTAGGCATATTACACTTGCACAGTCTTCGTTTTCCTACTATACCATACTGTACCAACCCAATAACATCAAAATCCTCTAAAGCATGTCAAATAACGTAAGATCACAAAGTTTCATAAAATATTAAGTGTGAAAACTAAAGTTATTTAAGTTTCCATTTTCAAAACCTTATTCTAATTGTTGATAGGCCTGTGTAAGGTCGAGAGCTTTAAAAGTGAATATTTTGAGTTTTAAACCAATTCAAACACTTCCAAGAACTGTATGAGGTCTGCCCAACCTTGCTTCATATTTCCCAACCACTATTTGCTCACGAATAATCTCAAAACACCTCCAACAAACAAGTCTGTACTATTCTGGAAACTTTCTTTAGGACTGTGTAATCTCATGGAGGTTTGGATTGACTCTTGATCTTTAAGTGAACTCTAAGCATTCCAAAAGTGCCACGTACAATGTATAGACTTCCTACTAGAATTCCACCACACAAAGTACTTGAATCATTTACAAAGATTCATTCCAACTTCCTCAAATGGATTGTGTAAAAATAAAGTTTTCTTTACCTTGTCTAAATTGTGCATTGAGTTCTCAACCTAGAGATTAACAACAAGAATTTATTCAATATTCAAAGGAAGACAACAATATAAGGTTGAATACATACCAACAGTCACTGGAGATCCACAAGGACACTCTTCAAACATTATTTTATTCATTGATTGTACACAAAACAATCATACATAAAACTTACATTACAGGCAGAGTTCTCTTCTTAATCTTGATGTTCTTCTTGTCTTTCTTGAAGCTCCACCTCTGTTCTTCGAAGGTCTCCTATCTTACTACTCTACTCGAACACACACCCACTCTTTACATGCATTCTATTCTCTTTTCAAGATGTCAAACCTTCAAGAAAACTCTTTCTTTTGGCCAACCCTCATGTAGGGTGGCAATTACAAGACCAACTTTCTTGGCTTACCTTTCTTGGTTCATGTTTTTCACATTAAGACACCCTCACACACATTCTTAGGACCATATAAGACCTTCACAAACATTCACCAACCTTTACATTCTTCACAAAACCCAAAACATCACTCAAGAACCTAGTTCCCATTTCAAAATTTCAAATTATGCATTTTGACAGAAAATCTCTAAAGATCTAATAACACACAAATTAAAGATTCTCAGTGACTCCAATACCACCTAAGGGTCCCTATAATACCTCTCCTACCTAAATCAAATCAGAAATGATCATAATGAAACATTCAAGCATACTAATTTCTCAAACTACCTTGTGATGCTTTGCATCATACTCCTTACGTGGGAAAATTTGAGCTCTTGCTTAAATGTACTTTACCTAACTTTTTTTTTGCTTTCCAATTCTTTTTTTTATGATCTTAGCTTCTCTCGTTATTGCTCCTCGTCTTTTTCCTTTCTTCTCAGTTGGTTCTTAAATCTGTCTTTTTGCCTTGTTTTGCTTCTTTACCAACTCATCTTCGATCTCCGTGAAGTATATGATCTGCTGCAACTCCTTGTTCACCTTATCTTCTATTTCCTCCATCTCACATTTCTCTTCATCATGCTTTGCCTCAAATAGCTGGGTCTCATTCTTCATCCTCACTCCTACTCCATGGCTTCCTTCTTCATTTGTCATGCTTAGTTCATGCACTTCTTGTTGATCTTGCTTCTTAACAATGCTTTCTCCTTTATCTTCATGCTCGAATGGATTTTCATGCCTCAGTTCTTCCTTCATACTTTTCAAACTCTCCTTGATATCTTCTTTGGCTATCTTTTCATGATACTTCACCTTCTCATGGTGAGTCTTCTCATAGCCTCCTAGCTTGTTTTGTAATGCCAACTCTTTGACCAAACTATGCTCATCATAACACCACACTTCTTGGCAACCTCTCATCTCACTATCATCATGTATACATTCAACCAACTTAGCTACAACATTACTAATTGAATAGACTACTTTCTTACCTTGTTCTTCCTTCATTAACTTGTTTTCTTGTATATCGTTGCTCCTTGCCTTTATACTTTCTCTTGCTTTAGATATCATTGCTTCATACCATATATCTATGTTTTCTTTTGTCATCTGTTTTACCATCTTCTTATATAGTTTGTGAGGAATCAAACCATATTCTTCTTCATTTTTGACTGTTTCATGCAATCCACAATTTGTCTGCTTGTCCATATACATCTGTCCTTGTGTTTACTCTATATTTTGCTGCTTAGTTTTTTAATCTTCAAGACTACTGCACCTTTGTTTTTATTCTTGTTTTCTTCTTTAGAAGACATTATGTTTTGTACCATTCCTTGTTTTTAAATTTCATCTTCATTATGTGATCAATTAGGCACCTCCTCTTGCTGCATATCAAGTTTTATAAGCACTTCAATATTTGCTTCATCTTTATATTCTTCTTCAACATAAACATGTTCATACTTGCTCTCCTTCATACTTTCAAGTTTTATGTGCTCAACATGGACTTCTTCTTTCTTCACTCTTGTACCTACATATGCATATGACAATAAATTCTTAGATTTAAAAACTTGAGGCTTGCTTGCCTCCATATTCTCTTTCTTAGGTTGCTTTACCTCCTTGAATATCTCCTTCTCCTTAAAGTGTTGTTCACCTTCCTCTTGTCTACCAATCTGTTCATCCCTTATGAACTTCTTCATCTCCTCCTTGAGTTGCCTACATAGCAACTTCTTTTGTTTTTCATTGTCTCCCTTGACAATATTTCTTCTCTTTATGGGTAGCC
Source organism: Torreya grandis (assembly GCA_037957365.1). Lineage (NCBI taxonomy): Eukaryota > Viridiplantae > Streptophyta > Pinopsida > Cupressales > Taxaceae > Torreya > Torreya grandis. The sequence goes on along the minus strand of JARHVA010005613.1, from coordinate 374,932 downwards.
TCATAGGCCACTTAACTCTCTTCTTCTTTATAACTCAACCATACCATTGGCTTTAATATTATTGTATGAGCTCCACCAAGAGTTTTATCCTCTCTAACCTTTGATCTATGTCACTCATCTCCTCTTCAACCACCAACCCATTTCTTTTTGGATCTTTCTTCTTTCTCTCATTGTGGTACTCTAACTTAGCCAAGCCCTTATTCACCTTTACCTTCTCTATCTTCATCTTCTCACAAGCAAGTCTTTTTTATCTTGCTTTGGTGTCTCAACCTAGGTTCTCCTCTCCCTGGTCTATTGCCACTCTTGTCCAAGTATTTTTCACTTTGGAACTAAAACTCTTTTCTTGAAGTCTTTCTCTTTTGAGTTTCTACTAGCTCTCTTCTTAGGGCTGCTCTTCTACCACAAACTCTCTAACTCTCTCTTACTGTATTCCTGCAACCTTCATTAACACCTTTAACAACCTTACATGGGAACCTATCATATTCAAAATAATGAATTATTCCTGGAGATTACATGCTCTAATTCCATTGATGTAGAGCTGATGCCTACAACCTCATTAACCATCTCATTGGCTTTGAATTCTACCTTAATCATTTCTCTAATCTTTGCTTTGTTTGCTTTATGCAGGTACTTTCTTCTTACTTGACACCCTTTCTCTCACTTGTCTTCTTTAGGCTACTAATCCTCTTTGAGCATGCATAGTCCTCTTTGCAAATATGGTATTCCTCTCTCTCTTGATGACCTATCATCCATCATCATCCTTTGCATTCTCACCTTTACTATGACTTCTTATAATCCAACTTACCTTCTCCCCTCTCCACTAGGCCTATTTAGGCTTGATTCACTTATACTAGGTCTCTAAATTTAGACCTCCTTGAACATGGAACCTATCATCTTTTCTTTCATTCTCATCCTCCTTAGTGCAAACACCATCCTTACCCAACTTTCATGACTTCATTCCCCGTCTCATTGGAATAATCCACTTTTTCATCCTCTAAGCATAGTTTATTATAACCCTATTTTTGCATAAAGTTTGTAGGTCTGAGTAATCTATAGGGGTTCTTGGAAGATTGAGACTAGTTTAGGATACCCCTTATCCTCATTCAACTTCACACAAAGTTTTAGGTTATAACTCTCAAGGTAAGTACTTCTCTCCTAACCTCCTTTCCAATTAGGTCTCTTTATGCCTATTACACTTGCACAATCTTGGTTTTTGTACGAGACCATACTATACCAATCTAATAACATTATAATCCTCTAAAGTATGTCAATTAACATATGATCACAAAGTTTTATCAAATATTAAGGGTGGAAACTAAAGTTATTGAAATTTTCATTTCCAAAACCCTAGTCTAGTTTTGATAGCCCTGTGTAAGGCTAAGAGCTATTAAAAAGGAATATTTTGAGTCTTAAAGCAATTCAAACACTTCCAAGGCCTGTATGAGGTCTGCCCAACCTTGCTTCATCTTTCCCAACCACTATTTGCTCATGAATAATCTCAAAACACCTCCAACAAACAACTTTGTAGAATTCTTGAAACTTTCTTTAGGATTGTGTGCAATCTCATGGAGGTTTAGATTGACTCTTGATCTTTAAGTGAACTCTGAGCATACCAAAAGGGCCACTTACATATAGACTTTCTACTACAATTCCACCATGCAATGTACTTGAATCACTTACAAAGATTCATTCCAACTTCCTCAAATGGACTATGTAAAAACAAAGTTTTCTTTACCTTGTCTAAATTGTGTATTGAGTTCTCAACTTGGAGATTAGCAACAAGAATCCATTCAATATTCAAGACAAAAATATAAGGTGGAATACATACCAATAGTCACTGGAGATCCACAAGGATATTCTTAAAACATTCTTTTATTCATTTATAACTTGTATACAAAACAATCATACATAAAACTTGCATAACAGGAAGAGTTATCTTCTTAATCTTGATGTTCTTATTATATTTCTTGAAGCTCCACCTATGTTCTTCGAAGGTATCCTATCCTAATACTCTCCTCCAGCACACATCCATTCCTTACATGCATTCTATTCTCTTTTTAAGACGCCAAACCTTCCAGAAAACTCTTTCTTTTGGCCAACCCTCACGTAGGGTGGCAGTTACAAGACCAACTTTCTTGGCTTACCTTTCTTGGTTCATGTTTTGCATGTTAAGACACCCTCTCACACATTCTTAGGACCGTATAGGACCTTTACAAACCTTCACCAACCTTTACATTCTTCACAAAACCCAAAACATCACTCAAGAACCTAGTTCCCATTTCAAAATTTCAAATTATGCATTTTGGCAGGAAATCTCTAAAGCGCTAATAACACATAAACTAAAGACTCTCAATAACTCTAATAACCCCTAAGGGTTCCTACAAGGCCTCTCCTACCCAAATCAAACTAGAAACAAGTATAATGAAAAATTAAAGCATACTAACTTCTCAAACTACCTTGTGATGCTCAGCATCAACTAACTACTACCTTCTATATATGTCCTACTTAGGTTATGGTTACTCCATTGGCCAACCTTACTAATAATATGATAACATAAAATGTGTCAAGATAACAACATGTTATATAGGCCACATATCAACCACACATGTTCGTTTACATGTTATAGATTAAGAGCATACCCTACTCGTCCCCTTTAAAACAATGTTGCCCTCAACCGAGAATAACTCTGAATACTGTTGTGGAAATGCTTCATCTTCCCATGTTGCATCATCATTGGTAAGATTCTTTGAATTTATCAAATACTCCTCAATTTCTCTTGTTCCTAGCATTTTTGTGTGTTTGAAGGAACTCCCTAGGTTCCATAATGACTTTGTGTTTTTCATCTAATTCATTTAACTTAGTCTGGGCAAATACTCTCTGTCCAATCACCTTTTTTTCAAGGAGACATGAAAAACTGGGTGTATGCATGTAGACTAAAGTAGCTCTAGCTTGTATGCAACATTGCCAATTTTTTGAAAAATCTAATAATGGTTGTAATACTTAAGAGAAAATTGTTATCCTTTTTTTGTTGCTTCAAGGACATTTGCTTGCATGGCTATAGGTACACAAAGACCCAATTGCCCATTTTAAAATGTCTCTCGCTATAGTGTTGGTTTGCTTGCTAATTGATTTGGTTTTGTGCCATTGCCAAATTCTCTAGCCAGTACTTCATACTAGTGTTGAATGTGTTATTTAATAACTCAAACCCTTCGTTGAATCCTTAAGGTTGAGGTGATGAATGGGGGTTGATACCCATACAATGCCACAAATAGAAACATTTTGGATGAGGTATGGAATAAGTGTTATAACAACATTTTTGGAGTGGCACCAATGAACCAATCTTTCTTGTTTATCTAATGCAAAACAACAGAGATAACCTTCTAGGTATTTTTTAACTATAATACCCCACTCCATTAAAATAGTGTCATCTCATCGATGTCGTATTGAGTAGGTGTCAGTATGTCAGTTGTGATGTAGTATTTTTGCTAAACGTAGTAGACTAGTTCCTTGGTTTCTTTGAAAGATGGCAAGGTGGTACCAACACCCCTGTGTATAATTAGGTTTATTCCAGGGTGTTTCATTGGCATTAATGACAAAACTTTTTACTATCAGGGCTTGTTTAGTGTTTAGTCTCTGGAGGTGAGTTGGTGAGATTTGAGGGTGACCAAATTGTGGTAGTTGGTTTACTCATTGCAAAGTCTTTATTTTGGTATTACCTCTCTTCGTGCTAGTTCATCTTGTTAATTGAAAATGGTATGGGTACGTCACCTTATGTCTGACTGATGACCATCAGATCGATTTATTATAATTATTGAGTGGGGCCTTTTTTCAACGGTGGTTGGTCAATAGGTGAGTCGATTAAACGTCATCAGGGTCATTTTGCAGGACCATGAGTTGTAAACTAGTATTATGTCTAAGGGTTTTGTTGGGATAACCGTGCTTAGATTTTTTAATACCATTTATTGTTTTTTGCATAACAGTCTCTTATGTGATGATATTAAGAAAAAATCTATAAGTATTAATAACAAATTAACACAGATAAATATATATACAAATGACTTAAAAAAATAAAAATAAAATTTAAAAGGGAAAATAAATTCAAAATGGGTGAATTTATTAGTAATGACTTTTTCTCTTGGTGTAGGAATGGATGACTTGAATCAAGTGGTTATATATAATAAATAATATTTAATAAGTGTAGTGGAGGTTGAGTAGGAGACAAGCTTGCCTTCTATGGCGTTAAATTGTCTGATAATTTTTGCTTGGAAATTTATAACCTAAATATCTACCCCTTGGAGAATTACGCCGTACTTATCAGGGAATATTATCAGAGAAAACACTACCTAGGAAGGAATGTACCATGCATTAGAAGATGGAGGAACCAACAATTGATGTGCCCTAAGGGAAGGTGAAGGAGTGTGAGCAGGAGGAAGGGGTGCCAAACTAACATCTCCAGGGAAGTGAATCCTATCCTAGATTCCAACTTGCTATTCAAAGGAATAGATAATGTTTTTCTTTCTAAATTCAGGAAATTCATGGTAGATGATGTAGTATTTCTATAGTTGCAACTCCATTTTGTGTAAATGTTGTGGATATCAGGGAGTTGGTTATTACTTAGATCGATTTTCTTCTTTGCGATGAGGTCTTACTTTTTCTGGTTGTTTATTTTATTCTTTTGGTATTTGAAAACCCTAATGATAAGAGCATGCCATATTCTGTACGATGTCTTGTTTGGGCTAAAAATTTCTACCTAGAAATGGTTCCCTTGTTGAAACAGGGCTATATTTAGTAAATCACTTATTGAGGAGAGTTCTGGGGTGTAACAATAAGAGTAAGTCCAACTCAGGGATTAAAAATCTTAAACCAGCGATAATGCCATTTAGTATTTTATTAAAATAACAAGATTGACTAATTGTAGCGCCATCAGGTATTATATATATATATATATATATATATATATATATATATATATATGCAATAGCAATTTCAAATGCTAAAAACCATTATGAATGAAGTAGATGTTTCATAACTTTTATGCTGAGAAAATACCTTTGTACTAATTTGTAACTTCATGTAGTTGACTATGGTGCTTTTGATAACACATTATTTTGACTTAGAGTTGCATTTAGGTGAGGCATAATAGTGATACATGGGTTAAGGAGAGACCTAGGGCATAGGGGTAAAATATCTCATGATATAAACTTCCTTTTCACGAAATAAGTTAAACATAACATTCTCATTTTAATAATTAACTAAAATTTGCAAGATACCATGTCTACGACTAACAACAAATTATTTTTGATTAAATTACAAATCGACCCTCTTTTCTTTGACTTATTAATCTTTTACATAACATTCTTATACAAAGAAAATAGGCTAATAATGTATAACCTATTCAATAATAAAATAAATTGAATACTATTACACAACTAACAGGGACATACAAAAACTCCAAAACTACTTGTTTCGATCAAATATATAGATGTGGAACAAGTATCATTTAATAGATAACAAGCCATACAAGTTATATTTCAGATTCAAAAACGTTTTTTGGCATTGACTATTTTGGACTAGAAATCCAATAATAGATTTTCTCTAATAATATCTTTAACATGAAGGAAGATTATTCTATACATTATAACTTCTACTTAATGTTGCACCTTGCACTAGAAAATACACAAAGTGTCAGCATTACGCTGAGCAAGTGATTTCCCATCTTAGATCCACATCATTATTTGAAGTAATAAACATGTTAATTAATCAAATTCAAAAAATAGAAGACATTTTTAATAGTTCTAAGCACAATATGCAAGAGGAAACGGAATGAACTTTTTCCTCTAATGACAAGTCAAGATGAGGCTTGTAAAGTGTGCAAGTCAACTCAACAATCATCATATGAATACCACTTCACCATAACAAAATTGTTAGCATAATAATACACTTAAATTAACCATTTTAGGATAATTAGGATACATTTTTTTCTTCGTCGAAACAACTAAGATTTGGCATTTTAGAAAATGTATACAACTCACACAATACATTTAAAAATTCTATTATAATCTCAAATAAATCCACGAATAGAATATACTTGTAAATATATTACTCTCAATGAAGATAAATGAAACTAACCAATTATATACCAAGGGAGGAAAAAGAATTTGTTAATAGCATCAAGGTGCTCTCATCAACAACTTCAATTATAATAAATCCCCAATATAATATCCCAATATAGTAAATAAAGAAATATATAATTTAGATCAAAAATAACCTTGTAAGAGAGATTGGTCCTCACCCTTTATAGACTTCCATGGCATAGCTTATATGGAATTTGAGTTGAAGCCCTTCTCTCTTCTAGAGATCTTTACCAACAATTTTACATACATACATACATATATATACACACTCCCTTCTGCCCCCTTTTTATAATCTTCTACATCTGATGAGAACTAACCAGACGTGGAGACTTTGCACACAATCCACATACTTCAAATGTCTTGCCTTCAAAATGAAAACATAGGAACATCTCTTAAAAATTCATCTTTATTGTTCCCAAGGTTGCGATCCATTTAACTCCCAAAATGATGTCAACATCACCCATAAGAATAACAAACATAGGAGAGTTTAGATTGCAATCTTCCATTGCAATTTTGATAGTATGGCTTTTCTTTGAACAATTCATTGTGCCACCATTTGAAATCATGACTTGAAATTTTGGAGTTGGTAAAGAAAATAATTCAAGCATGCTGCCAACTTATTGTTGAAGTTATGTGTACTCCCTAAGTCATTCAACTCCATCACCTTCTATTTCTTTAGGAAACCCACAACCTTGAGGGTTTGTGGAGTGCTAATCCTTGAAAGTACATGACATGAGATAGTTGGGTATCTTTTGATTCCTCTTCTAGTGCATTCTCACCCTCCCTTACTACTTCATCATCTTCTTCATCTTCATCGACCCCTTTAATGTAGAATAAATTATTGTCAACACCTTTATGCCCTTTATTGTATTTTCTATCATAGTTGAAACATAACCCCTTCGCTTGTTCCTCTTCAAATTTTTGAGGAATCAATTTGGTAGCTAAGTGATTGATCATGCTAAACCAATGATTTTCCTTTGCCTTGCATGTGAAGACCATGGACTCTAATACTGAACTTGGATTAAACATGCAAACATTGAGTTGGATGTTGTTATCTTTGAGCCCACCCAATAACATGTTATTCAGATTATCCTTGATGAGACCATAAATTGTCTCATCCAAAGCCAATAAGTAACACCTTTTCCCTCCATGAATTAGTTTTAAAGTGGATTTAAAAACACCTAACTTATTTAAGGTAATATATAGGGTATACATTCGAGTTATTCTTTATAAGTCAATGTGGTCTGGATTGTTTCCTATGTGTAAATATTTATTGGAAAATAGATACGATATATTGCAAAACAAGGCATATCAATCATTGAAGAATGAGGGGTGAAGTTTTGAAAAAAAAATACAGTAGTAAAATTAATTTTAAAGCATTTTGAGACACTTCAAGTTTAGCTCCAAACTATTTTGACTCCAAAATTATCATATAGAGTTAGTGCTAGGATAGATCCAGACTACTCCAGCATGGAATTTGGTGCCAATTTGTTTCAGGTAGCTCCTGACTATTATGAAACAACGCCAAAAAAGATGGAAATATAGTTTTACGAGACCACATGACATGTCAATGATTCATAAGCATCAAATGGTCATAATATTCTATTATTTAAAACTAAAGAGATGACGTTAGGACTCTACTAAGGAAATTTAAGTGATTAGATGCTGACAGTTGTAAATATTTAACAAAGAAGATTACAAGTTTGAAGTAGTCAACGTCATTTAGTAATCTCCCATGTTTGTCCCCTAAACAGTTGGGATGAGTAATAGTATAATATTAACAAGAGCCTTGAATAAAATAGCCCCTCATATTTTGTTCCTAAACAAATGGGATGAGTAGTAATATTTGAATAAGAATATTTAAGTGCAATGTTTTTCTACACATGTATTTTGACAAATGAGATAAGTAGTTAAATTATGTTACAATTTTAGTTAGAAATAAAACTTGCCATGAAAATAAGTAGATTAAGAGTGATTTTATATAAATATAACTTTCAAACACTTAGAGCTAAGTTGATTTCTGAGCAAATAATTTTGAATACAATACAACTTTGAGTTCCCAAGTATTTTTGGTATCATCTTTGTGATTAGTTTTGTTGATGTGGGTTTTATGCACACCCCAAAGAGTTTTAAATGAGATAACCTCTAACATTTTCGGATCTCTTTGGAACTAAGTTTCACTCTTGGGCACGGGTTTCAGGTATGTGGTTAGAATAACTGAGTGGTGGAATAACAGGTTAAGCCCGTGGGTTGTTCAACCAATTTTTTGGGCAGATGTGTGGTTTTTAATAAAAAACAAAATCACTATGTGAGTCGGATGGGTGAAAGACTAATCTAAGGTGGGAAGATCTCAAAGAAACTTCAAAAATAGGGAAGGGAAAGAAAAAAAGGATTCTATGTTATCTCAATAGGAATTTCTCAGTCTATTTCTTAAGTGGACAAGTCTCTCAAAGACTAATATTTGCGATTTGTAGTTGTTGCTCACTTACAAACAAACATGGCTGGGAGTCTAGGTAATTAGATATAGAGTGCTTATTGGTCTCAACTAAAAGTGTCTCCTTTCAAGGTTGATGTTGCATACCTTTATACCTGAGATTATAGTTCGGATTAAGAAGTGATCTAAGGTAGCTATTGCTCACACCTGGAATACTATATCTACTGAAACAATTCTACACACTTTAGAATTATGATTCAACCTATGCTAACTATATAAATCAATGAACATGCCAATATTTAATAGCTATAGCACATATAGGATTAACATTCATAAACATAATAATCATATTCTTTCGTAGTGATTGTACACATCAAAATTATTGAATCAATTACAAACTTAAATAAATTTCAAGTTCATGATCATAGAAAGGGAAGAAGACAAAATAAACAGTTGCATGACAATCACGATCCTTGATTTCTTTCTGTATTTATTTCAAAACTTCGACCCTTTGAAATAGGGTTACAATTCATATATATAGATCTTGGGGAAGGGGTCGCCTCATCCTCTAAGATTAGAATGTTTTGTTTACATATCAATAGACCATAAGATAAGTCTGAGTTACATAACAATGCATTACAAAATAGCCTAGCCATGCTAAAAAATTAGTTAATTGCAATATAAATATAACTAAGACTTATAGTTTTCACTTATGCTGGTTACGTGCAAGATGTACAAAATTAGCTAATCTAAATTGGCTCTTGCTTAACTTGTCTTAAGACTGCTATGAGAACTGTAGTAGAACTGGTAATATCTACTGCCATAGTGGTAACTGAAAGTGAAATTAAAGAAGCATCAAATGTTTGAACTACAGTCACCATGGGAATAGTAACCTGAAATGGTATCAACGTGGCAATTGTTGTCATTGTTGGTAGATTTGGTAGAGTTGGCATAATAGAACTAGCAAGTTGAGCTTGCTGAGTAATTTTTTTATTCGCATATAGGTCTTGATAGCGCCTGTAGTCCTTAACATGCTGTGTTCTGATTAGACTCATATCTAAAAGTTATGGTCTAGTTACCCTGTTAGTCTTAGCCATTAGCTTATTGTGCTCTGCCTTGGTCGCTCTGAAACCAACTCTGAATACCTCTATCTCATTGGCCTTCTTCCTTGCTGCATTTAACTTAGCCTCTCTCTTCTGGACTCAAACCTTCCAGGCTTCGTTTGAAACTATTGGAGGCTTGTTTGATCATCTGGTCGAATTCAACTCTGGTCACCAGCCTTCCTCGGTTATCCCAAATAGTAGCCAACTTTAGTCTTTATAGAATCTACTCAGCTCCCTTGTCTTACTTAGATAATTTATTGACTAATGCCTCTGATGATAGAACCCAGTCTAGGGCCTCTTAGGTTCTTATTAATGCTAAGTTCAGGGCATTTAAGGCCTGTATTGGAGTCATCAAATCTAAATGGATGAAATCCTTATTGGGTGTATACAACACTAGGAAGTTCAGCTTACTGTTGTCTTCCTTGAGGCTCATGAACAATTGGATTTTCTTATTGATGTGTGGAGCCAAGTTGACTCTCAAAGAATGAATGGAATCAAATATTTCATACAATCTAAGGGCAACATCTTGTAGATCTTTTTCAATGCCCTAAGGAACTTAAATTATTTGTTGCTCTCTGAGTGTTTCCAACTCTGCCTTGAGCTCCTGCTTAGCCATTTCAATTCCTTGATGTATGGCCATGATAACTTCCATGTGGATATCCATATATGATTGCAAGTCCTCTATGTAAGGGGACTGACCCTTCCGCTTATTCTATCTTTTTCTCAGGGAGTATACTTCCTCTCCTTTATGATCAGGATCCTACCTGAGTTGTCTTCTATATTTCTCTTTCTCACCCTCTATATTGATGTAGTGGCTTTGTCAAACAAGGAGCTCACTATTGGCAATTTTTTAATCTTCAAATTGGGCCTCTTAGAGACCGAGGCTCCTAGTTCCTTATCCCAATATGGAAGAGTAAGCTTTAAGGGATCAGAGGGCAATGCTTCCACTTAAACATGATCTTCAGGTTATTTCTTAGTTTGGGTAGAAGGATTGGGCATTGTAGGTCAAACAATCTTTAACCAGTTTATGTTTCCAAATTGTGGCATTGGATGAACCACATAGACTGGTTGCCTCCTAAGTTCTCTCTTTGTTGTTACCACTTGGTTACTATAGTGGGAGTGGAAGAAGGCAAGGATGAACCCAATTAGGTAGAAGGAGATGTAGTTGAAGTCATGGATTGAGCAATGGCCAGGATGGACAAGGCTAATGTTGATGAAGTGGTTGTTAATGAAAGTAAAATGAAAGGAATGGAAACTATAGGGATAGAAACCATAGAAATGGAAGGTGGAACAGGAGCAATGGTGGTACAAAGACTCATGGATGGGTGTAAAAATAATACTTGTAGAAACTGTCCGTTAGGGAGTAAATGTGGAGACAATAGGGCTAGGGGTGATTGAAACTATTGTTAAAGACATCAGAGGGGAAAAACTCAAAGGAGCAGTAAGCAAGGGATCCTTACTAGATGAGTCACTTGTAAAGGGTGATTTGGCCTTGAGGGCCTATAATCTTAGGACCTTTGATTGTTGTAGCTCCTCCTCATCTACCTCTTGGGTTGGAGGATATGTGGTCTGTCCTTAGGCTTCCTTTGATATGTATTTGTTGTTCTCCTTGCCAGTAGACCTGTGGATTGTGATGGAAGAGAAAAAAAATAGTGCTTGGCATGGAAGTTAAAGTAGCCAGTGTTTCCTCTTCGTCTAAAGAATCCAAGGATATAACCCTGGCTTCCATTAGTGCTTCCACTTATGCTATCATTTGTGTACTGCCTCCAACTGTGGTTAGCTCCTTAGCTAACTCTTGCTTGACCTTAATTAGTTCAACTATTGAAGTTTGAATTGGGAGAACTTGTGCTTATTTTTGTGTTGAGGTAGGTAGTTGCTCTTCCTTAGCTTCTTCTTCTTCTTCTTCTTATTCTTCCTTCTCATCTCCATTGAGTGGTGCCTAAACTACCAATTGCTATTGGTACTAAGGCTAGATTTGAGATTATTGGAGATTAGGTCCCTCTCCTTATAGATATTGTGATGGCCTCCCACTCCAGTAACCTGAGGATCTCCATCCTCCAAGAGGTAGAATTTAGAACATTGCTTCATCGAATGTCAAGGATGGTTCTACTTGGATTACTCTTAGCAAGTCCTCATTTAACCTTGCTGTTGTATCCCTTTCTTTGAACTCATTGTCATATTTGGAATTCAAGAAAAAGAAGTCATGATCAATTGGCTCATGCTTGTATTCAAGGCTGAGAGTGTGAATTTTCTTTTGGACCCTATCATGAGGGTCCTAGTTTCTATGAATAACGGTGGGCAATGCATAGACTTTTCTCACGTTGTCAACCTATCTAAACTATCTGCAAATGGAGTATTACATTCACCCAATGGTTATTGTTGGCCAAAATTGGTCTACATACAAAATTTTTGCCTATATAGATTAAACCACTCTCCTAGACTATTCAATGACCTTTTGCCTTCATGACTAGTCTCTTTCTAGTCTTGACTTGATGGTGCAGTGCAATAGCCTCGAAGGTCTTGGTGTGGTGTGGGAAGTTATGTAGGGTTCTATTGTAGTGAATGATCCAATGGTGGAAAGAGAAGATAAACTTCATGGACCTAATTCATGTTCCTTGCACTCTTTTGAAACACTTTAGCAAAGTTTAAGGTAAATTTGGAGATTTTAAGGAAAAGGCCTCGAAATGGGTCTTGAGTTGCAAGTGAAAGATCTAGCTAGTTTTCAAGGTGTTTGAGCATTCAGGGGAAGGAAGGAGGTTTTAAAAAAGTGTAAGAGATTGTTTAACGAAGCCAATTTGCCCAAAAGATCTTCAAAAGTGCATTAGATGATTGGAGAAGCTTCTAAATAGAAAATTTAAGTGAAAAAATGAATTTTTTCGAGAAATCAAACTAGTTTTGACTTCCTTCCACCTCCTTATGGCATGTTTTACCTATTTATACATGTTCAAGGCCATTTGGAGTGGAGGAGAGGCGTTTGGGAGCAAGAAGATGCATTTTTGGGCTTTTTGGAATTGTGGTTAAATAGGTTTTTGTGGGTTTTGATCAGTAAAATAGCTTGGTTATCTTTTTCAACATCTAAGGTTTCTATAACTTCCTTCCCCAAGGACTCTACAATCAGTTTCATGTGTGAAGATCATCAAAAATACAAATTCAGGGCCTTAGCCTATGATGCCCAAACCTAAAAGAGGGCCTTCAATGAAGTTTTTGCCTCGTTTCGCTACCCTACAAGTATATGGGAGGTTTGTATGGTTGTTTCAAGTCCCATAAATCATAACACACCCTCCCCAAGAGTTTTTAAGCTATTATCAGAGGTGCTCTAGTTCATCACCCTCTCAGGGCTATGTATTTGCCATGCCTAGGAAAAGAATTTATTGGTTTCCACATTTTTGCAATGAACCAGGTCTCCAAATTTGACATGGAGTATCATGATATCCCACTAAAATTGAATCACACACTTTTCCCAAGGTTATATACGTGTAAGATCTAAAAAATGCCAAAATTTAGCCTTGGAGCTCACAAGCCTAAAAGAGGCATAATTGAAGAAAGAAAAGGGAAAAATAAGTGCAATTGGATTTTGGGTCATGAAATAACTCACAAAGCTAAATGAGCCAAATATGTTATCAAATATATTCTGATTTTGCTGAGGTTAGCTTCAGATTGCTCCCAACAAGGAGCTTTGCATTTTTGCAGGGCTACAAGAAGATAGGGCTAGTAAGAGCCTCAAGCATGAAGCAAAGTGTTGGAGAGTGAATGAGATGCCCAAGAGAGTTGGAATAAGTCTAATTATGATAGGAGAATCCATTTCAATAATGAGGTTGCCTTCATCAAGGTCCAATCAAGTTTTGAGGGTTTTGAGTAAAATGGCCTTTCTCCATTAATGACAACTAAGTAGTTGCAAGTATAAATGCCTAGAATCGGTGCATTAAAAAGTTTTTTTTTTGTCTAAATAATGATCAATAATGTTAATGAGGATCCATGTGACATGTGTCAGTAGCAAATAGAGCCAAAATTGACTTGAAAATGCCTAAACTAGGCTAAGACACCCTTGCACACCACCAAGCCTAAAAAGTGCCAATCTTATAAAGCTAATTCCATGAAAGTTTGGTGGATATATAAGTTTAAATGGGTCTCAAATGAAGTGGGAACATCAGCCCAAGGGTCTTGAGCAATCAAACAAGCCATTGAAGACCTCAAGAAATTGTGAAGGAGCTAAAACCCTTGCAAGACTTAAGAAGCCTATGCCCACTCACAGGTGACCAAACAATTTTTTGCCATAAGTAAAGCTTCCAAATCATGGAGTGAAATATTTTAGGCATGATAAAGGTGTTTATTATGTGTTTAAGAAACTATGATCATCTCTCAAGATTTATATACACATAACAGTGTTAAGAATTTCATTGGCCTAATGTGCTCTTACAAGCATCATATGGAGATCTCCTTATGAAGGTTGCAGTGTTGTATAGCTAGATGACTATGCTATAGTCACTCTAAAGAGTGACATCATCACACTTCAGACAACATTAAGATTGAATTCAAGCATGGCTAAGGTTGAGCAAATGATTTTAGACTGTACACACATTCATAAGCTTGAGGACTAATTTGGAAAAGATTTGAAGAGTTGAAGATGCTATAGGGATGATATAACATCCAAATTTGATACAGAGGGTCTTTATGAAATAATTTAGGTTTTAATGAAATCTATTTATCACAGATAAAAAGGGATATACCCCTATTTTATCTCAAAGCTGAGGCACTCTACAAGAAAAACACAGAAAACCTATCCCAGTTTTGGAGAAAGTTAAGACTTTTGAGCATCTACAAATAGAGTTAGACTCTAAAATTTGATAAAAATGATATAAATAACCATATAAATATTTATATGCAATAATTAAGACCACATGATCAGCGGAGGCATCTGTTGTTTTGTCACAAATCTCCTGCAGTCATAAATAGTCATTCACACAAGCAACCCACTAGCTAGTTTTGAGAAAATGAGTTTTAAGGCCTCTATAGGAATAATCCATCTATGAAACTTGGTAGAGATGGTGATGATGAATGGTTATAATTTTATATAATATTATTTATGTCATAATAATATTTTAATCATCTATTATTTTCTCACAATCCTATGTTTGTTGACAATCAACATGGAGCTATACAAACTTCTTGGAGGGCTATAATATATGACAGATGGTTTGAACCTCATGTGAGGGTTTGTGAAACATTTTAGGGTGATGTTTAGTATTCTCACACCTAGTGAGAGTGATCACATTCAAAATTCTAAGATAAACTGAAGTGAAGTGCACATTTGCAAAATTTAGGTTTTTGACATGCAAGTGGAGATAGTAAAAAAATTATTTGTGAGGAAGGTAAAAGATTTAACGATCAAATATAATGCTTGGATCAGTTGTAGGGTTATTTATAGGTCCCCAAAAAAATTAATGAGGTCCTGAGGCCTTATAAATCTCAAGTTTCACCTATTTATTGCTCCTTATGTCTTGTGATTCACAATTTCTGAGTGTGCAGTAGACCTAAATTGATGTTTTAGGAGGTTTTATTTGATTGAATTATGAAACAAATACTTGGATAAGTTGTGGGATATATTATAAGTTTTAATTCAAAAGTGGAGGCATCTGTTGTTTTCTCATAAATCTCAAGATACACCTTTTTCTCTCTTCCCAGATTTCTTGGTTCTCATTTTCTGAGTATATTAAAGATCTAAATATGTGATTTCGATTGGTTTTTATGATTAATAATGCAAAATAAATGATTGGAATAGTTTTGGGGGTCCATCATGATTATAATTCAAAAATAATGAAGTCTTAGGACCACATAAAACTTGAAAAAATCACAAAACTCAAAGCTACACATACTCAGAAATTTGATAAGGCAGATTGAGGCAACCCTAAAAGATACATTTTTTGAGTTCTACTCAATGAAATGAATTGAAATTTGACATGAGAATATATTTTGGTGTCTTTAAAATTTTCCAAGTGGTTTCATGCCCCTACTATGCTTGAGGAGAGAAAAAAGGGGTAGATTATAGGTATGCTAAACAAGTATGTCAAGAATTCTCACTTGACTACTCACACCTTGGATTGAGAAATTAATTTTACATAGAGAGATACAAATTTATGGCAGGATTATTTTGAGAAGTCATCAACAATTTTGTCAATAGTTTGTAAGACTCAGAATAAAACACAATGAGTTATGAAGATTCTTAGTCGAGCTCTGAAGATCTACATTCTAGGTAGCTCCAAAGATGTTCCATCAAAGCTCCAAAGATTCATTTAGACAGCTCTGTAAACATTCTGATGAAGTTCCATAGACATTCTAATGAAGTTGTTAAAATAGCCTTTTTGACCAGTTTTGAGTTTTTGAGCTCATAAGCCCATTAAATGACTTGGAATCACTTAGAAACCACCTGGATCATATGGGGGACTCTTTTGATCTCATGATTGACCTATTTTTAAGAAGAAAATGGCATGTGTGGGTACTTGGGAGTCCAAAAATAGCCTAAAAATACCCATTTTTGTAGGTATTCAAAGGATAAAATTAAATAAATGCATGGAGGAGGCCTAATGGGATATGAATCATCATTCTATGGTGCTAGGATCTCTTCCTAGGGGTTTCCAGGGTACCTTGCTAAGTTAAAAGGCTAAAAACCCAAGTTTTCTAATGATTTATGAATGGTTGTAGGTTTAATATAAATTTACACCATTGTTGTAGGTCTTGAAGGTAGCATAAAACTTCATTTCCTTCCTCATAAGGATGCTATGGATGCCTGAAATCCTTCTATAAGTCCAAAAGTGGCTGTCATGATGACAAATAACCTTGGAGGCAAGTTATAGGATAATTAGTTGAAGATGGCTTGAGCTTGAGAACTTCCATCAATGGAGTCCAAAAGATTTGTAGGTTCCATGGTGTCTTTTGCAGGTTGGATGATAAAATATGAGTGGGAACAAAGAAGAAACCACAAAAAGTTAGCCCTCAAACTCAGTGCAAACATCAAATGTCAAGGTAACTAGCCATGTTGCCAAATTGCTTTTAATAGCCAAGTGGAGATGGGGCCTAAAAGTCAAGTGGAGGAGTTTTGAAGAGTTTCAAAGCATTACTAAAGCATTTAAGGAAGTTTGTAGATGTTTAGAGACTTTTCTCAAGCAAGATGGAGTATTTAAGGAAGCTTCTAGATGTTTGGAGACTTTTCTCAAGTTAATGGAGCATGATGTCATCTTCTTCAAGTAAATTTTGTCCTCTAGTACCTTTTTAAGCCAATGGGAGAGATTGAAGATATTTTTGATGTTTAAGGGTTAATTTTCTAAGTAATATCAATGCTTAAATAATTTGAAAGTTGTTGAGACTCATCTACCTCTTCCTATTCTTTGATGGAGCTCCATGGAGGGTGGTTGAGTCACATTTATTGATTTTTGAAAGCTTTATTCTCCTCTCCCTTCCCTTTTCTCCTAGATATATATTTTTTTCTTCATTGAAAAATATATACTCTCATTTGATAAGGTAGAATCCTATCAAAATTTGTAAGAACAACCTCTTGAAGCAATAAGACAACTTATTTTACCTATCTTTTTGCCTACATCTAGTGTTCTAGTCAGATTGTGCATGATTACTTTGTGGAGTGTTCTTCCTTGGTTATTATCCTTCTTTATTTCTTTTTTTATGTATTTCAAGGTATTTTCATGTTTGAATTTGTGCTTTTCGATCACTGATGAAAGTACAGTGTGAGTTTTGATACTCCTTCATGCTTCATCTCTTGTCTACGGAGCCTAGTTTAGAAATATTGATGCAAAATGACTAGTTTGAGAGATTGTGTGAGTGAGGGTTGTCTTTGAGCTTCCTTAGTGTTAGTTGTAAGAAATTTATAGTGTCTTCTAGTTTGGTGTATCACCCTTTAAATACTTTCAATTATCCCTTGCAGCCCTTTTACCCCTTTTTTAGTTAAAATTAGTAGTTTAGGTGATTTACCAAGAGGAACCAACCTTCTCTGGAGGTTCAACCCCATCATAGAATATCCACAGCCTAGGGTTAATCCCATTTTATATCTAGGAGTGAGAGCCCGAAGAACTCTCTCACAAGGGTGCAATTGTGTACTAAAACAATAAATGGCATGCCCGCTGGGACTACATTCAAATAAGATTGATTGAGATTGATGCTGGTCTTGATCCATTTGTAGTAGCTATTTCATCCACACTCTCATCATCTAACAACTCTAATGAATCTAATTTTTGGTGGTAGAACAATACCTATATCTCATTCCAAAGGTAACTACAAGATCAACTTCTAGAGGTATTGTTTTTGATTTTCTTGAATTACCTTTTAACTCAACAAAAAGATTGAAGTTTTCTAGCACTCATCCCTACTTGGGAAACTTCCCTCCTAAGGCAATGTCCAAGTCTACCTCTGCTAGAGGATCCTAGTTATCCCCTTTCACTACCATCACTACCCTAGATATTTGCCTTTTATGGCTTTAAATGGTCAAGGTCATTTGGACCTCAATCAATATGATCTTATCCTAGTGGTATCCCTTAAGAGTGTGTCTTCCTACATAGGAAACAACTCTACAACTCCTTATGAACACATAAGAGATATAGCCAACTTTTACGATATCCATGACATCAATGAAGAAAATGTGGCTATCAGGTTGTTGAATATCTCTTTCAAGGGAAAGGCCATGGATTGATATAGGAACCTAACTCTTAACTACATCAAAACATGGGACCAATTAAGAGATGCTTTGTGCAAGAGATTTGAAGACAAGAGTGACCACTTGTCACTAATAGAATAGTTGACTATAATGAAGAGAGATGTTTAAGAGGTTATGTAGGATTTAAAAAACAACTTTCAAAAGACATCGGGTAAGATTTTAATACTTTTTACGCCCAATATTAACTATGATTTCCTCTACTATCTAAGAGCTCTAAACAATGACATTGTAATGATGATATAGTCTATGGAGGGATACACACTACTCGGTGCTTATGAAATGGCAATTTGAGCGGATAAGAGCCTAATACAAATTGATAAGCTCACACCTAGGACATATATGCCATTGTTCCTCAATATTCAACCACCTTCTATCATCATTCCTCCCCTTAATTCCATTCCTCCTTTGCTAACACTTGCTGCCATACTTGCACCAAAATAAGAAAAAACTTCAACTAGTCAGTCTATTGACTTTGAAGAAATCACGAATATGTTTCAAAGCTTTGGCAAAGAATTAGTAAATGTAAAGAGGAATCAATATCAATATAATAGACCTTATCATCCCCCATATCAGCCTCAATAGTCTTATCTAGCCAACAGGCCACCCTTCAAGGCAAATTTTCAAGGACAAGGACAACTCAAATATGCTAGGAAAAATAATTACAATATTAATGCTACAAATGCTTCCAATACCTTGGTCCTTATTCAAAAAAACATTGAATGAAGGTGAGTGTTATATACCTTGGAATTAGTCATTTAATCAAGCCATTATCCCAAACATAGAGTTCAATTAGATTTTCAATGATCAATGGCATCAGGGTGATAGTTATGGGTTCAACCAAGATCTCATGGATCTGAATGTAGAAGATCCTATAATAAATAAACTAGAAGAGCCTTAAAAATACCAAGGGCCTAATGAAGGACAAAACTGATTGGGTGCTATGATGGTCAACTATCAACAAGAAGAATGCTATACTTTCAATCAGTAGGCTAGTTTTAGCCAAGCAAACATTCCTGTGGTAGCCAACACAAGGTTCAAGACAAGTAACATGGAGGGAAGCCAAGAATAAGTAGAGAGTCTTTTAATCTTCTTTCATTTCTAATAAAACTAAATGATCCTATTACTACCCCAAAAATCATAATAACTCAAAAAAATCAGAACCAATGAAACACCTTTTCACCCCAAAACTCACAAGTTCAAAGCACAGTTGTGGCTCTCAAAGCACAAGCAAAGGTTGGTGGTTTTCACATCAAGATTATTGAATAAATGAAGAAGTCCAATGTGGAAAACAATTTATATCCCTGATCAAGTGGATATTCTTCAAGAGGGCTTACCAAAGATTAGTGTTTCAGAGAAGCTACCAAGCAAGGAGAGTGTAGTTCTCACTAATGCAACCAAAGAAAATGAAGGGAAGTCAAACACAGTGGTCAAATCATCTCCCTTATACCTTTATTTAATCATTGGTAGCTCCTTGGTTCACAATTATATGATAGATAGCGGAGCAAGTACTTCAGTAATACCAAAATCAATAGCAGATCAACTTGGTTTGAAGTATGAAACTCAAACTAAAAGGGTGTTGTAACTTAATGGATATTATACCAAACCAACTGGTATTATCATAGGTCTAAACTTGAACTTCCATGCTTGTCCTAGTGTTTCAGTGGCTCAGGTTGTGGTGGTTCTAGAGGTGCCTTTTCACTTTGCTGTATGCTTATCTAGAGACTTCACAACCAAAATTGGGGGCAATCTAGTAGCAGATTGGTCCTATATGGATTTTAGGATAAGGTATGGGACTAAGGTGTCGATCAATATTAAATCTATGTCCCAATTTCACATTAATATTTATGGGTCAAGTAGCCCAAACATCTATTATACTATTCTATATGAAGAAGACTACCTTGCTGGTCAAGAACTAACCACTCATTTTGAGGGGATATCTGATGTATTCTTAGATGTGTTATGGAGTGAGAATCAACTACTTGACCCTTTGGGAGGTGTTGAAGAAATAGACATGGGAGTTTATTACTTGCATAAAGAGAATGAGTTTATGTCCTCCCTCACTAGGCCGCAAGAGGATATTAGTGGATTATGGAAGATGTTCTTTGATGGCTCAAGGAGTAAGCATGGAGTAGGGATAGGTGTAATGCTGATATCTCCCTCTAATGAAATTTTTTTTTCATCATACAAGTTCTAATTTAGTTGTTCTTGTAACACAAATGAATATAAGAGCCTCGTCCATGGTCTTTAGTGGGACAATAAGAGGAGGATAAAGTAATTACAGGTGTACAAGGATAGTGAGCTGATACCCCATCAGGTGAGAAGTCAAAACGTAACCAAGAACCCCTTAATGAAGTCCTAAAAACATAAAGTGTGGGACCTACTTGAAGACTTTAAAGCCTTCAATATCTAAGCAGTGCCAAGAGAAAAAAATCAACATGCTAATAGGTTGGCAATAGTAGGGGCTTAGTTTGACATTCCAAATGATTTGAAGAGACCTAAATTATAACAACATGTCAAAGTGATAGTGAGACCACCAGTTCTATTTAATAAAGCTCACTGAGAAGTCTTTAATAGTGACAAGCAAATTGCTTATTTTCTACAACAAGAGGTAAAATTTTCCTCAACAAACCAAAGTATACTTTAGTAGTAGTATGAGGACCAAATTATTCAACTAAAGTCAAATAAACTTTCTAAAAAGATGGTTACCCTTGAAGTTCTTTTTCATGAAGGAGATCACATGAGGAAGGATAAGGCAATTATGTCTACTGATGAACAAAAATATGAGAGAGTCCTTATCTTTATGGAAAAACTTATCTAGTCTGGAAAGGTGAGCAGTGAGGCAAAAAAAATGCATTTATTGAGCTTTGTAGGGAATACTCCAATATCTTTGCTTAGGAGTACAATGATATAAGAGGTTTTGACCCCAAGCTATCCCAACACACCATAGAGTTGGAGGACAATGCTAGGCATGTTAGATAGAAACAAAAGCCAGTCAATCTAAATATTGAAGAGCTAATGAGAAAAGAGTTAACTAAGTTGGTTGAGCCTAATATTATTTTGCCTATCAAACACTCCTCATGGGTGTCCAACCTAGTGTCTGTGAGAAAGAAGAATGATGAGATCTGGTTATGTGTGGACTTTAGAGATTTGAATAAGGTCTCTTTGAAAGACCATTATCCCTTTCCATCCATGGAGAAACTCCTTTAAATGGTTACTGGGTCAAAACATTTCTCTCTATTGGATGGCATGGTATAACCAGGTGCTAGTTAAGGAGGAAGACCAATACAAGACTACCTTCACCACAAAGTGGGGCACTTATACTTATAAAAAGATGCATTTTGGCCTCTCAAATGTTGGAGATAATTTTTAAAGAGCCATGGACATGGATTTCCAAGGTTGGCTCAATTATATGGTGCTTGTATACTTGGATGACATAACAGTCTTATACAAGAAAGCTAGTGAACACTTAGACCATTTAAGACTAATCTTTGAAAGGTGTAGAGAGTATGGGATCTCATTGAATCTTAAAGTGTGTATTTTTTGTTCATGAGGGCAACCTCTTGGGGAATATTGTCTCAAAGTAGGGACTAGCCATTGATCCTAACAGAATAAGTGCAATCATGACCTTGTCTTTGTCCAAGCATACGAATGGACTTCAAAGTTTATTTGAAAAGATAAACTTTGTAAGAAAGCTCATATCTACTTTTGTAAGCTTGGTTAAACCTATCACTGCTATGTTAAAGAATAATTATGTGTTCACTTGGACAAGAGAAGGAAAAGTAGGATTTGAATCTATCAAATAAACCATTACTCAATCACCTACACTAATGAATCTTGACTTTTCAAGAGATTTCATCTTGTATTCCTTTGCCAACATTGATAACATATCAACTATGTTGATGCAAAAGAATGGAGAAAGGATTGAACAACTAATTACATTTTTTAGTCCAGGGCTTGAAGGGTATGAATAAAGGTACACCTTCATATATAAACAAGTTTTCACAACTATGTCAATTCTAAAAAAGTTTAGGCCTATGATATCCAACAACAAAATATGCCTTATGGTGTCTCATCCTAGAGTGAGAGACTTCATTTTCAACAAGGACCTGAATAAAAAGAGGGCTGGTTGGATTACAAGAGTCATAAAATATGACATAGAAATCAAAGTCACTAAGCTATTAAGTGGTAAAGGCTTATGTGAATACATGGTTGCTGACTTTCATGAAGAGAAAGAGGTTGTTTTAGTGACACAAGATAACTTATAGACAACTGTGCTTTCTCTTCACACTAGCTGGGTCTAGGACATGGAAAAGTTCTTGTTAACAGGCGAGTGTCCTCAAAGTATGGATAGGGCAAAGAGAATATATTTCAAACTTCAGTCCATACCTTATGCTTTGATTAACAGGGTTCTCTTAAAAAATACCTCAATGGGGTGCTACTCAGATGCATAGATGATGATCAAGTGACTAAATTTTAGAGCAATTCCATGATGGACCTATAAGAAGTCATTTTGATTTAAGAATTACAATTGCAAAAGTAATGAGGGCTGGTTATTATTGGCCTAGTATTTTTGAAGATGCATACACATGGGTGAAAAAGTGCCAAAAGTGTGCTATTTTTGTAGACAAGCAAAGGTTGGTAGCGCTTATTCTTAATCCCATTTAGTTAGAACATCCCTTCATTGAAAGGGGCCTATATTTTATAAGAATGATCAATCCACCTTCTAGTGGAGGACACAAGTGGGTACTCACTGCCACTGATTACTTCACTAGGTGGGTAGAGGCAATTGTTCTAAAATAGGCTAATGAAACAACAATATTGGACTTCTATGATAATATAGTGACAAGGTTAGGTGTACCAACAACCATAATTTTAGATAACATCTTAACATTTATTGGCATGAAGATGAGTTAATAGACACTTTAGCTGGGCATCTACCTTAACACATCCTCTAAATATGACCCCCAAGACAATGGACTTGCAGAGTCAACAAATAAAAACTTGATTAAAATAATCAAGAGGACTATGGAAGAGAACTAGAGAGTATGGAATTCAAAGTTAAGGACAACCTTATGGGTTGATAGAGTGACCCACAAGGTTGTCATTGGCAATTCACCATTTATCCTAGTGTACGAGAGAAAAGGCAAGTTGCCCATCCCTCTTGAGTTACCTGCCTTAGAGTAAGCCCATCAACTTGAGTTGATGGAGAATGAACCTATGAGTGTGAGGATGGAAAAGATCATGGAACTTGAAGAAATGAGCGATCTTGCAATGAAGACAATGGAATCACATCAAGCTCAAGTCAAGAAAGCCTTTGACAAGAAAGCCATAACAAGAGACCTTAAGGAGGGTGATCTAGTCTTCAAATGAGATTCAAATAAGGCCAAGCCAAACAACCATACTAAGTTTAACAGATTGTGAAGTAGATCTGATTTAATTCATGGATAGAAATAACATAATGCCTTTTAGCTTGTCAAGCTAGACAGAGAGGTATTATCTATCCAAGTCAATGGAATTCATTTAAAGCCTTGTTACTAAAAGAAAGTTGTAGCCTTGAACATAGTATTAGTAGATTTTGTTGTTTTCCTCCAAGTGCCTTGTACACATTTTCCTTTTGTTATATGTTTCCCTTATTTAAAGGGCTTTGAGCACATTGTTGTTTTATTTTGGGTTGTCCTTGTTATTTTGAGAGTTTCAATTAGAAGATTTGTAGTCTTTTGATCAGTTAAAAATCAATTTGAGAAATACTTTTGTGATTCCATAAGTCTAATGGATAGGCTAAGGTAACTAGTCTTTTGCATAGACAAGTATGCAATCTCAAGAGGTCATCGGAAATGTTGACCAAAATTAGCTTACATATGAAACTTTTGCTTAGATAGATCTGACCACTCTCCTAGACCATTTAGTGATCTTTTGTCTTCATGACTAGTCTATTTATAGTCCAGACTTGATGGTGCAGTGCAATATCCTAGAAGGTCATGGTGTGGTGTAGGGAGCTATGGAGGGTCTTAGTGCAGTGAATGATCCAATGGTGGAAAGAGAAGACAAAACTCATGTCCCTATTTCATGTTCTTTATGTGATCTAAGAATTTGACTCAAGATAGCATGGTTAGTATGGTGTTAGTTCCAAACTAAAAATAAAATGAAAAAAATATACTAATAGCATAACATCTCTAGGCCTAGACACTAGGGAGAGCTTAGTTAACAAAAACAAATGACAAATATAACTAAAAAGTGAGGAATAAAACATAAAAATTACTTCACCTTCTTTAGATGCTTCAAATTCTTTTGCAGTGGTGGATTGCTCGGTTTGTGCTCATGAAGTCCTTGGTAATGGAATCTTGACTGCCTCCATCTCTCCTTGACACTTTTAGCTTATGGCTCGGCTTGACTTGGAATCAATTTGACATGGTAACACTAATAGCAATGGCTTCTTAAATATATTTGTACATTATAACTTTGCACCAAAATATTTTGAAGATATTTGAGCATAATAACTTTATACCAAAATAGCTTAAAAATGATGTTGTGAGGCCTCCTATTTATAGATTTTTGAGAATGTCAAAAATCAACCTGAATCGTCTTTCTCAAGTTTGAGATGTGTGGTTGAAGATTAATTAAATTTTTTGAATTAAGTTTGTAATTATGCTCATCATGACATTGGAAGAAGGGGTAATTAAGAGGCATGGAGGGCATCATGAAAGGCATTGATGAGCCATGGAGGGCATCATGGAAGGCATTGATGAGGCATGTAGGGTATGAATCCTGATATTTATGACATTTATGGCCTAAAGATGTCTTTTCAAGAAATAAGGTCACTTGATGATGTAGATATTCAATATTTATTTTCAAGTTTTCAACAAGTTTCCATGGAATTTTTGATTAGGCATTGATTTGAGTGAATTAGCTCTTAAACATGATTAAGCACTTAATGCACAAATTACTTAAATTGATTAGAATGTCTTATTATTAGTCTAAAATTTAATTGGATTGGAATTGAAAGTCACTATCAGATGCATTGTAATCATATTTCCATTTATATTATTACGAACAAAAAATAACAATGGCACACATTTTGTGCAAAATATTTGATAGAAAAGATCAATCCAGAGCACTTAGGTGCAAAATTGACATTTTAACTTAGAATGATCTAATCAAAGTTAGTTGGCTCATAAATTGCATCATCCCATTAAGTTAGTTGAAGATACTAGGATAACTTGTGTTGAAGCTGAAGCACTCATCCTCAAAAATCATAGAAAGATCATAAATGTATTCAAATTGATTTGCAAAGCATGCATAACCAATGTTGTAACAACTATGAACATATTATTCATCTAAATCTGATTCTAATTCAAGAGACTTTGAATCTGACGTTAAGATTGATGTTGATTCAGATTCTAATTCTGATACTAAATTTGATGTTAGATTAAGAGCAAAACTTGATTATAAATTTGATTCTTCATCTGATAGGTACTTTTTTATAATGATGTCTTGTTGAATATTTGGTTTTGGATAAGTAATGGCCTATGATGGCATAATAAGCTCCACAAAAATTGGTTTGTCAAAGTGAGACTCCTATAGGATGGGAAATAGGTCAAGTGACAACTCCTCAGAGACTAGCTTGTCAATAGGAGGCTCTTGAAAAATAGGCACATGATCAAGGTAATGATTTGCTCAAAGGAGTTATAATCATTAAGAAGTGACTCAATAAAGACTGACTCATTAGAATGAGACTCCTTGACAATTGGGATAGGATCAATAGGCAATTTATCACAGACTGACTTATCACAATAGTTGATTCAATAAAAACATCTCAGATTGGTTGGTTCTCTTGACCTTGGTTTTCAATGAGTTGGAAAATACTAGTTTTGAACACACCTTGGTCTTTGAATGATTGGATCGGTTGAGGTTTAGTTAGGATTGGTACTGGATGAGGAATGACTTGTGGTTGGATAGAGTATGATTTCTCATATGAGCGAAAGAACAAAGTCCTGAGATGGTAACAATAGGGCATTGTGGGGATTGATTTCCCACACAAGTCAAAGGACTAGGTCTTGGAATGATGAAGGGGTGTTGTGGAGCTTAATTACTTGCATAAGTCAAAAGATGAGGTCCTAATATAGAAATAGTTTGGCATTATGGAACCTGATTGCTCACATAAACCAAAGGATGAGGTCTTGGTATGGAAATGGTGCAATATTGTGGTTTTGGAATAGAAATAGTATGATGTGGTGGAGCCTGATTACTTGCATAAGCCAAAGCATCCAAGTTTTTTTGTAAACCATATCATCTCAGTCGTGAGTTATCTCATAAACTGGTTCTTAACTATGTTCTATGTACTGATTATTGAAAAGAGGGTATGGATTCGTATCTCAAACAACATTATCTATAGTTGGGTCTTCAAAGTCTTCCTCACAGGCCTCTTCATACCAATTAAGGTCTTGATTTAGATTGTACATTATTTTGTGACTTTGTTCCCATGAATGATTAATATGAGACATATAAAAATCTATCTCACAAATCATATTAGCATCATTAGAGTCTTGATTAAAGCCATAAAAATTATTTTATGTGGGAATTCTATCATAAGTTAGATTGTAAGTGACTCCATTATAAGTGTAGCAAGACATATATGTGTAAATGATGAAAGCTCTGAAAACAAAAAGCTTATAGTTCTACAAACTCTAAAAAATGATCCAAAAGATAAATAGTTCAAACTTGGTTCAACTTGGTCGAAGGGGTGGAGCTGTATCTCCAATGTGGTTTGAAAGTGGAGTTGTATCTCTAAAATGGTTTGTGCTAAGATTTGACATAAAATAGTCTAACATCAAATGTCTAATGTCAAATGTCATATGCACAAAAAGTCAATCATCTGGATAAAAATTGACATGTCAAAGGTCTAGGTTAAAGTGTTCCAAACAAGGTCTAAACTAGGAAATGAAAAACTTGAGTTGCTAATTTTTTTGTCCAAATGCAGAGTCAAAATATAGGCTCAAATAAACAAGCATGTGCTAGAACTTTTGGCTAAACAATGTTAAAATTTAGACTTAAAATAAAGGCTAATATGATTTGATTTAATTTAACAAGCAAAATACAGGAATTGAAAACAACTTTGACATAAATCTGGCACACATAATCAAACATAAATATGATCAGTTGGCATAAGGCATAAGATAAAAATCTCTTTGAAAAAGGCTATGTTCTCTCAAATAAAGGAACAAACAATGATGAAGATAGGCTTTAAACAAACAAATCATCAATAGTTTTCAAATTTGGGTAATTGATTAACTAAAGTTATGCAATCTAAAAGAGAAAGATCTATATATCAACCCCACAAATTAAGACCTAAACAGAAATCAATCCATATTTGAATCCAAACTTAACAAGGTTGATTGAAAACTAAGATTTGATCAAACAATTTAGACAAGATTGGATAGTATGACAGCACAAGACAATGCTCCAAATGGTATGCATGACATGGTTTGAAATAAATGGATTTTGACACAAGGTAAACTAGTCTTTAAACAAATTGAGTAGCCTAATGATGTAAGCATGCTTGAATTATGTCGTCGATGTTATATTTACAAAAGAGTCAAAATGCTCAAAAATGTTTTGATATGATTTGGGCAGCATAACACTACCCTCCTCAACTCAAATACATTGTTTTGACATAGCTTATGAATAAACAAATAAGTTTTAGTCTCAAAACATACCAAATAAAAATGACTAAAATACACTAAGTATAATCGTCCAAATTCTAGCAAGGGTATGTTAATGTGGGGTTGACTAAATTAGTAAGGTTTCGATTATTCTAGGGGAATCAATTGTATAATAAATTTTACGTCAAATAATGCAAAAGAAAAACACTTAAATTAGGTGACCATGGCATTGGCTAGTTATAAAAAAGTCTAGTCCTTTTTACAACCACTACATTGTAATGTTCTCTCAGTGTAGTGCAATGTTCAAATGTAGATATATTCTATGTGCAACTCTAAAAGAGTAAGTGAAGTCAATGCTAGGAAGTGAAACCCCAGGTCAAAGATTCTTAAAAAAATCATGGAAGGTAATGACGTCCCCCTCACAAGCCAAGTTTACATGAAATAAAAGACTAATAGAAAGACTTTAAGGTCATTTTCAAGATCACGTGAACTTTGATGAGTTTTTGGAGAGTGCTTTAGATGACTTTCTTTTTAAGCCTTGAATTAAGCTATTTGCAATAAAAATGACGCTTTTGATTCTAAGGGTTCCTTAAAGGGGATAAATAGAAGAGCATACATGCAGCATCCCTCTTCTTTGCAAACAAAAATTAGATCAAGCAACTATTGAAGATAAAAAACTTGGAAAGATGAGTTCATTTTTAATCCCAAATGAAAATGAGGTGTTCATTTGAGTCTTGGTCTTAGTTGTAATTTTGAAAACTAATGCTAAAAACACTTATTTAAGTACCTTAAATGTTACTTCAAGCACTAAAATAATATTTTTAATTCATTTTAAAACATGCAAAATATGTTCTAAAACATGATTTATTAAACTTGAAATTCGCTAGTTACCTGTCTACTCTTAAGGCATTGACCCAAAAGAAAATATGTTAGATTAGAAACATTTTAAATAGATTTTTCAAATTTTGCAATAAATATATGAAACTTTAAGCTAAACTAATGTCAAATTTTAAAAATTTAGGAGAAAACATGTAGTTTAAAAAAAAATTCATCCAAAATGGAGTCTGTATGACCCCAAACCAAGCATTTTAAAATAGCTCTCGGGTTTGTATTTTTAAGAAAACATAGTGACCGACATCAATTATATAACCGACATTGGTTACACTTACTAACTAATGACAATTATCTAACTGATATTGGTTACACAAATAATGATCGATAATGGCTATACCAATCGATGATAGTTTTACTAATCGACGTCGGTTACTGTGTAAACTCGTGACAAATAAAAACAGCAAAATAAAATTAAAAAATCAATTTGAAAGAGTTTTAATGGTTCAAATAAGTATTTTAAAGCTATAAAATGATCTTTTTCATGTGTAGGATGCGCCTTATCCCACTGAGTGTGCTATATGTAGATCTAAAAATTTGACTCAAGAGAGGATGGTTAGTACGGTGTTAGTTCTAAAATAAAAATAAAATGAAAGAAACACACTAATAACATAACATCTCTAGGTCTAGACACTAGGGAGAGCTTAGTTAACAAAAATAAATGACAAACACAACTAAAAAGTAAAGAATACAATACCAGATTTTTTTTACATTCTTTGGATGCTTTAAATGCCTTTGTAGTGGTGGCTTTCTCGACTTGTGCTCATGAAGTCCTTGGCAATGGAAGCTTGACTACTTCCATCTCTCCTTGGCACTTTTAGCTTGTGGCTTGGAATTAATTTGGCATGGTAATACTAGTAGAAATGGCTTCTTGAAGATATTTGTGCATTATAACTTTGCACCAATTTTTTTTGAAGATATTTGAGCATAATAACTTTGCACCCAAAATAGATTAAAAATGATGTTGTGAGGCCTCCTATTTATAGATTTTTGAGAATGTCTAAAATCAATCTAAACTATTCATCTCAAGATTGAGATTTATGGTTGAGGATTAATTCAATTTTTAGAATTGAGTTTGTAATTATTCTCATCATGACATTGAAAGAAGGGGCAATGAAGAGGCATAGAGGGCATCATGGAAGGCATTGATGAGGCATGGAGGGCATGAATCCTGATATTTATGGCATTTATGGCTTAGGGATGTCTTCCCAAAAAATGAGGTCACTTGATGCAGATATTCAATATTTATTTTTAAAAATAAGTTTTCAATAAGTTTTTATATAATTTTTGATTAGGCATTGATTTGGGTTAATTAGCTCTTAAGCATGATTAACACTTTGTACACAAATTACTCAAATTGATCAGAATGTCTTTGTTATTGGTCCAAAATTTGACTAAATTAGAATTAGAAGCCACTATTAGATGCATTGAAACTATATTTTTATTTAGATTGTTATCAACACTAAATAACAAAGACACGCATCTTATGCAGAAGATTTGATAGGAAAGATCAATCCAGAGCATCTAGGTGTAAAATTGGCATTTTGCTTTGGAATGATCTGATTAAAGTTAGCTGGCCCATAAATTGCATTACCCCATTTAAGGATACCCTAGCTAAAATTGACACTTGAATATGTCAGTTTCACATTATTTAGTACGTTTTAGTATTTTTAGGCCAAATTATGCATTTTGGAAGGAAATTGGTCAAAACCCTGATTGAAGATTATCAATGGCCAGATTTAGGTGTCTACACTTTTTATGAGAGGATTCATTTGGTTCATTTGGTTCTTCATGTACTTTTTATGAGAGGATTTTGATCAAATTTCAATAATCAATCCAATCCATATTTCAATGACGTTTATGAAAGTACTGTGATAGTTGATATGGAAAGATATCTTTCATCCTATCAAGTTTGTTTTTGTGGACCCGATTATAGTCATCTATAGGCAAATTAGTATTTCACTAGTCTTTCTATTAATTATAACTATCTATGGACAAATTAGTAACATTGGCCTATGCCATTTTATCTTAGTTATAATTGCCTATGAAAAAACTAGGGGCAACACTTATTTATCATGCATTGCCGCATCACCTTACCATTACTATTTTCATTTGACTGGCCATTTGTTAGATTTGAGAACTTGTTGGGACCTAGTTGGTTTTTCCCTACCTTTTATATGGATGGAATTACTGTGATTTGAGGTCATTTAGAGACTATGTGGGTCATGCTCAATTCACGCTCCTATGGTGGAAAGATAAGACAAACTTCATGTCTCTACTTCATGTTCTTTACACTCTTTTGAAACACTTTAGCAAGGTTTAAGGTAAATTTCAAGATTTTAAGGAAAAGACCTAGAAATGGGTCTTGAGCTGCAAGTGAATGATCTTGCTAGTTTCTAAAGTGTTTGAGAATTCATCGGAAAGAAGTAGGTTTATAAAAAGTGTTAGAGATTCTAACAAGTCAAAAATGATGCTAATGAAGCTAATCTGCCCAAAAGATCCTCAAAAGTGCATTAGATGACTTAAGGAGCTTTTAAATGCAAATTTTAGGTGAAAAAATAATTTTTTTAAGAAGTCAAATTGGTTTTGACTTATTTATACCTCTTTATTATGTGTTTTACCTATTTACACATGTTCAAAGCCATTTCAAGTCATTTGGAGTGGAGGAGAGGAGTTTGGGAGCAAGAAGATGCATTTTTGAGCCTTTTGGAGCCATGATTGAATAAGTTTTTGTGGGTTTTGCTCAATACATCAGCTTGGTTGTCTTTATAATGCATATAATATGTCTTTAATGGCCTCCCCTAAGGCCTCAAAAATCATTTTTAGGTGTGAATATCATCAGAGATATAAATTCAGGCCCTTAGCCTACGATGCCCAAGCCTAAAAGAGGGCCTTCAATGAAGTTTTTGCCTAGTTCCACTCCCCTAAAAGTAAATGGGAGATTTTTATGGTTGTTTTAAGTCATATACATCATCACTAACACCTTAGCCAAGAGTTTCCAAGCTATTATCAGAGGTGCTCTAGTTCATCACCCTCTCAGGCCTATACTTTTGCCATGCCTAGGAAGGGTATTTCTTGGTTTTTACGTATGTGCAATGAATCAGGCCTCCAAATTTGACATGGAGTATCATGATATACCCCTCAAAGTAAATCACACACTTTTCCAAAGTTTCCATATGTGCAAGAGCTCAAAAATTCCAAAATTTAGTCTTTGAGCTGACAAGCTTAAAAGAGGCCTAATTAAAAAGAGAAACATGCATAATAAGTTCACATACTTGGGTTTTGGGTCATGAAATGACTCACATAGCTGAATGAGCCAAATATGTTAAATATATTCTTAGTTTGTTGAGTTCACCTCTGGATTGCTCCCAACAAGGAACTTTGCATGTTTTTAGGGCTACAAGGAGATAGGGATAGTAAGGGCCTCAAGTATGAAACAAAGTGTTGGAGAGTGAATGAGATGCCTAAGAGAGTCGGCAAAAGTATAATTATGATATGATAATCCATTTTAAGAAAGTGGTTTCCTTCATCAAGGTCCAAGTAAGTTTTGAGGGTTTTGAGTAAAATGACATTTCTCCATTAATGGCAGTGAAGTAGTTGTAGTTTAAATGCCTGTAATAGGTGAATTAAAGGTATTTTTTTGTCTAAACAATGATAAAAAATGTTAATGAGTATCCATGTGACATGTGGTATTATCAAAGAGAGCTTAAATTGTCTTGAAGATGCCTAAACTAGGCGAAGACACCCTTGCACACCACCAAGCCTAGAAAGTGTAGATCTTGTAAAAATAATTCCAAGAAAGTTTGGTGGCTACAGAATTTGAAAAGGGTCTCAAATGAAGTAAGAACATAATCTCAAGAGTCTTGAGTAATCAAAAAAGCCATTGAAGACCTCAAACAATTGTGAAGGAGCCAAAACCCTTGCAAGACTTAAGAAACATATGCCCACTCACATGTGACCAAATAAATTTTTGCCATAAGTGAAGCTTCCAAATTATGGAGTGAGATATTTTAGGTATGATAAAGGTGTCTATGATGTGTTGAAGACACTATGATCATCTCTCAAGGGTTATATACACAAAATAGTGTTAAGAAGTTCATTGACCTAGTGTGCTCTCATAAGCATCGTATGTAAATCTTCTTATGAAGGTTGCAGGGTTGTATAACTAGATGACTATGATGAAGTCATTGTAAATATTGATATTATAATACTCTATAAAAAACTAATATGGCAGTCAAGAATGGTCAAGGTTGAGCAAATGGTTTCAGACCGTACACACAGTCATAAGATTGAAGTCTATTTTGGAGAAGATTTAAAGAGTTGAAGATGCTAGAGAGGTGATCTAACCTTTAAATTTGGTAAATAAGGTCATTAGGACATAATTTAGGTTATCATAAAATATATTTGGCATAGATAACAAGGTATATACCCCTTAATTTGTCTCAGAACTGAGTCACTCTCTAAATAAAACACAAGCGGCCTAAGCCAGTCTTAGAGAATGTTATGACATTTGAGCATCTACAGGTAGAGTTAGAATCTAAAATTTGGTATGGTCATGTAGATAATTTGTACAAAATTTTAAGGTCTAACTATAACTTGATATTATCAAAGTAGAGTTAGAAAAATTTGGTATGGTCATGTAAATCTAAGGTCTAATTAGCTAGTGGGCTGCCTGTATGAATGACTGTTTATGACTACCGGAGGTCTGTAGATCTACATGACCATACCAAATTTTTGTAACTCTACCTTGATAATTTTTCAAATTTTAAACCTTAAAATTTTAAAAATTACCAAATTATAGTTATAAAAATTTGGTATGGTCATGCAGATCTACAAACCTCCTGCAGTCATAAACAATCATTCACACAGGCAACCCACTAGTTAGTTTAAAAAAAAAGAGTTTTAAGGCTTGTATAGACATAATAAAGTTATAATACTTGGTATAATTGGTGATATTAGTGGTTCTAAGTTTACATTATCTTATTGAGCTCATCATTATAGTGAACTCATCCTCTATTTTATCACAATCTTATGCTTGTTTGTTGATAGTCAACATGGATTTAGACAGACTTCTTGGAAGGCTATAAGGTATGAAATATGGTTTGAATATCATGTGATGTTTTTGAGGAGTTTTAGGGTGATTTTAAGTCTTCCCACACTTAGTGAGAGTGACCACATTCAAAATTTCAAGAGAAAATGAAGAGAAGTGCACATTTACAAAATCTTGAATTTTGGCATACAAGTAATGAAAATCAGAATTTTTTTGAGGCACTTAAAGGATTGAATGATAAAATATAATGCTTGGAGAAGTTTTATGGGTATTTATAGGTCCCTAAAAAAATAATGAGGTCTTGAGGCCTTATAAATCTAAATATTCACCTATTTATTGCTCCTTATGTTTTGTAATTCACAATTTCTAAATGTGCAACAGGGTTAAATTAATGTTTTCAAAAGTTTTATTTGATTTAATGATGCAAAAAAATGATTGGATAAGTTGTGGGAGATCTTTCAGGTTCCATTTCAAAATGAATGAGATATTGAGACCTCATAAATCTCAAAATACATATTTTTCTCTCTTTCTAGGTTTGTTGGTTCTCATTTTTTGAGTATGTTACAGGTCTAAATATGTGATTTCAATTAGTTTTCATGGTTAATAATGAAAAATAAATGATTTTAATAGTTATGGGGGTCCCTCCGAGTCTTAATAAAAAATGAATGAAGTTTTGGGACCTCATAAAACTTGAGAAAATACTAAAACTCAGAACTACACATGTTCAGAAATTTGACAAGACAAGTTGAGACAACTCCAAAAGAGAAATTTAAGTTCTACTCAATGAAATAACTTAAAATTTGATAAGGGGATATTTTTTGATGTCCTTAAAGTATTAAAAATAGTTTCATGCCCCTACTATACTTGAGGAGAGAAAAATGGGTATATTACATGTTTGCTAAACAAGTATGTCAATAATTCTCACTTGACTACTTACACCTTAAACTGAGAAACTAAGTTTGCATAAAAAGATACATCTATATGGTAGGATTATTTTGAGAAGTTATCAAAAGTTTTGGAAACACCCTTTTGGCAATAATTTTGAAGACTCGACATAGAACATAGTGAGCTATGAAGATCCTTAGTTGAGCTCTGAAGATCTACATTCTAGGCAACTTCGAAGATGTTTCATCTAAGCTTTGAAGATTTATCCAAGAAGTTTTGAAGATGTTTTGATGAAGCTCTAAAAATGTTTCGATGAAGCTCTCAAGATGTTATGATGAAGCTGCCAAAAGAGCTTTTTTGACTAATTTTGAGTTTTTGAGCTTATAAGCCCATGAAATGACCTATAATCACTTGAAAACCACCTAGAGCATATGGGGGACTCTTTCGAGCTCATGATTGACATATTTTGAAGAATAAAATGGCACATGTGGGTGCTTAGGAGGCCTAAAATGACCTAAAAATGCCCATTTTTGTAGGTCTTCAATGGATGAAATCTAGTAAATGCATGGAAGAGGACTAATAGGACTTGAATCATCATTATATGGCATTAAGATCCATTCCCATGGGTTTCTAGGGTTCCTTGCTAAGCTAAAATTTTAAAAACCCAAGTTTTCTAATGGTTTGTGAATGGTTGCAAGTTTAATGGAGATTTCCACCATTGTTTTAGGCCTTGAAGGTAGCATAAAAATTCATTTTATTTCTCATAAGGATGATATGGATGCCTAAAAATCCTTATATAGGTCTAAAAGTGGCTCTCATGGTGATAAATGGCCTCGAAAACAAGTTTCAGGACATCTAGTTGAAAATGAATTGAGTTTGAGGATCTCCATCAATGGATTATAAGGGATTTGTAGGTTATATTTTGTGTTTTAAATGTTGGAGGAGAAAATAAAGTACTCAAAAATAAGAATAAATCACAAAAAGTTATTGTTCAAAGTCAGTGCAAGCATCAAATATCAAAGTGACTAGCCATGTTACCAACTTGCTTCTAAGAGCCAAGTGGAGATGGGGTATATAAGTCAAGTGGAAGAGTTTTGAGAATTTGAGGAGCATTAATAGATAATTTAAAGAAATTTTTAGATGTTTGAAGACTTTTATCAAATAAAATGGAGCATTTAAGGAAGCTTCTAGATGTTTGGAGACTTTTCTCAAGTTATTGAAGCATGATGTCATCTTCCTCAAGCAAATTTTGTCTTCTATTGAATTTTTAGGTCAATGGAAGAGATTGAAGACCTTTTTAACTTTGGAAGATTTATTTTATAAGTAAGATCAATGCCTAAAAGATTTGAAAGTTATTGAGACTGATCTACCTCTTCCTCTTCTTTGATGGAGCTCCATGGAGGGTGGTTGAGTTATATTTATTGATTTCTAAAAGCTTTCTTCTCCTCTCCCTTCCCTATTTTATTATATATCCCTTTTATTCTTCATTATAAAATATATACTCTTATTTGACAAGGCAAGACCTTTTCAAAATTTATAATAAAAACCTCTTAAATCACTAAGAAAACTTATTTTACCTATGTCTTTGCCTACATCTAGTGTTTTAGTCAGATTGTGCATGATTAATTTGTGGAGGAGTGTTCTTCCTTGATTATTATCCTTCTTTCTTACTTTTTTATAGGTATTTCAAGGTGTTTGTAGGTCTGAATTTATGCTTTTCAATCATTGATGAAGATATAGTGTGAGTTTTGATACTTCTTCATGCTTCACCTCTTGTCTAGGGAGCCTAAATTAGAAATATTGATGCAAAATGACCAGTTTGAGAGATTGTGTGAGTAAGGATTATCTTTGAGCTTCCTTAGTGTTAATTTCAAGCAATTTGGAGTGTCTTTAGTTTGGTGTATCACCCTTTGTATGCTTTCAGTTATCCCTTGCATCCCTTTTACTCTTTTTCTAGTCAAAAGTAGTAGTTTAGGTGATCTACCAATAGGAACCAACATTTTTTGGAGTTTCAACCCGATCACAAGATACCTACAACCTAGGGTTGATCCTATTTTGTAGTTAGGAGTGAGAAATATTAAATAAGTCTCTCACAAGGGTGTAATTTTATGTTACAACAATTACATAAAACCCATGGAAGGTGGCCTTTTTGTTTTTCATCAGTTCTTCATCTATGTTGTTCCAAATTTGATGGGAAATTTTCTACTTAATCACCTTGTCTAGAATGAACTTTGGAAGCTGAAGAGGATTTACTTTTTGCCCTGACACCATGATCACTATGAAATTTTGATACAACCAGTAATCTCCAATGTTATTGGTTAGTGTCTGGGCTATGCTTGGGGAAACTCTCGACAATGTCTCATCATGAATAGCCATCCATACCTTAAGATAAAGGTCCTTATTAATCTTGATTATGTTCCTTACATACAAATATATATGCATGAAAATATAGTAGTCACATATCCTATTTTTTATGACTTTGGCGTTGGGGTCCTACAGGACTCCATTATGCCTATACATGATGCCCATGACTACATCTAATAGATAGGATATCATATAAAAATTACCACTGAGTGGCTGCTTATCCTTCTGAAAAAAATGCTCTTAGAGATGCACACTAATGATTTCCCCCAATGTGTAGGTATGCTCAATGGTATTCAAAAGGTCTAGAAGGGATTCCATTCTAGGTAGATGAAGTAAATACTCATGTGACTGAATAAATTGATTAGTAGTGCCATCCCTACATAGATTCCCATTCTAAAATTGATAATGGGGACAAGGCTTTTGGGATGGTCCTTTAACATGAACTTCTCACTAGGTAGTAACCATTTTGAAAGAGCTTGCTCTAGATGCTTAGACTTTTCCATGTAATTACAATATGCAAATCATAGGTAACATCTATAATAGGCAAGCTTAATTACTTGTTAAATGCTTCTCCATATATGCACATAAAATTAATATCATTATCTATGTAATGCAAATAACCTCCATCCATGATTCTTACTTCAAAGAATAGACCCCATAACAAATCAATGCATGCCATCAATTCTAGTTTTGTAGAATCATAGTGTAGGGCCTGTGGATTGAACCATAATAGATCTTTTATCAACTACTTATCTTTAGCTATTATTTCTTCTTCAAGTGCAAACAAATTGACATTCTCGATTGCTTCCCATAACCTTGAATAATTCAAATAATGCCCCTCAAATGCAGTAGGCTCAAACACAATATTGAGGTATTCTGTAGAGTCTTTGATCAATAACCTAGATGGTGACGAGGCTCCCCTATAAGTCCTAGATGATAATGCCATGATAACTATGCTGAGTACTAGTATATCACAAGCTTTTGATAATGGAATTTATTCACTTAGCTGAATCTCTCAAGTTGTAATTCAATGTGATATCATTTAGGGATCTTGGGATTGCTTAAAGTTGAATTTTACTCAAGCTTGAATGATTTAATGATGTGAACTCAATTGGTTTCTCAATGTAACTAAATCTCTTGCATTGATTTCTAGTTCATTTTCCATTACTAATTAATGTCTACGAGTTTGTCACCTTCATTCAATTCAAATTTGACCGCTCTATCCTAGTGTGTATTCCACATAGAATGCCTTGTCATTTAGGGTGCCATAGTGTAACCTTCGACTCTTTCCATGTGTCATTCTATAGCCTAGTTAATAAAAGTCAAACTTTACTTTTGATCCCAAAGACTTCGAAGGATATAATGCCTTTTGGAAGGATTTATTCTCGAAGTTTCCAAAACAAAAGTTGCCAAAACAAAATTATTGAAAGGAATCCTTCTGCTAAAAACTCTCTAAAATGAAAGCTTGCAATACAAAGTCTCCAACATGTAAATGCCCGACATAAAAGTCTTTGATAAGAATATTCTTAGGAAGAATGTTTTTGAAGCAAAAGTTTTGATACAATCTTTCTGAAATGATAGTTATTGAAGAATAAATTTCTGTAATGAAATATCCAATATGAAAGTTGTCAATATAAAATCTCCTGAAGACTAAGATAGTGAATAAAGCTATCATTTGAAAAACTTATTTAAGTAATTATTGCCGCCATAAAATTTCTAAAAAGAAGTTGCCGAAGTAATTGTTGCCTTTACAAAATCGCTAATGACTAAACTTTATAAAACAATTTCGTTCGACATGAAAGTCACTAATGAGGAACCTTATGCAATGAAAGTTGCTGATATAAAAATCCCAACATGAAACTTCCTGAAGTGAAACTTATCGAAATGAAACTTTCTAAAAGGGAAGTTCATGATACAAATCTGCTGATGAGAAACCTTCCACAAAGAATCTTTTCAACATGAAAGTTTCCAAAGTGAAGGTTTTGACACAAGTTTTTGAAGAGAATGTTTTCAAGCTGCCATTTTACTGAAGTAATTATCCTGATTAAAAGAGTCTTCATACCCGTCATGTAAAACTACTCTTTAAGTCCTTTTTATTAATGGGTTAGTCCAAGAAAGTGTATCAAAAAGTATATCAAGACATGATTTTACATTAAAAACATTAATTTTGTATAAATATCACAAGTATTATAACCCTAGAACTCACAATTACCCCTTCAAGATATTCATTATTTTTAAAAAACAAAAGGGGTCCCCACTTTCCAAAGAAAAATATAGAGTGAGGTGTGTTGAATTCAACAAATGGTGACTCACATGGGTGGATACTCCAGAGTTTTGAAGAACCCAAAATCTATCATTTTGCAATCCCAATATCAACCATAAACTCATCTTAAAATAAATGACTAAACCAAAAATGGAAAGAGACTCTTAATAATTTTATGCAACACACTAACTCTACTTATACCTT
Organism: Torreya grandis; assembly: GCA_037957365.1. Lineage (NCBI taxonomy): Eukaryota > Viridiplantae > Streptophyta > Pinopsida > Cupressales > Taxaceae > Torreya > Torreya grandis. The sequence continues at coordinate 335,226 of JARHVA010005613.1, read as the reverse complement.
GAATCTATGTGTGACAATTGTTGTTATTTATCTCTTATTTTAAATTTTCAGGTAAGAACATAAAGGTAAGATATATATTTCACTTTGATTGGACATTATGTATATAAATGGGAAGCTCAGACATTGTTCTAATTCCATCCAGACATCCATAACCCCAACAAAGATACCTTTAATCACCAATTCCTCCTTTCTTCATAATTTTTTGATGCATGATACATTGATCTTATTTCATTATGTCAACTTTGAATCCTTTTTTATTTTGTTTTAGATTTTAGGATAATACCTTATTATTATTTTTAATTCTTTTCTTTCCTTGATTTGAAAATAGGGAAAATGTGATCAAAATGAGCTGGGATCAGTTAAAATTTGGGTTTAAATAAAATGTCCTTGTCAACTCTGTCTATGCCTATGATTATTACCTTGAACAAGTGTTAATGTTCTATGTGCATTTGATCTAAGGGAATAAGGAAAATTTTCTAAATTTGCACAAAATTATGGGAGCAACTTTCACATATCTGATGAAATAATTGGTCTCGAGACATATTCATGACTAAATCGCTTATTGCTCAATCAGATTACAAGTATGGAACTATAGTATGTATTACCCCTTTGATTTGGGTTGGATTTAAACTATCTTATACTATGTTTGATTATATCAAGATCGACTATCATGAAATAATAAAGAAACTATTATAGAAAGCAAGAAAATATTGAAAGTGAAAAGCTACTCTAAAAAATACAAACTAATCTAATGAAAGCAAACAATAGAAAGTAGGGAACTAACTAATAAATGAAACCTACTCTAATCCTATCTTATCATAATGTCTTATTATTACTCAAAGACCTCGCTAAATAGAGCAACCATGAAGTAATGCTTCAAAAACTATCCATTCACTAGATATGTCAGATTGTTACTTTGAAGATATTTTAAATAGAAAGCATTGTTACCAATTTTTTTTGATATTTGATAGGGTTCTATCCAAAGCAGGGTAAACTTGTCATGCATTTATTTTTTCTAATGGGCCTTATCCCATAACAACACCAAGTTAAAGATTCTGAAAGTTTTGAATTTTACTCTTTTGTCGAACCATTTCTTAACCACTTCCTGATGCTTGTTGAAGCTCTGTAATACTTTATCCCTGGAGTCTTCCATTTCGATGATATACAAAAATATTGACTCTATTTTATTATTGGGTTCCATGTATTCTTGCATGAATTGATATATTGACAATTTTAGCGTGATTAGGAACACATGTTTCCAATATACCAGTAAGTATAGTGAAACTTTGAGGGCCTACTTGTACCTTGTCTTGTCTGTTCAAAGTACATACTTTAATAAGAGATGCCACTCCCTTGGTTTATCTACAACTAACTTATTGATGGCATATATATGATTTTTATTGGTTAATTCAACTAATCCATTTCCTTGAGGGTAATAATTTGAGGATGATATAATCATAATATGATAATCATGGGCGCACTCAGTAAACTTAGTTGATTAAAATGATGGTCCATTGTCACAAAACCAAGAGTTCTTGGTGGATACTACCTCTATCCATCTAGTGCAATAATATATAGTAGTAAGCATGAACTTGTGTCCAGTTGAAGAATTCAGATTTATTACTTCAACAAAATCTAGGCCCCATTGGGCAAATGACCTACCTTCAATTATAGGTTATAGTGTCATAGCTACATGTAATTATTTTTTGGCTAATACCTGGTATTCGTGGCACATCCTCATGTGGAAGTGAGCATCCTTAAAAACTATCATCCAGTAGTAACCAATTCTAAGTATTTTATGCAATATTGTATTGCCAGATGGATGGTCGATGCCTATCTTTTGATGCAATTTTTTTAATTTTTTTTCATTTTATTTTCTTTATACAGACCTTAGATAAATACCTTCATAGTTCTTTCTATAGAGGTCTCCATTTATAATCATATAATGAGCATCTTTGAGCCATAAAGCTCTCTTGTACTCTCTTTTAAGTTCTTAGGGACATGTTCCAGTAAGCAAGAATTGAATAATACTTGAATACCAATCTTCTTGGAAGACTTGTGTCTAACAGACCTCTTCAATAGTGATGTGTAGGTCTAGTTTAGTCAACAATTGAAATATGCCTTGACCTCTCATAATTCTAACTAGTTTGATCTTGATATCAAATTCTTGTAAATTCACCATCCATTTACCTCTATGTTCTCCCAATTAATTCTGTCTAAACGTGAGATTGAAAACTAGATCTAGTATTATAAAAATGGTCTTATTATGGAGGATATAGTGCCTAAAATTTTTAATTGCCTTGATGAGAGAAAATATTTGCTTGTTAATTAGTGAATACTTGAGCTCTACATATTTCAAATTAGTACTCATAAAGGAAATCAAATGTTTAATTTATTCCCTTTTCTATGTGATTTCCATAACAATAGTATGCTCTAAGGTAAATGAATATAAGTAAAAGTCCTTAGTAAAATCGGGGCTTACCAACACTAAGGCTTGTGAAATAGCCATCTTTATGTCTTTGAAGGATTGTTTAGCTTTAGAAATCTGTTACACTTTGGCATTCTATTTAAGCATTGCATTTAGGGGTCTAACAATTTATGTGAACCTAGATATGAATTTTCATATGACATTTATCTTTTTTAAAAATGATTTAAGCTCCTTTTTGCAGTTTGAAACATATCTTTGATATTCCCTGAATCCTATCTAGGACAATCATGATCCCATCCCTTGTGATGATGTGACCTAGTAGCTTACCTTTAGTGATGCCAAATATACTTTTCTTGGGGTTAAGTGACACCCCAAACTTTTTGTACCTCTCAAAGTTAGATTGAAGATGGTCAATATGATCAGCTCTATTTTTAGAAAAAATAATGAGATTGTCCATATATATAATGATGTACTTTTTTATCAGTGCTTAGAATGCATGATCCATCACCCTTTGTAAAGTTACTCTTACATTAATTAATCCAAATGGCATTTGATTATATGCATATGTTCCCCACTTTATCGCAAATTTTGTTTTCATCCTATCATCTGATTCGATTAGTATTTCATTGTAACTTAAAAATCTATTTAAAAAAGATATCATCTCAGAGCCACTTATCATTTGTATTACTGCATCTAGTGAAGGTAGATGATAATTTTCCTTCTCAAAATTTTTATTTAGATTTTTTAAGTCGACACAAAGTATGATTTTGCCACTCTTTTTGTTAATTGGAACTAGATTGGCTACCCATGTCGAATGTCTAATAAGACAGACAATCCTAACACTCAACATCTTTTCTACTTCTAAATTAGTGGTTCTAATATCAGATTAACTAGCCTCTACCTTTGTTTGAATGTTTTATGATCAGGTTTGAGTGGAATCATATGGGTCATAATCCTAGGATTGAAAACACTTAAGTCTTCATAAGTCCATACAATTACATATTTGTACCTGATAATCATTTCCTTGACTCTTTCCTTTATTTAGGTGTGCAACTTAAGCCAATATTGACAAAGTGCACATTCTTATCATCACCAACATTTTCTAAACTAAATTCAGATTCATTTACCTTTAGATGCCTCTATGGGGTGATATCAAGGATCTGTGTTGAAGGTCCTTTCCAAGGTGAGCATTCCCAATGAGAGTCAATTCTATTTCAGTTGGATAACATCTTCTTCATCCAGTTCTTCATGGCTCTTATGGTTTCTTTCCTTGTCATCTATTATCAAAGATTTGAATTATCCTAAATTTGTCAAAAAATGGATAATTTGTTGATCATAGTCAAACACTTGAAAATTTTCAACATTGTCTAGTATTGATGGTCATGGTACCAATTCAATGGAGAAATTCTAGATTTTTGACTCTTGCAAGGGTGCCAAATTTACTGCTGAAGTGGCTAGTGAGTTGACAACTCCATCTTGTTCTCTTGGGATAAACACTATGTTGAAAGATTCAAATGATTCTATTAAATCCTAGGCTATATGCTTGTACTTATTTAGATATGATAATTTATACTGATATTTATTACTTAGTTTACCATGAGTTTATAATCTCCATATACTAGTAATTCCTTGACATTATTCTTGAGGGTGAACTATAAAATTAGAATTAATGCTTCATATTCTATTTTGTTATTGGTTCATGAGAATTAGAGCCTGCATGCTACTAATAATTTATCTCTTTGTGGATTGACCAATTCAATAACCATGCCTGATTGTTGCCTAGATTTAGCTCCATCAAAATGGAGGGTCCATAATTGGGAAAGGCCTAGAATTTTTTTTGGTGCTTCATGTTTTATGGAAAATGTATAAATCCCAAGGCTAGGATATTTGTAACTAACCTCGTCATTGGTAGTACTATGTTCTATAATAGGATGTTTCATTCTTACCTCTCGATCAATTTTGATTTAATTGGCTACACCTCTCCATGGCAGCCAAATATGTGAAAAGTTTATGGAAATATATCCATTTAACATTTTTGACCAATCTCTACTCAAAAATAGCCCATAACCTTTAGGAATATATACTACCAAGATGTCAATAGTCATCTGCACTCTTGGTTCTGATGCCACCTAATTTTTTACATCATTTAGTTATACCAACATGGGCACTACTATTTTATCAAGCTATGACACAGTCCTCTAGGATGACTTTGATGTTAAACCAAGATTTTGATAAATAAAATTTGGAATTACTGTCATTGAAGCTCCTGAATCCATTAAACAATTATGTATATTTTTGTCAAATGCTCAAATAATTAATAAGAAAAGAGGAACTTCTAGCTTGCTTTTGTAGATGACATTCGTGTCATCTATATTAGACCTTTTTGCAACTAATTTGCCTATGATGGACCTCCATAAGAGTTATTTATGTTCTATTATCTGAACTAGTTCATGAAGAGTAATATTGGCTTTAATTTTATTTATGTCCTTAACAATATTATATTCTCCTTTATTCTGTTCCTCTTTGTACTGAGGCTGATCATTCCCTTTAGGGGGAAGGGGATTATTATTAGCCTTAGGATTCAGAGGGTTGACTGTATTATTATGAGAATTAGAAGTAGTGAATGGTTTTCTATTCCTCAAGTTGTAATTATTCTTATTGAACTACTGGAATGGTTGTACTGTTTACTAGGGAAGGGAGACTCAAAGGTCTTGAACACCATAAATACACTGGAAGGGCCAAATTCATGAGGAAAATATGGAGGATTCATCATTTTATCTTGTCTGATAATTTTTCTCTAGAATATTTTGATAGATTCATAAAATTCTATAAAGTCCAGCTCTCCATGCTTAAGACGTATTGTGGACCCTACACCAATTTGGCAAAGCCATTTCCATAATATTGATCTTTGGCAGTTTATCAGATTGTTGCTAGTTTGGATTATTAGTGGGCCTATTGAAAGGCCTATTATATCTTAAAAAGATAGAATTCTTATTATAATTTTGAGTATTTGTATTGCCCATCCTTTTTTGCATGTTCAAAAAATGATTGCTCAGCTTCTGAACCATTAGCTATATGGAATCTAATTCAACTTTGTTAGAATCTGAACCCTAAGTGATTACTATGTTGATACGAGTTTGATGTTGATTCTAATGATGATTATTTCTTTGTGTATGATTATTCAAGAAATTATAGTTCTTATTCATGGTCTGATGCGTCATAGGTGGTAGTGTGTATAACTAATTTTGATTGAAGGTAGGAGCATTTTTGTTTGTACATGGAATTGTGTTCAGTGATAGAAGTCCATTATTGAATGCTTTACCTCCAAGATTATGTGAGCTACGCTGTGGATTGAGCTACTTATTGATATTGATGGCTTATTGGAATCACAAAGCTAGTGTATGAGTAATAACAACTATTCATAAGAACAATAGTAATAAGATCCAAGGCATTATTATATATTTTAAACAATATATTCTCATCTGAATTATAGGTGGCATTCAATCGTGTGTGCATATTATATAATCTTACCTTGAAGGCTTGGATATACTTGTTGGGTTCTATTTTCATGTTGGTAAAGAGTTGATATACTAGAATTGGATTCATTACTTCTCTAAATTACACCAGAAAAGTAATTTGAAAATCATCCCATGAGGTTACATAATTTTCTAATAAATTAAGATACCAATCATAAGAAGCACCTTGCAAAGTAAATGGAAATAGTATGCATGCAACATCTTCATGGATAACATTTGATAATATCAAGGCAACATTTGATAATATAAGGTTACATAATTTATATGTACCTTAGGGATGACAAGTATAGGTTTAGGCCTTCTAGAGTGTGAGAATGGTGAAACCAAAATATTAGCTTGGACCCTAGACCTTGTTAGCCTCCTGAGTGTCTCCATAATGATGGGCTCCCTATTTATTAAGAAATCACACAAGTGTACCCTCCCTTTAGCACTAGTTTTTTTTCTTCAATTGATGTGGATTTTATGCACACCTCAAAGAGTTTTAAATAAGGTACCTCTAACATTTTGGTATCTTTATGGAACTAAGTTCCACTTTGGAGCATGAATTAGAGGTATGTGGTTAGAAAAATTGAGTGGTGGAGTAGTAGATTAAGCTTATGGGTTGTTCAACTAATTTTATGGGCGGATGTGTGGTTTCTAATAAAAAGGAAAATCATTATGTGAGTCAGATGGGTGAAAGAATAATATAAGGTGGGTATATCTCAAATAAACTTTAAAAATAGGGAAAGACAAGGTAGAAAGAAGGATTCTATGTTTTCTGAACAAGAATTTCTTAGTTTATTTCTTAAGTGGACAAGTCTCTCAAAGACCAATGTCTGCTATTTTCAACTGTTACTTAAAAACAAACATGGTTGGGAGTCCGTATAATCATATAAAGGGTGATTATTGGTCTCAACTAAAGGTTTCTCTTTTTAAGACTATTTTTGCATACCTTTATACCATAGATTATAGATCAAACCAAGAAGTGATATAAGGCAACTATTGCTCACATCTAGAATACTATATCTATTGAGACACTTCTTCAGACTTTAGAATTATGATTCAAGCTATAATAACTATATAAATCAATGAATATGTCAATCTTTAATAGCTATAACACATCTAGGATTAACATTCACAAACATAACAATCAAAATTTTTCATAGTGATTGTACACATCAGAATTATTGAATCAATTACAAACTTAAGTAAACTTCAAATTCATGAACATAACAAGGGAAGAAGATAAAACAAACATAATTTCATGACAATCAAGATCCTTGATTTCTTCTTGTATTTCTTTTAAAATTTTGACACTTTGAAAGAGGTTTACAATTTGTATATATAAATCTTAGGGAAGGGGTCACCTTATCCTCCAAGATTAGAACATTTTATTTACATATCGATAGACCATAATATAAGTATGAGTTACATAATGATGCATTACAAAATAGACTAGCCATGAAATATATGCATGTTCAAAAATTAGTTATTTAATATATTCAAATATAACTAAGACTTATACTATTCAGTTATGTCAGTTACATGCAAGATGTACAAAATTAGCCAATATAAATTGTCTTACTTGACTTGTCTTAAGATTTCTACGAGAACCATAATAGAATGGACTGATAGTAGATATTGCCATAATGGTAACTAGAAGTGAACTTGAAGAAGCACTAGATGTTTAAACTGTAGTCACCATGGGAATAATAACTTGAAATGGTATCGATAAGGTAATTGTTGTCATTGTTGGAGGAGTTGGCATAATAGAACTATCAGGTTGAGCTTACTGAGCAAATTTCTTATTCTCATATAGGTCCTGATAGTGCTTGTAGCTATTAACATGTTATGTTCTGATTAGAATCATATCTAAAAGAGATAGTCTAGTTACCTTGATAGTCTCAGACATTAGCTTATTGTGTTCCACCTTGGTCGCTTTGAAACCAACTTCAAATACCTCTACCTCGGTGGCCTTTTTCCCTGTTACGTTTAACTTAGCCTCTATGTCTTCTAGGCTCATACCTTGCAGGATCTATTTAAAATATTGGAGGCTTGCTTGATCATCTAATTGAATGAAGCTCTAGTCACCAACTATCCTTGGTTATCCTAAATAGTATCCAACTCCAGTCTTGATAGAATCTACTTAGCTTCTTTTTTTTGATCTACTAATTTATTGACTAATGCCTCTAAAGATATAACCCAATATTGGGCCTCTTGGGTTCTTATTAATACTAATTTTAGGGTATTTGAGGCCTCTAGTGGATTCATCAAATCTAGATGGTTGAAATACTTAATGGGTGTATACAAACACTAGAAAGTTTAGCTTGCTATCATCTTCCTTGAGGCTCATGAATAATTGGGGTTATCTTATTGATGTGTGGAGCCGAAATGACTCTCAAAGAATGAATGGAATTAAAGATTTCATACAATATAAGGACAAAATCATGTACATCTTATTTAATTCCCTAAGGAACTTGAATTACTTATTGTTGATCTCTTAGTGTTTTCAAATCTTCTTCAAGCTCCTACCTGGTCATTTCAATTCCTTGATGTATGGCCACAATAGCTTCTATGTGATTTCAAGTCCTTTATATAAGAGGACTGACACTTCTACCTCTATATATTTTTCTTAGGGAGTATACTTCCTCCCTCTCCTCTATGATCAAGCTCCTACCCAAGTTATCTTTTATCTTTCTCTTTCTCACCCTTTGTACTAATGTAGTGGCTTTGTCAAATAGGGAGCTCACTATTAACAATTTTGTAATCTTTAGATTGGGCATTTTAGAGGCCAAAGTTGTTGAGATGTTGTCAATGATGTCTCTAAGGTTTCCAATAATGTCCATGAGGTGGCAAAAAGTGTTCATGAGGTGTTAAGGTTGCTAGATTATCAATAACAAAGTGTGCTTAGTAGTCATGCATGGATCTTCAGTGTTTGGTTGGATAGGTAATTTGATGGATGTTTTTGATGATGTGATCATGTTACAAAAGCCATATGGGGTGTCAAAAGTACTTGGAGTGCTTTTGAAAGTGCAGGGTTTCCATTTGGTTCATCCTTGTGGTCATCTAGGCCTAGTTGGTCTTTTGGCAAATTAGGTTGAGTGAGTAGATTGATGACATCAACATTCACATATGTAAATGTGTCAGAACAAAATGGTTACATGGGTTTATGGAGGTTTGTACCTAGATCATGTGTTTCAAATTTTAGGCCTTGATATTGTGTCTAGCAAAAGTTATGATAATGGAAAGTTGGTCTTTCAAGCATATTTCTGTGTTTTTCATAGCCAAATTTGCATTAAAAAGTGACTGTTGGAATTCAAATATTTGAATTTAACAAAGGAAAACCAGTCCTCATTATTTCAGCTATAAATTTTGATGTTGGATGAATTTGATGGTGGTATAAAAAGTAAAGTGGTAGATAATTTCAAGGCAATTGATAAAAAATAATTTGGAGGTTTCGCTGGGTGTACACCTACATTTATTATGGTCCAAAGTTGACTAAGGGTTTGACCTTCTTTTACAAATGACTTGGGAAAGATGTTTGAATTTTTATTGATGTTTTTTCAATGTTTCAAGGTGAATTATCTATTGGATAGTGTTGAATAATACTTGAGGATACTCTGTATGGGTTTTGGAGGTTTGACCAATCCATCTTTAGTATGAAAATTCACTTACAAGTTCACTTTTGATTCATTCATGATGTTTTAGTGTACATATTTTAGTGTGCAAGGAAAATGTTTGATAGGTTTTTTCATATGCAGAGGTGAGTAAGAATGAATGAAAATACTTTAAGGTGTCTTAGGGGTCATGTGGCATGGATCTATATTCTTTGAAGGGGTCTTGTGTTCCTAGTTTTTCTCGATGAAGTGCTGAAGGGGTGAATAGGTCTCCATGAGACCTAAAAGTCCTACTAAGTCCTATTTGAAAGGAGTAGATACTTAAGGGTGATCTATGGATGATATGGTTGACATATGGAGGTGGTATTTAGATATGACTTAGTGGGATATAATCCTTAAGAGTTAAGGAAAGTCTTATGTCTGACCAAGAAGATAATGAACAAGTTTACTCTATAAAGAGCAAAATCAAAGGTGATGGTTTCTAGAGTTGTGATGTGAAGTTAATGAAGTGTGAGTGTGTTTGGTGGGCATAATAAAGAGAAGATCAAGTTGAGGATTATGTGATGACCTATAGGTCAATTTTTTGATGTTATAATAATGTTCTTATTGGGTTGAAGATTGAAGATGAGTGAAGAAGTATATAGTTATCCAAAAGGGTGTTTTTGATGCATTGCTTGTGTATGAAGGCTTGAGAGAGTGTGAATGATTGAAGAGAGGTGTTATACATTATTTTTGTTGACCAATTTTGGTCTACATATAAAAACTTTGCCTAGATGGATTGGTATTTTGGAAGACCTGGTATGGAGTGGGAAGCTGAGCAGAGTTTCTATTGAGTGAATGATCTAATAGTGGAAGAATGAGATCAAGTGTCACTTGCAAAGATTTTGAAAAACTTTAAGCAAGATTAAAGTGTAATTTGATGATTTTAGGAAGCAAACTTGGAAACAAGTCTAGAATTATAAGAGAGAGGATCCAACAGGCTTCCATGGTGTTCATGGCATTTAGGGAGCATGAAGCAGATTTAATCAAAGTCTCAAAGACTTTTCAGAGCCTTGATGGATCAAAATATGACTAGAACAAGTTTAGAAGAACTAGACCAACATAACACATCATGTAAGAATGAAGAGGTCATTTTAGTTGTGTATTTAATAAGTACACTTGAGGAATCAACTAGAGATAAAGGATCACATGGGATTGATGTATTTTATGCTAAGATCATTCCATGCAAATTTGGTATCTTGATGAGTTTTTTTATCTCAATATATAAGCCTTCAAAGTTGAAATAGTAGAGTGGGACGTGCATGGGGATATCAAATTAAAATAACATAAAGTACCCATTTGAATTCAAATATTTTAAAGGATACTGAGGTTGAATGTGGAGCTACCAAGTGGCAAGATATTGGTTTCCTGAATCAAGATCAATAATACATAGGTGATCAATGAAGTCAGTGGGTCCAGATAAATCAATGGAGCACATCCATTCATACAAACAAGGATCAATGATGAGTAAAAGGTCAATAGGTCAAAGGATCTTGAGGATGAATGTGATGGTGATAAGTGTCATGATCTTGGTGCAAGCGTAGATCTAATAATGTGCATTCAATCAAACAAATTAAGATTGATGACACATGTTCATCTATGCAGATGAGAGCTGTTGGGTGAATATTTTGTCAATCAACATACTGATCAACAAAATAGGTCTAATCAACCATAGTGAGAAGATTGGTCATCAAGGGGAGGTTCAAGAGTCAATATAACATAAATAAGAAAAAATAACTCATATTGAATGCAAGGACAACACATGGAATAAAAGTGGTATCTAGATGAATTTTGATTACAAAATCCATAGAAAACACATGGGTGAAAACAATTGTGAAAGCACAAAGTCTTCCCACAGTTGGTTTTAGGACACTTCCCTATTACTTTCACTAATTCTGCTTGCCAAATTAAATGAATAAGAACACCTTCATAAGATAGATGTAAGAATGATCAAAATGATACAAGCCAAAACAACACAAAGTCTATAAACAACCTGCTTTCTCTTTCATAAAAATGAAAATGAAATTATAATCTGAGCTCAAAGTCTCAGTCTTCTTCTTTCAAAATGGGCAGAGTTTCACTCTTGTAAAAATGAAAAGTCCCCTTTACATTAAAAGTCAAGCCTAGGAGACTCCCGAGGGGATCAATGGGACAATTTTGATCCAATTCCAGATGGAACGAGAGGAGGCCACATATCTGAAGTAATAATGATCATCGATCTTTATTTTAAAATATGATAAAGAGCATGGAAAGGATGCCACATGGACAAACATGATGGATCAAAGAATCTCATGGACCCTAACAGGGTAATATATGAATTGAGATCAAACACGGTCTAGGTCAAACCAGAGGAAATCCCCTTCGGGCTTTTAAAACTTTCAAAGGGGCATGTGCAACCATTAGAGCATAGTCAAACACCATTAAGTATGAGACACAATCATATAGTTAGGGTTGTCAATGATGAAGTTTCATCACCAATAAGGTTTCTTCGTATTTGGCTATCCTTTTGATCTTTTGCACCAAGCACATTGAACCAATCTTGGTCATTGAACCCATTGAACCTTTGAACCAAAGTGGTCAAAGTTTAAAAGATCAAGTAGCTCATAGGGTCTTCATTGATATGATGGCTATAAGAAAACCAATAAATAGGATTGGTTTTCATCTATAGTGAACCTATGTTCAGGTTTTAGAGTAGGGGTAGATATCTAAGTCTAAATCAAGATCAATGTCTGATTAAACGTCAAGCTTAGGAGACTCCCAAGGGGATCAATGGGGCAATTTTGATCTAGTTCTAGATGTCTCATATTTTTACAGTCATATTCTTGATAAATAGGTACCTACAACTGCTCAAAACAGACATAGTCATAGCTCTGTTAGGTCAAGCATAGATATGAGGATTTTATCCTTATAATAAAGTCAAGGGATATGGTCTCAATTTTTACATAGTCATATTCTTGATAAATAGGTACCTACAACCGCTCAAAACATAGTCATGGCTCTGTCAGGTCCATAGATATGAGGATTTTATCCTTATAATAAAGTCAAGTAAGATGGTTTAAAACTCTAAGGAGATCTGATGGTTGGAGAGTGAAGTTGGAGAATTTAATAGACTTTTAGGGTCTTTCCCTTCATAGAAAGAGCATGACTCATCATCCTCACAGATTTCTTATCTTCTAGTATGTTTCTCAACCAATCAGAGAACTTGAAGACCATTGGGACAAATGAAAGTTATTTGCTAATGAAGGATTAGTCCTAATTAGATAAAAATGTGGTTGAGTATTCATTGAAAAGGTGGTGGTATCTCATTAATTGACTTTTGATGCTATGCTCCCATTTTCTCTCTCTCCCTCTATCTCTCTCTCTCTCTCCCCTCTTTTCTGCTATATCTCCCATTTTCTCCCCCATTATAACTCTCTCAATTTTGGAAAAAGGGGACATTTTGCTCTCTCATTTTTTCGGATAAGAATTTTTTTAACCTAATTTTGGAAGGGTAGGAGACTCTTATTTGATAAGGTTAAGCCCTTTAAATTTTTTTATGAACTACCTCTTGAATCAATAAGATAATTTTTACCTATCTGTTGCCTTTAACTAGTGTTTTACTAAACTTGTGCATCATAGCTTTGTGAAGGAGATTCTTCCATATCCATTTTCCTTTCTTTCTTACCTCTTTTAAGGTGTTTTCAAATTATTTATAGGTTTGAATTTGTGCTCTTTTACCATAAATGAATGCTTAGTATGAGTCTTAGAATTCCTCTTTGCTTCCTTGATTGCTCGATGAGCTTAGTTCACGAAATACTTATGCAATTAGCTATTTTATGATAAATAATTATCTTATGTTGATCTTGTGTTGGTTTCAATTATGTGTGAATCTCATTTAAGTTTAGTGCATCACCTTTTAGATTTCTTAGTAACCCTATACCCCTTTCTAACCTTTTTTCAAATAGAAGTATTAGTTTAGGTGATCCATCAAGAGGAAGTCAACTTTCTTCAGAGGTTCAACCTCATCATAGGATACCCACAGCTTGAGGTTATTCCCATATTATAAATGAGAGTTATGGAGCTTGAATAATTCCTCCAAAAGGGTGAAACTCTATGCCATAACATTTTTTGGCATGCTCGGTGGGACCCACTTTCAAGAAGATTGGTCGAGTTGATGCTAGTTTGATCAATTTGCAATAGTCATAACTTTCATGTAACAACATTTGGTGACTCCAAAGAATAATAAAAATTATGGTAGCAAAGCAACAACTATCTTTCATGCCAAAAGTGACTACAATTTAGATTTTAGAGGTGTTCCATTTAAATTTGTTGAATTGCCTTTAAATTCAGTAAGAAGATTAAGATTTTCTAATACTCATCCATATAAAGGAAATTTTCCTCCTAAACCAATTTCAAAATCTACCTTTGCAAGAATATATTTTTAAAGTCCTTTCATTGCCATGGCAGCCCCTAGAGTTTTTCCTTTTGTGGCTTTCAATAGCCAAAGTCCTTTAGACCTCCCACAACATGATCCTATCTTAGTAGAAACTCTTAAAAGTGTCCCCTATTTCATAGGAGACCAATCTACAACCCCTTTTAAACACTTCAGAGATGTAGTCAACTTTTGTAATATTCATGATGTCACTAAAGAAAATGTGGCCATAAGGTTATTGGCCATCTCTTTCAAGGGCAAAGCCCTAGACTGGTATATAAACCTAACTACCAACTCTATCACATCATGGGACCAATTAGGTGATGTATTGTGTAAGAGATTTGAAGACAAAAGTGACCATTTGTCACTTTTAGAACAACTAACCACAATCAAGAGGGGCCCTCATAAAGTCATGTAAGAATTCAATACAAGGTTTCAAAAAACATGGGATAAGATCCTAGTATTTGTTAGGACTACTCCTAACTTTGCTTTCCTTTACTACTTAAAAGCTCTCAATAGTCACATAACAGTAATGATTCAATCTATTGGAGGGAACACACTACCAAATGCTTATGAGGTAACAGTCAGAGTAGAGAATTATCTGGTACAAGTAGATAAGCTTACACCTAGAATATTAATTCCTTTATTCCCTGAGATTCAATCACCTCTTGTTTCTATTCCTCCCCTTATTTTCATTTCTCCAATGCCAACACTTGCTGCCATACCTACACCAACTCAAGAAAAGGCTTCAACTAGTCAATCTAGTGACTCCCAAGAACATAAGAATTTTTAAGAGCTTAAGAACATATTTCAATCCTTGGGAAATGAATTAGTAAATGTGAAGAGATAATAAGCCCAGTTTAATAGGCTTTATCAAGCTCTATATCAGCCTCAACATTAGTCTTATCAAGTAAATAAGCCACCCTTTAAAGGAAATTTCCAAGGCCAAGGTCAAGGCTAAGGGCAACCTAAATATGTTAGGTAAAACAACTATAACTCTAATACTGCTAGCACCTATAACACTTTGGTCCCTATTCAAAAACAACATTGCTCAAGTAAGTGAGGGTACCATGCCTTGGAATCAGTCTTTCAGTCAATCCATTATCCCAAACACTGACTTCAATTAGGATTTCAATGATCAATGGCAATGAGCTACTATCTATAGTTACATTCAAGTTATTATGGCTCAAAGTGTAGTACCTATGATGACAAAATCAAAAGATCCTCCACAAAGCCAAGGGTCTAATGAAGGACCAGACCAACTGGGTGCTACAATGATAAATTATACTGCAAGAAGAGTGCTATGCAACCAATAAATAAGATAATTATACACAAACATACATTCTAGTGGCATCTAATACAAATTTTAAAATAAGGAACATGGATGGTGGCCAAGAAGCAGTCAAAGAGCCTAGTACTATTACTCCATTGTTATCAAAACCAAAAGAACCTATTACTGCCCCAAAGGTTCCAATTGCTCCAAAAAATAAGAATCAAGGGAATTTTTTGGTACCCCAAAACTCATAAGTTCAAAGTATAATTTTGGCTCCCAAAGCATAAGCAAAGGTTGGTTATTTTCCCATCAATATTGTTAAACAAATGAAAAAAACCAATGTGAGTGTGCCAATGTGAGATGTGCTCTCCATGCCTAGTGAAGTGGATGTCCTTCAGGAAGGATTATCAAAGATAAATGTTTTAGACAAACCACCAAGCAAGGAGAATGTAGTCTTCACCAATGTAACGAAAGGACCTGATTAAGGACAATCAAACAAATGTGGTTAAACCTCCTCCCTTCTACATTTTTGTGATCATTGGTGAATCTTTGGTACATAATTGCATGGTAGATACTGGAGTAAGTACTTCAATGATGCCAAAGTCAATAGCAGATCAGCTTGGTTTGAAGTATGAACCCCAATCTAAGGAAATTTTATAGATTGATGGATCTTTCACCAAACCAATTGGCATCATCAAAGGTCTAAACTTGACTTTACATGCTTGTCTTAGTGTTTCAATAGCTCAAGATGTGTTGATTTTAGATGTGGCTCCTTATTTTTCTCTATACTTATCTAGAGATTTCACAACAAAAATTAGGGGTTATCTAGTAGTAGATTGGTCCTACATGGCTTTTAGGACAAGGTATGAGACTAAGGTATCCATCAAAGCTAATCTTATTGCATAATTACACATATAAATTTATGGGTCAGATAACTCATTTATCAATTGCACCATCCTAGATAAAGATGACCACTTGGTCAAGAACTAAACACTCATTCTAAAGAGATATCTGACATGTTCTTAGATGAGTTATGGAGTGATAACCAGATAATCAACCCTTTGGAAGGTGTTGAAGAAAGATGCATGGGAGTCTATTTCTTGCATGAAGAGAATCAGTGTATGTCATTCCTCACTAGGCCTCAAGAAACTAGTGGTGTGTGGAAATTGTTCTTTGATGGCTCAAGGAGCAAAAATAGGGTAGGTGTAGGTGCAATATTGGTATCCCCTTCCAATGATAAGTACTTTTCTTCTTATAGGTTCTAATTTAGTTACTCTTAAAATGCAAATAAATATAAAGGTCTTATCCATGGCCTTTAGTGGGATAGTTAGATGGGAATCAAAGAATTACAAGTGTATAGAGATAGTGAGATGATAGTGCATCAGGTTAGAGGCTAAAATACTACAAATAATCCTTTAATGAGATCCTACAAGCATAGGGTGTGGGATATTCTCAAGGATTTTGAAGCCTTCAACATCCAATCAGTGCCAAAGAACCAAAATCATCATGTTGATAGGTTGGTAGTTGTGGGAGCTTAGTTTGATCTCCTAGATGAATTGAAAAGGTCCAATGTATAGCCATAGGTAAAAGTGGTAGTAAGACTATTAGTTCCAAATAATGAAACTCATTGGTAGGGCTTTGATAGTGACCAATAGATTATTTATTTCTTGCAGTAGGAAGAATTTTTTTCCTCAATGAGCCCAAATAAGTTTCAATATCAATATGAAGATTAAATTATTTAGCTGAAGTCTAATAAGCTCCCTAAAGGGTTGGTCACCCTTGAAGATCTTTTCCATGAGAGAGATCATATGAGAAAAGAGAAAGTAGTTTTGTCAACAAATGAAAAGAACTATTAAAATATCCTTATCCTTAAAGACAACTCCTCAAGCTTGGAAAAGTAAGAACTAAGGTTGAAAGGCATGCTTTCATTGAACTTTGTAAAGAATATTCATACATTTTTGATTGGGAATATAGTGATATGAGTAGACTTTGATTCTAAGCGGGCCCAACACACTAAAATTAAATGTTGATGCCAAACTTTTAAGGTAGAGGCAAAGGCCTATCAATTCCAAAATTGAAGAGATTATGAAGAAAAAGTTTACCAAACTAATTGAATCCAATATTATCTTTTCCATCAAGCACTCCTCATAGGTAGCCAAATTAGTGCCTGTAAAAAAGAATAATGGGGAAATTAGGTTGTGTGTTGACTTCAGGGACTTAAACAAGGTCTCTTTAAAAGATCATTACCCTTTACCATCTATGGAGCAAATCATTCAAATAGTTGCTGGTTTATAATGCTTTTCTCTTTTAGATGGGTATTCAGGATACAACCAAGTGCTGGTAAGAGAAGAATATCAATATAAGATCCTTTACCATAAAGTGGGGCACATATGCTTATCAAAAGATGTCTTTTGGCTTATCTAAAGTTGAAAAAACTTTTCAAAGAGTAATGGACATGGATTTTTAAGGATTGATAAATTAAATGGTGCTGGTCTACTTGAATGACATCATAATTTTCTTTAATAAGGCTAGTGAACACTTGGATCACCTAAGGTTGATCTTTGAAAGATGTAGAGAATATGGGATCTCATTCATGTCTATAAAGGAAAACTCTTTGAACATATTATCTCAAAGTAAGGATTGGCTATTGACCCTAATAAAATAGGTGCCATCTTGGCATTAACTTTGAATAAACACAAGAAGGGACTCCAAAGATTCCTTGGGAAGATAAACTCTGTGAGAAGGTTTATCCCTGGTTTTGCCAATTTAGTCAAACCTATCACTACCATGTTAAAGAATAACCAAGTGTTCACTTGATAAAATAAAGGTAAAGCAATATTTAAAGCTATCAAGCAAGCCATTGCCCAAGTACCCACACTCATAAATCTTAAGTTTTCAAGGGATTTTATATTGTATGACTTTTCTAATGTTGACAATATATCAACTATGTTGATGTAAAATAATGATGGACTTGAACAACCAATTACTTTTTTCAGTCAAAGGCTTGAAGGATATGAGGTACATTATACTTTTATAGAAAAACAAGTCATTGTAATAGTAATAATCCTTAAAAATTTTATACCAATACTCTCTAATAATGTGATTCATCTTATGGTGTCTTATTCTGGAGTGAAGGAATTCCTTCTCAATAAAGACTTGAATGAGAAGAGGGTTGGATGGATTATCAAGGTCATGGAATATGATGTAGAGATCAAGGCCACTAAGT
Source organism: Torreya grandis (assembly GCA_037957365.1). NCBI lineage: Eukaryota > Viridiplantae > Streptophyta > Pinopsida > Cupressales > Taxaceae > Torreya > Torreya grandis. The sequence goes on along the minus strand of JARHVA010005613.1, from coordinate 316,717 downwards.
TAGTGAGAGGCAAAGGCTTATGTGAGCATATGATTTATGACCTTCAAAAAGATAAATAAGTTATTTTGGTGACATAAGAAAACTCACAAATAGATGCACTTCCACCTCACACTAGCTAACTCTAGGATATGACACATTTCTTAAAGACAAGTGAGTGCCCTAAGGAATGCATAGAGAAAAGAGAAGGTATTTAAAACTATAATCCATACCATATGCATTAGTTTATGGAGTCTTATTTATAAAATACCTCAATGGAGTACTCTTTAGGTGCATAGATGATAACCAAGTGACAAGGCTCTTGGAGAAATTTCATGATGGGCCTATAGGAGGTCATTTTGCTCTAAGGACTACAATTACAAAAGTGATGAGAGCTAGCTATTACTGGCCCAATTATTTAAAATATGCCTATACATGGGTATGATAATGTCAAAAGTGTGATCTCATTATAGGTAAATGAAGATTGACATCCCTTCCTCTCAACCCAATTCGGGTGGAATGACCCTTCATGTAATGGGGTTTGGACTTCATAGGAATGATCAATCCACCTTCCAATGTAGGACATAAATTGATACTCACTGCTATTAATTAATTCACCAATTAGGTGGAAGAAATTTCCCTTAAATAAGCTAATGAAATAATATTGTTGGACTTCTATGATAATATAGTAACGAGGTTTGGTGTACCGACCACAATAATTTTAGATAATACCTTAGCATTTGTTAGCATGAAGACAAGTGAATGGGCACTTTATTTGGGCATCTACCTTAGAACATCATCAAATTACTACCCCCAAGGCAATGGACTTGCAGAGTCCACAAATAAGAACTTGACAAGGATTACCAAGAGGACTATGGAGGAGAATCAGAGAATATGACACACAAAATTAAGGACAACCTTATGTACTGATAGAGTAACTCCTAAAGTTGCCATTGACAACTCACCATATGTCTTAGTATATAGAAGGGTGGCCAAATTGCCCATTTATCTTACGTTAACTGCCTTAGAGTTATCCTATCAGTTTGAGTTGATGAAGAGTGAATCTATGAGTATGAGGATGACATAACTCATGGAGCTTGAAAAAACAATGGACCTTATAATGAAGACACTGGAGTTACATCAAGCTTAGGTTAAGAAAGCCTTTGACAAGAGATTCATAACAAAGGAATTAAAATAGGGGGATCTAGTCCTCAAGTGGGATTCAAATAAGGATAAACTAGGTAACCATACCAAGTTTTATAACTTTTGGAGTGGCCTTTACTTGATCCATGAATGAAAAGAACATAATGCTTCTCAACTTGCCCAATTGAATAAAGAGGTATTATCCATCCCAGTCAATGACATTCATTAAAAACCTTGATATTAAAATATTTTGAATCCATTGTATAAAATTATACATATTAGAGTAGTTTTTTTATGTTTTCCTCTGAGTACCTTGAGCACCTTTCTTTCAGTTGTGTGTTTCCCTTCCATAAGTGCCTTGGGCACAGTTGTGTTTTTGTTCCCTTTTGTCCTTATTATTTTAAGAGTGAGTTTTTTAAAAAGGGTCAACCTTATATCATTTTCATATCAACTGGAAAGAGAAGACTTGTGACTCCCTATACCCAATGGATAGACAAGGCAACTAATTTATTGCATAGTAGACATGCAATCCTGAGATGTCGCTAAAATTTTGGCCTATATATAAAAAATTTACCTCGATGGATTGATATTCTAGAAGTCCTAGTATAGAGTGAGAAGGTGAGCAAATTCTTGTTGAGTGAATGATCCAATAGTGGAAGAAGGAGATCAAGTGTCACTTGCAAAGCTTTTGAAACACTTTAGGAAAACTTAAAATACAATTTGATGATTTTTAGGAAGTATACTTGAAAACAAGTCTAAAATTGCAAGATAAAGGATCTAATAAGATTCCATAGTGTTCATGGCATTTAGGAAGCATAAAGCATATTTACTCAAAGTCTCAAATACTTTTCAGAGCCTTGATGGATCAAAAGATGATAAGTATAATTTAGAATAACTAGACCATCATAATATCTCATGCAGGAACAAATAGGTCAATTTGGTTATACATTTAATAAGTACACTTAAAAAATAAATCAAAACCAAAGGATCACATAAGATTGATGTGTTTTAAGCTAAGATCATTCCCTACAAATTTGGCATCTTGATGAGTTTTCTATCTCAATATATAAGCCTTCAAAGCTAAACTAGCAGAGTGGGACGTGTGCAGTGTTAGTGTAGGTTTTATACACACCATAGTTGTAATGAGGTAGCCTCTAACATTTTATGATCTCAATAGAGGTAAACTACACTCCAAGGCATGAGTTTCAAGTATATGATTTATTTCAACTTGTTGATGGAATAATAGGTAGGGCATGCAGGTTGTTGACAAGATTTTTAGACAGAGGTGTGGTTCCTGATAGGGGTAGTGAATCTCTATGTGAGTTGGATGGGAGTCTGGTTACCAATATAAAGTGGGTGTATCTCAAAACAAACTCAAAAAAGGAAGGGTAAGACATAAAACAAAGATTCTATGGTTTTCAAGAACTACTTCTTGACTGGTTTCTAAAAAGATAAGTGCTCTCAGAACCTATAACTGTTGCTAGCAGTGATTGCACATACATAGTCAGACATAACTAAGAAATCTAAAGAGATAAAGATATAAAAAATTTAAAATCATCAATTTTTTTTTTCCTTTTAGGGAAGCTATTGCACACCCCTAATCAAGAGATTATGGCTTAGACTAGTGAAGTATCTAAGACAATTGTTGCACACATACAAAAAATTACATCCAATAAAATACTCATGCACAATCAAAATTATAAAATAATTTAAACTTAAATATATTTAAATAATATGTTTACCAATCCTTTAGCAATTTTTGCACATCTATAAATTATATATCAATCAAAATAATCAATAATCAATTTGCACACTAAAGATTATTAAAATATACCACCAATGAAAGTAACAACTAATTACACAAAAAATGGAAATAAAATACATAAACACATTTACTGATGATCAAAACTGATGCTGCTCCTGTATTCAAAAATTCTCTGACCAAAATCCAAGTTGGATTACAATTATTTATATAGACTTGGGGAAGGGGTTGCTTCATCCTCCAAGTTCATGCAAGGTCGTTACATGTGATAGTTAGAACATGAGTTCTAATTATAGTCTAAAACTGTATAAGAGTCTACTTATAGTTATCTATTTAAAATAGCCTTTGCTAAAGCTGTGCAATGTGTACATTTGTATAAAGATAGAGACAATTTTTTATAATTATAGCTTGAACTATATGCAAAATTCAAAATATGCACCATTTACCAAAACTACATATGCCTCTTTTTATAGGTTATGAGAATAACTTATTAATATTTCAAATTAGCCATCTTTAAGTAGAATTCTGACATATGCATGAAATACAAAAATCACTTTACCAATGTTTTAGAACTAGTAGAACTACTATTAATTGTGACTAATCTGAACTCTATATCATATGCTTACCCATGATTTTTATAGAATATGGATCTTCAATTTTATATTCACCATTCAGATTAAGACATGCATGTTTATACTCTAGCTTAACTATGAGACCCAATGTTTGTCAATAAATATATCTCAAGTATCTAAAGATCCAAATATTCTGCTCATAATGCCCTGTTAGCTTTCAAAATATGACATGTGCCAACCCCTGGTTGAATCTAGGATCCTTAAAAAGTCTATGTAGATCTCGTATCATTGATATGTTTGCTCCTGGGTTAATGTGGTTCATTGAATTTTACTATTTTTAGTTCATTGACTCCTATGTGCTTGACACTTGTCATTCCCTATTTTTCTCTACTTCACATGTGTGCCACTTGGATGCTACTCGAGGCTTACGAGCTCTATGTACTAGGTTATTTGATTCTTCTCATGGGTCATTCAATATACATACTAGGCTCCCACAATGATGATATTTATCAATTTTGTGGATCTTTGACATTTTAACTCATTATTGCATCATTTGATCAAATGGGCTCAAGCAGATGCATATTATAGGATCTTGATTTGAATTCAAATAGGTACTTTACGATATTAAATTTGATGTTTATGTGACCATCAATTGACATCCTTACAAATGTCAAATGATGTTGTACGACTATCAAATTTAATTTCATAAATGCGTCATTGCTAAGGTTAAATTTGACATTCACTCGATCATCAAATGATTTTCACACAATTGTCAAATTTAATCTCATCAACTTAACACATGTCATTTTGTTAGGATTCTCTACTCTTTCAAACATAAGAAAAAAAAATGACTTAAACACAATACTTTTAGAAAATATGTATGGACCCTACATGAATATTTTAGCCTAAGGTTTTTGTATTAATAAAATATGATTTGGCCTTGAGCTAAAATATTAAATTAAGCTCAAAACATAATGAAATGCTCTCTAAGTAAAGGTGTCACTTGGTAGTCTGATATTTGTTTTGAGGCAATTATTATGGGAGAATTATCATGGGCTTTTTGTGTAGGGGAATTGCTGCAAGAAATTTGTGAAGGAATTAATTTGGATAAAATGTCTATAACAATTCTCCCGAAGGATCTTTTTTGTCAGACAAAATGTCCAAAGGAAAGCTTGAAGGGATGGTCTCAAAAGGGCCGTAGGTCATGATGATTCAAAAAAAATGTTTGAAAGAATTTGTTAAAAGACAACATATCTTGAACAAATTTTTTTAAAGAATTGGTCGAAAGAAATGTCTTAGGACAAAATTTCTGAAGGAATTGGCCAAAGGGCATAGAAAAAAAAGTCCTAAAATAATTGGTTGAAGGGAAAAAATCTCAAGACAAAAATCCCAGAGGATAAGTGGCCACTTCAAAAATGTCAAAAAGTCACTTTCAAAATGTCTGAAGAGTCAGTTCAAAGAGTCTGAAAGGCAAGTACACTTGGGGGAATTGTTTTAGAGATTTTTACGTTGGACCAAATGTTCGAGATAAAGTATCCAAAGGAAATGGTCCTAGGAAAAAGTGATCAAAACAAGCATCCCAAAGAGCATGTTTAAAAGGGTTGAAGGGTTTACTTCATGGTGAAAATTCTTGAAGGGTCTACTTCATAGAGTATATTTTGATGGGAAAGGGCCCTTAAAAAAGTCCCAAAGGGTAACCACAAAAGTCCCAAATGGCACTTTCAAAAGATCGAAGGGTATGTTCAAAAAGTCTGAAGAAGTATGTGTCCTTAATAAAACTTTTGAAGGGTAAGTCGAAGGCAAAGGGTCATCTCAAAAGCCCTGAAGGAATTCCATCAGGAGAATTATTTCAAACAAAATATTTAAAACAATTCTCCAAAAGGCCTAATTCTTTCAGATAAAATGTCCAAAGGAACTCAATCGGATCAGAGAAAGTGTCTCAGACAAAATGTCTTAAGGAAAGGTTCAAAATGGTAAAGCTGTGGAACAAAAGTCTCAAAGGAAATGTGTGGGATAAAAGTCCTGAAAGATAGGTGCAGAGCGGCCGAAGGAAAATTACAAAAGTACCAAAAGAATTCTATTAGGAAAAATGGCCACAACAAAAATGCTGAAAGACATATTGTACAAAGCCCAAAGCGTAGGTTGGCAAGGCAAAAGGGCGTTTCAAAAGTCCTGAAGGGCAATTTAAAAATGCTGAAGGGTAATTTGGCAAAAATTTGAAGGGTCCACTTCATAGGGCATTTTTTCATAACAAAAGTCCTGAAGGATTTACTTCATAAAGGTTGAAAGTCAATCTCAAAAAGGTCGAAGGGAAAGTTACACAAATCTAGAAGGAATATGTTCAAAGGGGCCAAAGGATAATTCTATCGAGGAAAGTGTATCAACAACATTATCCATAAGAATAAGTCTGATCGAAGAAAATTATTTTCGTAGAATTATTATGGGGAAAATGCTACAAAGAGTAAATTTCATAAGACAAAATGTCTGACACAATAAACCAAAAGACCAATTCATACAAAAAAAAGTTATGAAGAGAAAACCCTAAAAACATAAGTCCACCATAATTAGCTTGAAGTAATAAACCTGATAGAATAAAAAATTTAGTCTATGAAAATACAATATCAATGCAATCTTGTCAAAGTATAAGAGGTAAATCATGATTTTTTTCTTAAAATTTGCATAAACACATAAAAGAAGGAGCTCAAAATCAAGATAATAATCTAAAAAAAGTGGGTTCCCATTTATCTATTATAAAAAGGGGGTGTTAGGTATAACAAATGGTGATTCATAGGGGGAATACTCTTGAGTATTCAAGAACCCAAAAATTTAGCTTACAATCTCAAATTAGTTATGAAGTGTGTCACAGAAGAATACTTAAATTAGAAACATGAAAGAGACTCCTAAATTAATTCATACAACATACTTGCCTTCTAATTTATTGGATCTATGTGTGTGTAAAATGTGTAAGTTATTTAGCCCCTGCTGTGATGAGTTTTTCAAAGGCTTTGATGGAGCTGTAAGTTTTATTTCAGTATCTATTAAATCTCAAAAATAAGGAAAGCTTAGGCATTGCTCTACTGCTAGCTAGTTGTCCATAGCTTTGATAGAGATACCTTGGGCTTCTTCTCTTCTCGTTCTATTATTGTTTTCTGATCATGATGCATGGTACATTGACCTTATTTCATCATGTGATATTTGTAATTTTTTTTTGTTTTTATTTTGCTCTTCTTTTGTTTTTGAATATAAAAGAGAAGAGCTGAAACCCCAATGAGATGATATAATTAAAAAAATCATTACTAGAATGTTCCTACCAGCTACACTTACCCAAAATTATCACTTCCAATACGTATTTAATGTGATAAGTTCATTTGATCTACTAAAATAAGAAAACTTTCTAAATTTGTATGCACTCTTAAAGAAACTTATACATGCCTAGTAAAAGTATTCAATTATGACACCATTTAAAATAATCCATGACTACCTATCTTCATCTTAAAGACTTAAAAAACACATAAATACACCTAATCTATAAACTAGTTTCAAATTGTTAAGATTTTATTTTTTCCCTTTTTCATAAGTCATAAACTTAGTTGGTTTGGATTTTAACTTGGTTATAGTTAGAGAAAACATAATTTTGATCGTTAGAGAAAATAAATAACAACTAATCTAAGAAAGCACTGAAATCTAATCTAAAAAACATGAAATCTAATCTATAAAAGTAAAATACTAAAAGCATGAAAGATTGATCTATAAAGGTAAGAAACTAGTCTATAAAAGCAAGAAATCTAATCTATGAAAGTAAGGAACTATTCTAAGAAAGTGGGAAATCTAATTTAATCCTACAACTACATTCATTTATTTCTTGTTACTCAATAACATCAACAAACATTACAACTTTGAAGTAGTGCTTTAGGCACTGTCCATTGACTAGATATATAAGCTCATTGCCTTGGAGGCCCTTTAGATGAAACACGTTATTACTTATGATCTCTGAAAAATGGTATGGTCCAATCCATAATGGGATAAATTTATCATGTTGTCTTTTCTTCTCATTAATTTTATCACAAAGTAGCACCAGATTTAAAATATTGAATGCTTTAACTTTCACTCTTTTATCAAACCATCTCTTGACCATGCCCTAGTGTTTGGTAAATGTTTGTAAAACATCATTCCTTGAATCTTAGATTTCTATTATATCTAACAACCTTGATTTTGCTTTATCACTTGGTTCCATATAGTCTTGCATAAACTGATAAGTAGGTAACTTCAACATAATTAGAAATGCAAGCTTGCATCTATACAACAATAAGTAGGGTGAATCTTTAAGGGATTACTTGTGTCTAGTCTAGTTTGTCCAAAGAGCATACTTTAATAAATTATTATAATCTCTAAGCTTGTCTCTAGCTGACTTCTTAATTGCATCAATCAGATTTTTGTTTATTGATTTTGCTAGTCTGTTTCCTTAAGAGTAATGGTTAGAAGCTGACTTAATGATGATCTAGTTGTCGTGTGTCCATTCAATAAATTCTACTGAGATAAAATCTGGTCCATTATCACAAACTAAAAAAATAGACATGCCAAATATAGTTATGTGTTCTTCCAAAAAGTGAATCACATCTTGTGCTCTACAATTCTTTATGGCTATGGATTTAGTCTATCTAGTGCAATAATTTGTAGTAGTAAGAAAAAATTTATGGCCTACTAAAGAATTTGGGTTGATGACACTCATGAAGTCTAAACCCTATTGGGAAAATGACCTTACTTCAACAATTCGCTGTAAAGGCATTACTGCATGTACTTCTCTCTTGACTAAAGCTTGGCATTCATAGTATGTTCTCACATGAGCGTGAGCATCTTTAAAAATTGTTGGATAGTAGTAGCCAATTTTTAAGATCTTATGGGCTATGGTATTCCTAGAAGGATGACCACTGCCTATCTTCTAATGAAATTTCTCTAATATTTCTTTAGCTTCCTCTATAGATACACATCGGAGATAAATACCTTCATAATTTATTCTTTAAAAGAGTCCATTCTTAATCATGTAATGAGTAGCTTTGAGCCTCAAAGCTCTTCTTCTCTCTCTATTCAACTCTAGAGAAAATGTTATTATAAGTAAATACTATATTATACTAGTATACCATTCTTCTTTAGATACTTGATATCTACATGCCTCTTCAACTATGATGCATAGATTTCGTTCAGTGATTAGCTGAATAATGCCTTCCCCTCACATGATTTTTGTAGGCTTGAGCTATATGTTGAATTATTGCAGCTTGGACATCCATTTGCCTCATCATTCTCCTATCTCACTTTATGTCAGAATAAACTTGATAGTAGGATCATGAACGATGGCAATGACTTTATTCCTCAAGATGTAGTGTTAAAACTTCTTCACTACTTTGACAAGGGGAAAAATTTGTTTGTAAATCATACAATACCTAAGTTCTGTATCTTTCAGGTTTATGATTATAAATGTGATTGGGTGATCAGTCTCATCCTTCTTCTACATGATGACAACAATAATCTTATTCTTTAAAATAAATGAGTATAGATAAAAATATTGATTAAAATATGGACTAATCAGCACTAGGGCCTATGATATTATGTCTTTAATGCCTGGAAGGACTTTTAGGATTCATCTATCCATTCTATTTTGGCATCCTATTTGAGCATGGTGTTCAAGGGTTTGATGATTTAAGCAAATCTTGAAATGAAATTCCTTATGAAGTTAATCTTTCTAAAGAATGATTTAATCTCTTTCTTACTATTTGATGGCTAAGTTTTTGAAATCACCTAAATTATAGCTGGATCAATGGTGATCCCATCCTTGGTGATGATGTGCCCTAAAATTTTACCTTTAGTCACTTTGAATATGCTCTTCTTTGGGTTTAATGAAATATCAAAATTTTTGTATTTTTCAAATATGGACTACAAGTGACTTATGTGGTCCTTCCAATTCTGTGAAAATACCATAAGATCATCTATATAAATGATTATGTGTTTTCCTATCAGTCCTTTGAATGCATGATCCATGACTTGTTGAAATGTTCCTCTTACATTTATTAGGTAGAATGACATGCTTTTATATGCATAAGTTCCCCACTTTGTCATACACACTATCTTCATTCTGTCCTTAGTTTACAATAATACTTGATTGTAGCTTGAAAATCTATCTAGGAAGGACATCATTTCATAACTATTTACTATTTGTATCACCTCATCCAGAGAATGTAGGGGATCATTGTCCTTTTTATAAACTTTATTTAGATTTTTGAAGTCCACATATAATTTGATCTCACCATTCTTCTTTCTTACTGGGATAATATTGGCCATCTAGGTAGAATGTTAGACTGGAAAGATGAATTTTGCATTTAAAAACTTCTCCATTTCTCTGTGAATGAGAGGCTTAAGAGTAGGATTCAATGGTCTTTACCTCTATCTAAATGTTTTGTGATCTAGATTCAAGGGAATCATGTGAGTAATGACCTGAGGGTCATAAACTTTTAGATCTTCATATGTCCATGTAATGATGTCCCTATATCAAGCAATTAAATCATTCACTTGTTACCTCTTTTTTGGGGTGCAACTGAGACCAATATTAACATAACATGTGTTGTACTCATCTCCTAGATTTTCCCTTCTAAAGTTTGATTCATCAACCTTTGGCTGTCTGAGCTATTATGCTTGAGGATCTATGTCAAATAGTCTCTCCAAGGAGACCAAACCAGTTGAAATTCAATTCTCTTGGAACTGAAGAACACCCTCTTTGTTTGATTTCTATTGGTAGAGGTGATCAATGTCCTTATAATTGATTATTTGGGATTCAAATTCTCCTAAATTAATTACAAACTGGATGATCTATTGGGCATCATCAAAGACCAAGAGATTTTTTACATTATCTAAATTGAAAGGACATGGTACCAATTCAATTGAGATTTTTTCTTACATTAGATTCTTATAACAACTCTAAATTAGTAGTATCAACAACTAGTGAATCAATGGTTTGATTTTAATCTTTAAGAAGTGCTATTATGTTGAAAGCTTCAAAGCTTTCAATCAGGTCCCATGATCTGTGCTTGTCTCTTCAAAAATGACACCTTGCATTGGTATTTATTTTTGACTTGATTGACCACCAATGTTGAGTTATCAAATACTAATATTTGATTGATATTATTCTTGAGTAAAAACTACAATCCTATAACTAAAGCCTCATACTCAGCTCTATTGTTAGTGCATGGAAATTATACCTTGTATGTTACCAAGTATGTTTTACCTTGTGGATCAATCAACTTGATTCCTATGCCTAATTCTTGGTTGGATCTAGCGCCATCAAAATGTAAAGTACATAGCTGATTAGAAATTTTAGGTTCTAAATTTTGTACTTGATTCTAAGGAGTAAAAGTATAAATACCAAGGTTAGGCAATTCATACTTTACCTCTTCATTCTTGACATTGTACTCTGTAATGGGATACTTCATTCTCAGCGCTCTTTCAATTTTGATTTGATTCATAACTCCTCTCCATAGTAGCCATATATGAGAAAAGTATATAGAGAGATATCTATTGAGAGTTTTGGACTAATCCCTACTCAACAACAACCTATAGCATTTAGGTATGTCTACCACTAGAATATCAATGGTCATTTGGACTCTTAGCTCAGATGCCACTTGAATGTGTACATTGTTCGATTATCCAACTATTGGGACCACTATCTTATCTAGTTGAGAAATTATTCTCTTTAAGGGGATTAGAGTGAGACCAATATTTTGACATATGAATGTAGGCATGACAGTTGTAGATTCTCTAGAATCAACTAAATAATTATGAATGTTCTTACTAAATGCTCAAATAGTTAGCAAAAAGGGTGGAACTTCTAGCTTACTCTTATAAATATTATATAAAAATTATCATTTGTTAGCTTATTTGCCTTGTCATGCACCTTAAAATTAATATAAATTAGTTTTGAACTTGGTATAACTAGGCACAAGAGTAATAAAGTCCCTGGGTGTATGTACAACATTTAAATGTACTACTATGCTGGCATCAAACTACACAAGGCGTAAGCCTTGTGCACTCATCTGAAGTATAGAAGAGAAGAGATCAAGGCCCACATTGGGATATTTGAAACATGGTGCAAATTAGTCTCTTTGAGATTCATTTACACAATGAGATTGGATAAGTTCATTAGTGCAAGCCATTCTTGGTAGCATCAATAGGCATAAGTCTATTCAAGGTAGCTAGTTCTGGTCATAGAGGCTCAAGTATTTGGGATGCCAAGCTAAGGGTCATTTAGGTGCTTAGTGATTCAATGAAATTATTTAAACTTAGTGGTTTATTCTTCAAGCTAGTGCTTTAAGTAAGGGTATTATGGATTAGGTGCATGCCTTACCCAATAATTAGGTAATTTTATGGTTTAATCCAAAGTCGCTCTTTGGCACAAGGATGCCATTAATGACTTGGAGCATACCTTCACTCAATAACATATACAAATATAAAAGTTATGCTATTATTACTACTCCATTCCAGTCACAATTATGAAATAATGCTATAACCATCCAAATAATATCAATACTCAATTTATTTCAATGCCATTCTTTATTAACTCAAAGCTCAATAAAATAGAGTACAAGTTATATAAAATAGAGTATGCATTCATCTAATTTTTGTTATAAGCCTAGTGGCTCACAAGCAAGCATGGGTGATACAAGATGATTCTCAAAAGTATTCATGCTAAATTTTAACCAAAGTGCATGCATAATTCTATATTTAATCCTATAGAGCTTCATTGACATTAATGTTGTGTCATTTTAATCCAAGTTTAGGGTTATTTTTATAATCATGGGTGAATCTTTGTGCCAGGTTGGTTGGGCACACATAAAGTGTTGAGTTGTTTCTAGGGTTGATCATTTTGCTAACTCCACTACTTTGATACCTACACTCTTCTGATTGGTACATGCAAGTACTCAAGTAAATGTCCCTTAAAACCCAAGTGCTAAGCAATTGCCTTCTAGTTGACATAAGATCTTTGAAGATCTTGATATATGTAATCAAAATTTCATGATTCACATGAATTAATCTTGGATCAGATAAGATAGAGCACACCTATACTTCTGATTGGGTATACACTTGTTAAGCAAGAGCATGACCAATATGGAGATTTGCTAGACCCAATTAAGACATCACTTGTATCACTTGTCATAACATATCATGCTAAGAAGGGTTCTAAATCCTATAGTTTAACACAATCACACAACCCTAAAAGAGTCCTATGATTTGATATTACACTTATGCTAATAAATAAGAAAGTAAATTATTCTAATAACAAGAAAAGTAAACCAATCTAGTACATATAAAATATTATGGCACAATGTAAGGGGTTAGATGTAGAGAAATCAAATATGTATAAGGAACTTCAAATAAAGTAAGTATGAGTAACACCCTAATACATAAAATATGAAGAGTGATATTATTTAAGCCAACACTTATGCTACTTCTATCTACTAAAAGAGAGGAGAACAAAGTTAGAATATACTTACCTAAATATGAACCCATCATGATTCAATCTCTCCCTTGGCTAATGAGGCTTTGTAAGAGGTTGTTGTTGTTCATAAGGATCAATTTCTTAGGCAAAAACATCTAAGATCTATCCACAAGACTAGATTATTCAAATAAGAAACCTAAGCCAAGACTCCTCAAGTAGAATGGCGGAAGAGCATATTGTGAAGAAACATGAGCAAATAATAATTTTTTATTGCATATATCTTATAATGATTAAAATGACCTTGTATATATAAGAGTATCTCACTTGAAAATCATTTGAGCATGTTGATTATGCTAGGTTGATCAAGTTGACCTAGACATATTTTCAAGCTAATGCTTAAAGTTTGTGCTAGGTTGGTTGGAAGACAAACAAGCTTAAAGAGCTAAAGTGACCCTACAACACACTAGGTCAACTATGTTGACCTAGTTGACTGAATATGTCAAAAGGGTGTAAAACAAAGAGAAGAAAGACAAAAAGAGGAAAAGACTAGAGGAATGTGCAAGGGAGGAGAAACAACTTAGGGAAAGGTTTTAGGAACTAGTTGGATTGGTAATAATGTGGCAATAAGGGACAACAATCTTGAAAAGCACCAAAAGTTGGCCCACCCCTTTCCCGATGCACCCCTTAAGGCATGCACTTAGAGAGATTGAATCATGATGGGTTCCTGTAAGATATAAATTATCAATTTTTGATAAAAGTTAAAAAAATTATGTGTACACATATTCCTCACTTGAAGCTCATCACGTGTCACTAAGGTGTAATAAGGGATGGTACTTTGATAAAAAACATAAGGACACATAACGCTGATGCTAAAAAAAGTTATAGTATTTTAAAAAAACATAAAATAACTGAAAGTAAATGACAAAAAGGGAAACTAATCTAAAAATAAAATAAAAATAAAAAGTATATGCAATGCATACCTTGACTTACATTTTATTATGGGATGGTTGTTAGTTGTGTTTTTAGTTTTGATTGTGTAGGGTGCAGAGACTACTTTCAACAAACCTAAAAATACAAAACTAAGGAGAAAAAACTAACAAACATAATAAAATCCAAGATAACTGGTGCTATGTAGATGAGACATACTTAGAAATTTGACAAGCTGCGTGACAAGTGCTATGTTAAACCAAATGACCAAGTCAAACAAGAGTGAATCGGGTGATCGAAAAGCCAAGGCTATTAAAAATTGAAAAACTCAAACAAGTAAAACTAAAGTAAGAAAATGTAAACTCATCAATCCAAACCAAAGATACATATTTAGAAGGGAATTATAAACAAGATAAATCAATGGTAAAAACAAAATGGTAAAATAACATTGATGAGTGAGTAGTAATAATCTACATCTCACTCTACAATGTAAAAAATAATGTATAAAAGGGAAATCAACATTGTTAAGTGAGTAGTAATAATCCACATCTCACTTAATAATAAAATAAGAAATACATATAAGGGAAAAAAACATTTCTAAGTGAGCAATAAAAATTCACATCTCACTTAACAATATAATAAAGAATGCATAAAAGGGAAAACAACATTGTTAAGTGAGCAGTAACAATCCACATCTCACTCAACAATGGAAAAAGGGTGTAAACTCAAGTGTCTACAACAACATGATAAAAAAATCATGATAAATGGAAAAAATAAAGTAAATTACATCTAGTAAATGTAAAATGAAGTGAAGAATATGATACAAAGTTGCTCAAACATGTTGTTTTGCATCTAAAGATAGATAAAACTGAAACAGATTAGTGCTATCATGTTTTTAAGAAATGAAGAAAAATGAATTTAAAGAAGAGGGAAAATAGATTTGGAATCACAATTTGGTTGTCAAGGGGGGAGATGAAATTGGTGGAGGGGAGAATGAAGGAAAAACCAAGTTAGAAAAACTCTTTTATCAAAGTCAAGACACTCAAATTTGGTTTGTCAAAATAAGAGGACTGCCAACCTTAAAGAACTTTGAAGAATTTTTATTAGCTACACAAGTCTTGGGCCAATAAATAGAGTATGTAGATCATCCCATGAAGGCTATATGCATAAAAAATGAAATGGACCTACCTCCACATGACATGTTTTGCATTCTTCAAGACCCCATACAGAGACATCGATTTACTATGAAGATTGGGTAACATGCATAGAAAGTGGGTAGTACCATATTTTATTTTTGAATTCCCTTATTCCAATCTACTAGCCTATCATACCCCAAAGATATTCGACTCTATGTAAAGTTGACTATGGAGTTTAAGCTTTGATTAAACATAGGATATGTACTTGTAATTAAATCTTTTGGTGTGAATTTGACTTTTGAGATTTGTATGTTGCCTTTTAGATATCATTGCCTTTTGTTTCAAATGATTTGGATTTTAAATTTCTTGATAGTTTTTTTTAGATTCCTCCTCCATAAGTATTTAGAAGACCAAAAATGGGTGCTAAAGATAGCTTTCATTTAAAAACTTGGGACAAGGTTGCTTAGAGGGAGAACTTCAAAGAGCATGGGGTCTAAGAGTCTTGTAAATTTAGGTGAAATAAAAGTGCTATCTTGATTTTGACTTTGTTTTATCTAATATGAAGATGAAAGAAAGGGGAAATCAAGAAGATAATGACACATGAAATAATTTGAATTATTTTAAATTGCAAAAAAATGTGACAAAGGGAAAAGAGGGATACAATGATAAAAAAATGTGTGATTACTTATCATAAGACTAAGGGAAATGGAGGAAAACATGCTAACATAGATTATTATGCAAATTTAATCTAGCAAAATAAGCAGAAGCTAAAGTTTAAGAATAAGGATTAAAAACATGAAAATAATGGTAATTTTATAAGGAGGGTTGGGACTTAGTCACGGTCTTACAAATCAACTCACAAAAGAGAGACCCATGAGGATGCTAATAAGCAAGAGAAAAGCAAAGTGAGGGAGCCTTTTTGACAAAGCACCTCATAAAAGAAAAGCCTAAAAGATGCTAAAACAACATTGACAAGCAACAAAAAGATAAGGAAGATAAATAAAAGATGGTGGTTTTATAAGGGATGCCATGTCCTATCCACAATCTTACGAAGCAACTCACAAAAGAAAAGCCTTAGGGGCACCAAATCAAAATTGGTAAACAAACAGAGATTAAAGAATAAGACAATGAAGACTATGGTACATCAAGAAATGAAAAGACCAAAAAAAATACTAAAGGTTTGTGAACAAGAGGGAAATGCTACAAAGGGAGAGACCCATGCTTAAGTAACCTATAAAAATATGTTAGAAAGATATAGATAGAAAATATGATAATAAGGAAATGTTCAGGCAAAGTAATTTTTAGGAATTGAGCATTGGTGGGTTCCTTGAATATATGGCCTTCATTAGTTTGAAGATGATAAGTACTTGGACCAAAGATATCTTTAACTAAGTATGGGCCTCACCATTTTTGGGCCTATTTACCTTATTTATCATGGGTGTAGTCTAATTTAAGGACAAAATCACCAACATTAAATGTGTGAACTTTAACACGTTTGTTATGTTGTCAGGGGATGTGAGCCTTATATTGGCGGTTATGTTGTAAGGTAGAGAAATGATGTTCATCAATTAAATCAAGGGTATGAAGGTGAGCTTCACATAATTCTTTATCAAGAATGATTCCATGAATAGATATGAAAAGATGAAGAATCTCAAATTTAAGAGGAAGAACTGACTCAAAACCATAGACTAGAGAAAATGGAGTTGTCCCATTGGTAGTATGAATTCTAGTCTAATAGGCCCAAAGTACGAGATAAAGATGAAGATTCCAATCCGTGCGGGTTTAAAAAATTGTATTTTGAATAATTTAATTAAAAATCTTGTTAGTGTCCTCAACTTGACCATTGCATTGTGGATGATAATGAGTGGAAAACTTGTGATTAATCTTAAATTTGGTGCAAAGTTATTTAACATATTTATTTTTGAAATTACCACCATTGTCTGAAATGATGGTATGGGGAATGCCAAAATGGTAAATGGTTTGGTTCAAAACGAATTTAAATATGGTAGGACTGGTAACATTAACAGGGGGCATGGCTTCAACCCATTTGATCAAGCACTCGGTAATGGTGATAATAAAGATCTGCCCATCTTGGGATGAGAAAATTTACCAATGAGATCAAATCTCCATGTGGAAAATGACCATGGAGATTCAATAGTTTGAAGTTCGGTAGGAGGTGAATGAATGAGATCATCATGAAGCTAACAAATATTACACTTTTTAGCATATTCAATAGCATCTTTTTCTAGAGCAGGCCAATAGTAACCCATACATAGGCATTTACAAGCTGTAACATGTCTATTACAGTGACCACCATAAATACCCCATGTGTTTGTTCAAGTAGAGGAGGGATCTCATCTTTCATGACACAATAGAGCAAGGTACCTTTGGTGTTATGATAATAAAAGATGTTATGTCTAAATACATACTTGAAAGCTTATTTGCAAAGATGTGTCTTTTTATAAGAATCAAAGTCAGGATGATAAGTTTGATGTTCTAAGAATTGGATGATATCTTGATACCACATACATTGTCAGATGGTGATAGCCTTGATGTGGTAGATAAGAAAATTAAGTGTTTGGATAGATGACGAAGATTTGATTATTTATATGATAAAATAAGGATTAAAAAAAACTTGATGTGGATTAAAAAGAGAGGCTGAAGAGGCAAGAGAATCAACAATAGAATTTTGATCTCTAACAATAAGCTCAAGTGTAAAAGAGATAAAATTATTGGCAAGAGTGATTGCAATTTGATGATAGGTGATAAAGTTTTCACTTTTACATTGATAGGTAACACCAATTTGATGGAAAATCAGTCAAGAATCACCCAAAGCATGAAGATATTGTATGTCTAAATCAAGAGTAGCTCTTATACCTAAGATAAGAGCTTCATACTATGCCATATTGTTGGTGAAATCAAATGTAAAATGGAAAGCTAAGAGAATTATCTTGTCAGTAGAACTAGTGAGATGCAACCTGCCCCAGCTCCTTGAAGGCATTTAACACCATCAAAATGAAGGATCCAAGTATCCTCATGCAAGTCAACATTGATTTCAAGGAGCTCATCGATAACTACCTTTGAATTAGTATTACCAGAGGGAGGGGAAGATTCTTCAAGTTGATTAGCTTCAAGATCAAAAATAAAGTTATAAAAATAATCTTTAAGAGAAATTGATTGATTAAGACCTTCAATGTAAGGGATATTATCATCTTGAAGGTTATCTTGAAGGGAATAAGGGGCTAGAATAAAAGCTATGGCAAGTTGGTAAGCTATTACTTGCCTTTTGATAACTTTTTGCATGATGATGTGAAAATAAAATTTTATAAGTAAAACCATCCACTTGCCAATTCTATCTCTTGGAAGAAATTATTTAGAGAAGAAATGATGAAGGGGGTCAGAATGAAAAATGACATAAGTGGTTTGGTATAACATGTAGTGATAAAACTTTTTAGCTACAAAATAGGTAGCGAGGCAATCATGCTCAACTTTAGTATATCATGTTTCATAATCGATGATGTCTCAACTAATATAGTAGATGGCATACTCCTTGCATATATCATCCTATTGGGTGAGCATTGCCCCAAATGATATTGGTGTGGAAGAAGTATATATGATCAAAGGTTTATCATTGGAAGGATGACAAAGTGTAGGTGGATGAAGCAATGACTCTTTCATATTGTCAAATTCTTTTTGACATGGATCCATCCATTCCAAGGCTATACCTTTCTTAAGAAGGGAAATAATGAAGTGAATTCGATATGCCATCTCGAGAACAAATCATCTAATTACCCCAAGTTTTTTTAAATAAGTAAAAATATTAGGAATAGAATGAGTAATAGGCATGTTGATAATATCATTAATCTTGGCTAGATCAACATTAATGCCATGAAAAGAGACTAAGAATCCTAATAATTTTCTAGATGTAACTCCAAAGACACATTTGAAAGGATTAAGTTGGACTTTATATTTGATGAGATGATCAAAGATGATGGCAAGATCACAAAGATGATTTGTATAGTGTTTGGATTTGGTGATAAGATAATCCACATATGTTTCAACAATTTTATAGATGAGGTCATGAAATATATGAGTCATTTCATGTTGGTAAGTGGCCCCAACATTTTTGAGACTGAAGGGAATTTTAAAATAACAATAGGTTCCCCATTCCGTGGTAAAAGTAGTCTTATATTGGTCCTTGAAAACTATATGATTCTGATTGTCTCCTAAAAAGCCATCTATAAGAGATAACATTTCATATCTAGTCATGGAATTGATAACGGCATTTATTGAAGGCAAAGGAAAGTTGTCTTTAAGAAAAGCAAGATTAAGGTTGTAGAAATCAATACAAATACAAATGACCATAGTGACCTTTTTTTGAATAGAAATAATATTAAAAACCCATTTAGAATAATCCAAAAGTTTAATAAATTTAGCATTGAGTAGTTTGATGATTTCATTATGGCATAAGTTGGTAAGTTCGAGAGGAAATTTGCATTATTTTTGATGCATAGGTTTGGCATCAGGATAGGTAATGATGTTATGGAACACTATGATAGGGTCAATTCTAGGCATGTCTTGGTAAGACCAAGAGAATGCCTCTTGATAGTTATCGAAAAAATGCTAAAATTATCATGTTCAAAAGCTGAAAGTTCTTTGGAAACTATGATCGGTCGAGGGCACAAGGAAGTACCATATTTTATATGAGTTATTTCTTCAATAAGCATGGCATTACCATCTTGAAAGTGATATGGTGAATTAGGTAAATATGAAATTGAATTAGTTTTGGGATCAATGTGAGTATTAGTTTTAAAATTTCCAAGTTTATGATGTTGTCGAGGGAATTGAGGTTCCTGGGCATAAAGTAACTCAAGAATAGTTTCGTCACTAGGAAAAGTAAGAAGAGGACCATAATATTCAACATATACTTCTGGATATAAAATTTTATTACCACGGTGATCATATTCAAAATGTATTTGATGGACATCAGTTACCTTGGCATCAAGTGTGATTCAGGAGTGAAAGAAGTAGATGGAGTAGAAGTGGTAGATGGAGTGTTGATGGGAGAAGGATTAGATTTAATGAGAGGATATGAAAGAGGTAAAGAATATGAAATTACTTTTAGAGGTTCATAAGGTGTGACTTTCTCTACCACCCAAGGAGAACTGATAAGAGGAGGATTAATAGGAAGCACATAACCCTCAAGTTCTAAGTTATTATCTACAAAAATGATATGCACATCCTAGATTGAAAGCATGAATTTGGGATAAGGTATTTTGATTGTGAAAGACATCTAAGTCTCTATATTGATCTTCAGACATTTTATAGGTGTCATCATACATGGGAGAAATTGTTCATGCTTGAGATTTAAGAGGATCTTTAGAAGGAGAAATCCCAAGATCACTGAATGTTCAAGGAGACATGGTTAGAGGATCTTGAAATAATTTAGCCACTCTAAAATCATTGTAAGTAAAAGAATATTCAGGTAAATATATGATCCAAACAACAATTTAGATGACAATTCGGGTGATGAGTCCACCCCAATTGATGGCAGAACTTCTGAGAGCCATAAATTTTGCACTGTAGCTCTAATTGATTCACTGTTTGAACCATTGGAAAGATAATAATGAGGGGAACATCATGAGATGTCATGGAGCTCTACTTGATGAATATTGGCCCCCTAAAACCAAATGAAAGTGTCCTAAATTTTAATTTTAGTAGTGCAGTATAAAAATAGTAAGTTTCTAAAAATAGTAATTCTCTCGAGTTCTATATTGTTGTAAATCATAGAAGTCAAACCAATTCATCTCCCTCAAGATTGGTGACCTTTCACATCCTCCCCACACCTTAAAAATATGTATAAATGAAGATGTAACCTGAAATAGAAATCAAACATCTCTTCTCAAAGATAAGCATATGTTTGGGTGTGCAAATTTGATCAATCAAACATCTCTTATTAGAGATAGCATTATTTGAATTGTTTTTTTCTTAGTCCTTGAATTATCTTTCAACCAAAGCTTTCAAGTTTTGGATTAGTGGTAATAGAGCAATTTGTCTTTAGAGTGTATGATCTTGAGGATGAGGTCAGCTTATAGAAAGCTTGGGTGGAAAATAGAATCAACAAAATATCCACCTATTCACTCCAAATGACTTCAAATGGTGGACAACACCGAGGCATCCGATCCTTTCAAGGAAATGGTGAATGAAGCCCTCCAACAACAACAAGCATAGATGCTACAACAATTAACTAAAATTCTCCAACAAATCTTGATGAAATTTTTTGGCTCCTCATCTGCACCCACACATCCTTTCAGTGTCCCAACACCCTTCAAGGTTCAGATGAATTTTGATATCCTACATTTAAAGGAAAAATCAATGCTGATGTAGTAGAAAATTGGTTGGATCAATTGTCATCTTATTTTTCTATAAATAAATTCACCAATAAATATAAGATTACTTTTGCTCTTCTGAAAGCATCATTGTCTATCAAAAATTGGTGGAAAGTGTACAAAAAGAGATTCAGTGCAGATGATATTGGCCTTGAGATGGAACCTACATGGGATGATTTCATAGATGCTGTAAAGGAAGAATACTTCCCCATTAAAGCATATGATGATCTGTATATAGAGTGGCAATAACTTCGCCAAGGTAAGGAACAATCTATTCAAGATTACACTGACATTTTTCACTCTCTATCTACGAGATTGGGCATCCAAGAAAGTGAGAAACACAAGGTTCTCAAATATTGTGGCGGACTACAATGGTACATATGGGGAGAAATGGAACTCTTCAATTTGGAAACCATTGGTGAAGCATACAAGTTCACAGTGAAGATTAAGTAGAAGCATAGAAGAATGAATCAAGTTTCAAAATGGAAAAGTGATAAATAAGGTCAAACATGAGGCCAAAATTGAAAGAAAAAGGAAGGAAAGACTCAAAAGTGGTGTGATTATCACAAATCTGGAACTCACTCCAAAGAAGAATGTCAAGCTATCAAACCACTATTTTCTGAGTCACAATCCTCAACATCTACTACTCTACCTCATATAGACCCTGCAGTCAAAGAGGTTGAAGAAGAAATTATAGATGATGATCCTGAAGCCATTGTTGCTTCATCACAAACACACGATGAGATGCTAGATGACAAGGAAAGGTTGTTTCACTCTAAGTTATGGGTGAAAGGTAAGCCTTTGCATTTCATTCTTGATAGTGGAAGTTAAAAGAATTTAATCTTTGATATTGTTGTGAAAATCCTAAATCTATCCATGAAGCCTCACCCAAAACCATACAGTATTGGATGGTTTAGTCCAGGGAGAACCCTCCGTGTCATCCACCAATGTCTTCTCTCATATGCAATACAACCTTTTCAAGATGATGTCTTATGTGATGTGGTCAATCTATATGTTTGTGATCTACTCTTTGGTCAGCCATTCATGTATGATTGATATGGTATATATGAATCAAGAACTAGAAGGATCACTCTCGCTCTTGAAACACAACGCTACAGGGTACCAGAAGTACCACCTTCTACATCTGTCTCTCTGATTAGTGCCAAGAAATTTGTTCTCCTGGTGGTCAAGCCACAAGAATATAAAAGGGATGATGTTACAGCCCTGACTACACAAACAACACAACAACAAAAGCAAATAGATATCGAACTGAAGAAGTTCATGGCCTTCCATCCACAGACTGATGGTCAGATAGAAATAGTGAACTATCGGGCCCTACACAGTTCCATAAATCATAGTACCTTCCATGTATGCATCAAGAATCAAATTGAAGTAAAACTACCACACTTGATGACAAACCTTGATGAAATGGGGACCATTGCTTCTCAAAGAGGGAGGAATGATCCAGACAATAATTCAGATGACAATTCGGGTGATGGGTCCACCCCAATTGATGGCAAAACTTTTAGGAGCCATAACTTTTGCACCATAGTTCTAATTGACTCACTGTTTGAACTGTTGGAAAGATATTAATGAGGGGAACATCATGAGATGGCATGGAGATCCACTCAATGAGGTTTGACCCCTTAAAACCCAATGGAAGTGTTCTAAATTTCAATTTTAGTAGTGCAGTCTAAAAATAGTAATTTCTCTCGAGTTCTGTATTGTTTTAAATCGTGGAAGTTAAACCAATTCATCTCACTCAAGATTGGTGACCTTACACATCCTCCCAACTTAAAAACATGTATAAATGAATATGTAACCCAAAATAGAAATCAGACATCTCTTCTCAGAGATAAGCATATGTTTGGGTCTGCAAATTTGATCAATAAAACATCTCTTATCAGAGATAACATTATTTAATTGTTTTGTTCTTGTTCCTTGAATTATCTTTCAACCAAAGCTTTTGATTTTTGGATCAATATGGCTCTTGAGCATTGCATGAAGGGGGGAAGCTGGTAATCTCATCCATGAGAGGAATGGTATGATCCCTTGGCAAAAGAAGAGGAAGCTATTCTGAAATATATGGAGGTAATTTTGTGCTATTGCAAGTATGCTATAATTCATTAGGCTCATCATTGTCAAAATTTACAAGAGTGAATTGTAAATCAAGATTCATATTTATGAACTCAAGTAAAGAGCATTATTAATTTTAAGGATCAT
Organism: Torreya grandis; assembly: GCA_037957365.1. Classification (NCBI taxonomy): domain Eukaryota; kingdom Viridiplantae; phylum Streptophyta; class Pinopsida; order Cupressales; family Taxaceae; genus Torreya; species Torreya grandis. Next base: position 293,108 of record JARHVA010005613.1, on the reverse strand, counting down.
ATGAACATGAAATTGTGGTTTATGATTAGGTAATTAGATACTCCATGGGTTAGGATTGTCTTCATGCTTATAGCATTTTCCATTATGTAAAAATTTAATGCATTGATTACTATAAAAATCAATAGATCTCATTCGATGAGTCCATGGACAACCAAGGAGTATGTTATAAGATAAAGGAAGATCAAAAATCATGAGTTTAGTTCGAATGGTCTTATGACCAATGGTTAAGGTAAGCCATATATAACCAAGTGGCTTTTGATTAGTCTTATCAAAACCATGACAAGTGAGACATGTTTTTTTAAGATGACCTTTGTTATAACCAAGTTATTATAAAAGTCATAAAGAGGTCACATTAATACTAGAACCCTCATCAACTAGAACTTTTTGAATAAGGGTGGTATTAATGACTATTTTGATGAAGAAAGGCAGATCATCAACATGAAAGGGAATTCTATCATCAATCATGCCCTCTTCAAAGAATTCAATGAAAGGCTTAGAAGAGGAGATTCGATGGAATTAATGTTAGTTGGTCAAGAATCAATAAAAGTTAGTTATTCATCTAAAGAAGATAGGTCTTCGATCTCTTGGAGTTGTTGCATAACAAATTTATGATGATAAGGTGAAGTGCAAACCTATTCCATAAGAGGAATATTACATGACATAAAGTTAAGTTCTTCAAAAAAATTCTAATGAGATTTAGAAGAAGAGCCATGAGGTTTAGAATATAAATTATACTTTGGAGGAATGGATGTGGTCAAAGGATCAGGAGAAAGTTGTTCCTCAGGTGCTTTTGATTCAGTATTGATAGTTATAGTATCTTTAAGTAATTTTTCCTCCAAAGAAGGTTTCTTAGGCTTGGTAACAAGATCTTTATGAGTTTGTTTTTGATGATAATTGACCTTAACTATATTGATATATTTAGAATTGTTATAGTATTGGTCATAATCAACGTTAATTGCACAAACATCCTTGGAAGTTGATTGATTATGGGAAGAAGATTTTTGGTTATTAGATGTAGGAGCTTTAGATGATTGTCATTTTTGAGAAGAATTAGTGTATTCTTGATGGTGATTTTTGGTCATGGTTTCATGGTCAAATGAATCACCAAGCATGTAAGAAATTAAACATTTATAAATCCCTCTCCAAGATTCATGAGAATGCCCAATGTTAACATGAAACCCACAAAAGAGATTGGGATCATACCACTTAGGAGGAGCATTAGGATATATGAAATGTTTACAGGGTGGTAAAAATTGTCTCATTTGATGTACCGAAAGAGGTATGTGAGATGGTAAAGGAATATAATTTTTGGTAACTCCTAATTTGGTTTGATAAGTGTTACTAGTGATAAAACTAGATGTTTGAAAATATATTTTAAGAAGTTTAGAATCAGGTCTTAATTGCTTCATAATAAAGTCTTGCCATTTAGCTTGGTCAAGAGCTTCATTAAGAGTTTGAGGAGTAAAGGTTTAAACCTTGTATTGAAGAGTAGGAGTTAAAGTGGTAATAAAGAGTTTGAATAGGTTATCATCAGACATATTATGATCAACTTTATGAGCTAAGGATTTCCATCTTTTAATAAAGTCATGAACTGACACATTAGGAGATTGCTTAGCATTTATGAAATGGCTAAGATAATTTTTAGGAAGATCATTATGTTGAAACTTTTTAACTAAAGGATTAACAAAATATTTAAGTTTCCAAATAGAATTTTGAGGTAATTCATTTTACCATTATAATACATCACTAGTGAAAGTTTTAACTAAGAGTTTAGTAGTAGCAAATGTATTAGTTTGGATCCACTCTTTTTAGAGATTACCAAAGGCTTTAAAAAATGATGTGGGGTATTTAGTCCCATCATATTTTATAGTTGGTGATATGTTACCAATATCAATAGATACAATTAAGGGAGATAAAAACTTATTTTAAATACTTTGAAGCATCTTGTTATCCATTATTGGTTAAGGAATAACACTACTCTAGGCATCTCTAAGAGGTGGAAGAATATAGTTAGGATTAGCTTGAAGATGCATGATTGGAGGTTGATTAGCCACATTAGTCAAGTGTTGTTGAAGTTGCATCATTTGATTGGTATTGGAGTTTTGCATAATGTTCATTTGTTGAATCACTTGGGCTAATAATTGGGTTGTATAAGGTGGTAGGTTAGTGTTAGAAGGAGCACTCCCTAAATTGGTGTTAGGGTGAGGATTATTGGAAGATGGATTTTTAGTAGGATTGTTAATTAAAATTGTGTCAATCAATCCTACATGAGTTTTAATATTTTGAGAGGTTTCTTGGTAGGTGAAAAAAGGATTGCATCCATTAACGTCATCTTGAGGTGTTGTTTGAACCATTTGAGATGGAGGAGAAGAAATGCCCCAAGAGTGATGGTGTTCTTGGGAAGACAAGAAAGGGATAAATAAACATCCCATATAGGATCTAAATAGATTAAGACTATCTAAATAGATTTCAATAAGAGACCTCATTCTGATAGAAGGGAAATAAATAGAATACAAATTGAAAAGGGTGAAGAATTAGGTTGATAAATAAGGAAAGAAAGAAATGGAACTAGGTCAAATTGGTTGATCTAGTGTTAAAAAAAAAGACATGTAGACTATATTGATCGACCAGGTTAACTTACTGCAAAAATAGGGTCTATAATAGTATTGGGTCGATCAAGTCAACCTAGTATAGTAGATAGGGAAAAATAAAAGATTGATGATAAGATGGAAAATAGAACGACATAATTTTGTAGCTAATCTAGGAAAGTAAATGCTGAAAGTAGATAGACAATCAATTGAATTGATGTTGGCCAATTCAATTGATGCACACAAAACAAAACCTTGCACCAACACTGGTCAATGTAAGTTCTTTCACACAGAATTGAGCAAAGAGCAAACAAAAAAGTTAAAAAGTAAAGATAGCTAATTGGTCAATGTAGAATGCTAATTAGATTATTAAAAATAGTTTTAAATTATAAGGAATTGGCTATAAGCAAGGTACTAAATAATAATCTATGGATGGTTTCAGATGAGTTTAGGATGAAAGAGATTGTAGTGACAATGGTACAGGCTTGGTATTGGGGCCTACCCCCTCACTTCACACATCGTAGTGATAAGGGTGTCAGGTGTTTAGCCAAAATATACCATTAATACACTTTATACTTGACTAGAGCATCAAATTGGCTTCCCCCTTGGTGATGAAATCTAAGTAGGTTGGCATGGGTAGTCAAATGTTAAAAATCTTGTTGATGTTATGTGATTTAGCCATGTGTGCATAAAATAGAAATAATGAAACTAAGTGGTTAATTGAAAACCCTATAATTAGACTATGTAAACTATTCTAAGCATGTAAACAATTGAAAGGAAAGATGTGATTAACATATAAGGTGAATTTCAACTTTAAAACAAGGTATAGTGAATACACTATATGCACGACATACAAAACTAGGTCAACAGGGTCAAACTATTACTGCTAAAGATAAGGTTTGAAAAACCTACTAGGTTGACCAGGTTGACCTAGTTGTTTCAGACAACACATAGAATATAAAACTAGGTCAATCAAGTCGATCTAGTTGGTTATGTAGAGGCAGTTTTAAAGACTATAAACTTGAAAGGAAAGTATAAAAAAGAAAGATATAGAAAAATAAAAACTAATCTTGACATTTTAGAGATGAAAATGAAGGAGATTACTGATCTAAAACCTTGGAAAAGATTGTAAAAGTCCTCAAACTGGGTCGAGATGGTCGACCAAGCAATACAAAAACCTATTAAAAAAGTGCTAAAAATTCACTAAGTTGACTTGGTCAAACTAGTAGGCTAAATTGGTAGTCTAAAAATGCACTAGGTTGAGTTGGTCAACCTAGTAGGCTAATCTAGAAATTTAGAAAACTAAAACATGTACTAGCTCAAATTAATCGATCAAGCTATACAAGAACCTACTACAAAGTGGCTAAAATTTTTTAGGTCAACTTGGTCAACCTAGTAGCCTAAGTTGGAAGTCTAAAAAGTGTTAAAAGCCTATATTGGGTCGATTTGATTGATCTAATTGCCTCTTCTTGTGCACAAAAAAAATAACAGGGTTGATAGAATCAAACCAGTAAGTCAAAATATATGATAGAAATGATGATAAAAAATGAAATAAATGAAGTAAAAGTGAACAAATCTTGCAAGGATTTGATTCACATCGGGTTCCCCAGAATATAAGCAATCAAAATTACATGATGCACATGAATTAATCTTGGATTGGATAAGATAGATCACACCTACACTTATAATTGGGTATACACTTGCTAAGCAAGAGCATGACCAATTTGGGGATCTGCTAGACCTGATTAGGAGATCACTTATATTACTTGTCACAACATATCATGCTAGGAAGGGTTTCAAACCCTACAGTCTAACACAATCACATAATAACCCTAAAAGAGTCCTATGATTTGATATTTCATTTATGCTAATAAACAAAAAAGTAAACTATTATAATAACAAGAAAAGTAATCTAATCTTGTGTGCACCAAAGCTTGTGGCACAATTTAAGGGGTTAGATGTAAAGCAATCAAATATGTATAGGGAACTTCAAATAAATTAAGTATGAATAACACCCTAATACATAGAATATAAAGATTAATATTATTTGATCCAACAATTATGCTACTTCTATTTACTAAAAGAGAGGAGAATAAAGTTAGAATATACTTACCTAAATATGAACTTGTCATGATTCAATCTCTCTCTTGGATAATGGGGCTTCACAAGAGGTTGTTGTGGTTCATAAGGATCACTTTATTAGGTCAAATCATCTAAGACCTATCCATAAGACTAGATTATCCAAATAAGAAACCTAATCTATGACTCCTCAAGTAGAATAGTGGAAGAGCAGATTGTGAAGAAGCATGCGTGAATAATAACTCTTTATTACATATATCTTATAATAACTAAAATGACCTTCTATATATAAGAGTATCTCACCTAAAAATCATTCAGGCATGTTAGATATGCTAGGTTGATCAGGTTGACCTAGCACATTTTTGGGTTAATGCCTAAAGTCTATCTAGGTCAACTAGAAGGAAAATAAACCTAAAGAGCTAAGTGACCCTAAAACACACTAGGTCGACCAGGTCGACCTAGTTGATTGAATTGGTCAAAATGGTGTAAAACAAAGAGAAGGATAGAAAGAGGAAAAGACTAGAGGAATGTGCAAGGGAGGAGAAAAAACTTAGGGAAAGGTTTTGGGAACTAGTTAGATTGCTAATAATGTGGAAATAAGGGATAACAATCCTACAAAGCACTAAAGTTTTACAGTTCTACCCACCCCTTTATTTGTGTACCCCTTAAGGCATGCACTTAGAGATATTAAGTTAGGATAGGTTCTTGTAATATGTAAAGCATCAATATTTGATGAAAATTAAAAATATTATGCGTATACATCTCCTAACTAGTGCTAAAATTACCAAAAGAGAAATCATCTGCAATGATTACCTCATGCTGAGATGTGTAGAGTTAGTGCAGGTCCACTAGTTAGGACAAAAAAGGGCACAACATTACCCCATACATAATTACTAGTCCACCCTCAAATTAGTCTTTAAACACCTTTAATGTTCAAAATTTGGGCATACCCTATTGCAGTTCCACCTTGAAGTCCTCAAAGCCCTGAATAATGAGCTTGATTTATTTGATGACACCTTATTCTTCTATTGATGCAGCCTCAAGTGTGATCATGTATGTGTTCTCTAGTTCTTTCCTAAAGGCTTCTATCCTTTCCTTTGCCCTTATTACCCCACCATATAATATGACCCCTTGATCACTTTCCTTTATCTAAAAGTCATGGAAGAGTGATTCTAGGTCTTGCTCTTAGAGTTTTAGGTGAGCACTTAAGGTGTTTACCTGTGTCATAACTTGGTGTGCTCAGTCCTACTCATAGTGAAAGTATTCTTCATTAAAGCATCCTTTCCCTCTTTCAAATTTTGAAGGCATACATCAATAATTAACACTTGAGTGATGAAGTTACAAAAGATGATATCAACTTCTTCTATGCCCTCTTCTAGCTTTGTGAAGAGGTTCTCTACCACATTGAGCTTTTTTTTTAGTTCTTTCCTAATGGTTTTGTAGGGGTATTCTTGTTCTTCTAGCATCGGCTTCATCTGAGGGAGCATTTGGTCTACCAGGGTGCATACCTTATCAACTTTTATCATTTTTAAAGTATCAACACCATCTAAAAGAGATGGTTCTGCATCTTTGATGTGCTCAACTTACTATTGGAGCTTGAGCTTCATTGATTTTATCACTTCTTCTACTTCTTATGCTATTAATTTCCACTTATTATTATGAACATCATTAACTATGTTCTTTTGTGCTACCTCTGAGGCCATTGTAACGAGGGTTTTAGCCAACCTAACGAGTTTCATATCCCTTAGAGTTATAAGTTGGTAGTCATGCCCCTCTTTTGGTTTCTTAGCACTTTAAATTGCTTTCTTAGGCACTTTGAATTGAGGCTCATTCATATAATAATCAATATCCCAAGAAACTTGATGGCACATTAGGGTCATGGTAGCTCTAAGCAACATGTACTCCATTATATAAAAATCATCATCCTAGGTGAGCCTCCTCTATGTTTTTTCTTTATAGCTCAGCTCATACTCCTCAGCTTTAATGGTTACCTCTATGTGCTCCTATTCTTCCGTACTAGCACTAGGGCTTTCTCCACTACCTTCTTTTTATTCTCTTAGGGGTTATTCTTTTTTAGACTTCTCCCCCTTGGTTTGCCTCTTCTATTTCCTCGATGTTATCTTCACCATCTTGTTTTTACAAGGGTTATTCCTCAGAATTTTCCCGTTTGTCCGCTTCTTCTTCTTAATATGGATCTTTGATGTGAACCTCCTTAGGTTCCTCCTGAATCCTAGCCTTGATTTCTTCTTATTGCAATGGGGTCTCTACTACCTTCTCTATTTGTTTCTTTGAGGTGCAAGTATCACCTTCTTTATCTTCAGGCACCCCTTCATAACTAGGGTGCACTCATTATGCAGCTTCCTCTGCTTGGCTGGTGTGGGTGATAGGTACCTCTTCTATTATCTTTTAATTTATAAGTTCCATGCTAACAAAAAACTTTTTCTCTTTCTCTTTCTCTCATCTTTCCCTTTTAGCCTGGGTTTCCTTCTTTTCTGCTTCTTTTCTCCTAGCCTTTTCTTCCTTGACCTTCTTCATGTTAGCTTTCCTCTTCTCAACCTATGATTTGCATTTATTCTCTTCTCTCATGTGATCCTTGACCTCAACCATCTCAGTGGCTTCTTTTGACATTTCATCCTTTTTCATTTATTTTCTTCTTTCCTCCAACTCCTGCACCTTCTAGATATCAATGTCACTAAAGCCAAGTTTATTCCATCTCCTTATCTTCTTTTCCAATTCACTTTGAGGGGGTGGGGAGGGGTTCCTTTTACTCAATAAGGAGTCAGTTTACTTGGACATAATGTATATGCCATTCCCATATGTTTCTTTCTCTATATATTCTTCCTCTCCTTCCTCTTCTATATTTGACAAGGTTATTGTCAACATCATAGTAGGAACCTTTCCCTTTTTCTCCTTTGGATCTAGGGGAAGTCTTTAGCGTGAATCTCACATGTTTTTTTATGGGGCACAAAGGAGAGGCTTATTCACCTAAATCTATATTAATATTTATTCACTCCTATATCTCTTCAAGAGTCTCCCCCTTCTTCATCTTTGGAGCCTTATTCTTTTTTGTTGGCACTAGGGTCCCTTCATCATCGACCCTGATAGGGGGATCATCCGTTTGCTTTGCACTTGAGCCCTTCTTCTTTGGCTTCATATCATAATAGAGCATATGGATGTACCTAGATATGGTTGCCTCTTGGAGAGGATGGATGTTAGTGCAATCTGACTCATCCTCTTCATCCTTTATGGCCTTCCCATCTATGTGAACAAATTGGTGCCTCATCTTGTGATTCTCTATATCTAGTTATTTCACTAAGATGTTGAGCTATTGCTCATTGAGGATCCTACATAGTGATTCCATGAAGTATCTTGCTAAGAAGTCATAGGGGACATTTATCCAACTTGGTCTATTCCCATCCAGAAGTGCCAAAAGTATGACATAGTAGTGCTACATAACTATACAGATCACCACTCCAAACATAATTTTTGGGAGATCTTATGGGATGCACCACTCTATCCCAAAGGCCTCTATGTTACTTTCACACCATCCTATGATTCAAGTATTTTATGTAGTGCTAAACGAAAGGGGACACATAAAGTAATTGTACTTATATTATGGGGAGTCATTATGCTCTTGAAATATCCAGAGGTTGTCCCCATCCTCATCTAGAATTCCAATCTCCTCCATGATAATTAGGATGAGAATGGACCCCCACCTAAAGGTTCCTTTTGTATTATAGAAATATTATGTGTTATTCACAAATTCTTTGGTGATGAATTTGGAAATGTTGAATTACATGCCCTATTCCATGTGATAGGAGATGCAAAATTAAGCCTTAGTCACATTGGTTAAACGACTACCTAGGCATAGTTTGGAGCTTATGAGGCACACCACCACCATTGTGCTAGGGTACTTTCAATCCTTGATGGGGAATGAAAAATCCCCTTTAAAATAATTCAAGAGATAAGTAATGTGCTCCTCTTCTTCATCATCATCCATCACTTGGTAGATGTCTCGATTGACATCTAAAATCTCAGTTATTCTTTTTATCAATTGCACTAAAATCTTCATGCACTTCCCTACAAAGTAAATGTGGTACTCATAGACTCATGAGAGTAGGAATTTTACAAGTTCTTTTAGCTTACCAAATCATGACAACTAATAGAGTTGAGTTACACTAGAAGTTGCCAACTTGTCTTAAATTGAGATGTCAAATAGGGTGACACCTTACTCTGTCTTGCACCTCGTATCCACCATCCAATCTTGCATGAGGTCTTAGAAATGGCTATATATTCGATGATTATATTCCTTTAATTGGTAGGTGTGTGTAAAGGACTACCAATTTTCCCTTATTATGACTTTTAGGGGGAATTACATTATTTGATAGGACATCTTCGTGAGCATCTTGGTATCCACTTACACCATACTAATCACTTCTACTCATTGCACCACTATTTTTGTAGTGGCTACTTTGAGTGCTGTACATACCCATTTAAGATCCTATTTCACCTAATTTGAACTTGATCACTTCAATTTATTCACCAGCCTAGACCTACTAGTGTTGAATCATAGTAGGTGTGGTTTGTCAAAGCCTTGAATGGTGATGACACTTATATAATCGTAGGGTCTGTGACTATTCCTTTGGCTCTTGACTTTGCTAGCTATTAATGGTAGACTAGACAACAATGTACTATAAATTTTTGATCCTATAGAATTCTTCCCCCATAACTCCCCAAATTAATCTTACTATGAATACAAATTTATTTACTATGTAGTGATTCACTCTTGGTTCTTGGGATGCTCAAATTCTCACATGGTACACTTTGGTTCTCTGGTTTTTACTTTAGTTCACTCTAAGTCTCAAACTAGCATAAGGTTTGTATACTAAACCTATGTGCTTTTCTCTATTTTATACCTAGCTCTTTCAGCTACCATCATTAACATAGGTATTTTATTGCATGATGGTGCTTCAATTTCAAAATCTACAAAAATCATTTATCATTAATGTATTAAATTGCATATCTTTATGCCTCCACTAATGCCTCATTGAATGCTCCTAACAATAATTTGGTGAAGTGATGTTTAGTTCAAAAAATCACTTCTTGCTAAAATTTGGATGGATGCTAGTTGTCTTGAATGATTCTCATTCTATGATTTATTCACTTGGTGTGACCTTTACCTTCTTTTTGGCAACTTGGGCACAACGCCTCACATACATGTGATTCAGCCTCCTCAGTTCCACTTTCTCTTCCTACTATGCTTCTATTTGAAATACACTTCTATGTATTGGTCAATTTCTTACGTTTCATCTTTCCTTTGCCTTTCTAACCCCATATAAATCCCTTGTACTGGCCCTCTAGTGCCTTGGTTTCCTTTCCTAGTTTTTTTATGCATGATTATGTTGTGCATCTTTTCCTTCCATCTTGTACATAACCATTTTATGTGTCTTCACTTTCTTCTTAGATTTATGGTGCATGATCAATTGATGCACCTCTTTCTAAGTTTGGTGCAAAAGTTACCTTTGAACTTATGCACTTTGTCATGTTGTTCTCAAATATTCAAAGTTTGGCAACTTCCTCATACCCAAAAACTTAGGCATCCAGCCCTAGGTGCTTATAAATAAATGGGCTCAACTCACCTGATTGGTAATATGCATGAAAGTGCCATAATAGTTCATTCTTGGGATTTCAAGTGCCCTTCAATTTTCACCATGTGCACATGGATACTGTGCATCTTCTTCTGACATCTATAAATTTTCATGCATCCACCACTTAGATGTCTAGCCTCATGTCTTTAGAAAGTGCAAGTGCTCGACTCACCCATTTGAAATTATGCATGAAAGGCCAGATAATTTTATTGGTAGAGCATCCTATCTCTTAGATTTCTTGCTTGATGATTTTTTATGATATATTCCTAAAGATGATAGTCTTCATGCACCCAAAAACTTAGGTGTCTGCACATTGTTAAAGCACAAGTGCTTGACTCACCCATCTAGAATTATGTGTGAAGTGTCAAAATTTTTTTCTAGTGGGATTCAAAGTATCACTTATTAAGTCTTTACATTACCCAAAGATCAAAACAAAATTTTGAAGTATTATCCAGCTTGAGTTAAACATTATTCTAGTCATCTTAATTAAATTGACTAGTGACCAAGAAGTTAATGTCTTTATGGTACAAGTGCCACCCTATTACATATATGCCCTCAATTGGTTACCATCAAAATGCCTAGGGAACATCTCATTGGATAATGTGCATAACTTGCATACGCCTATGTCCAATATGTGGTGGATGATATAGGGACCCATCCATCATATCTATAGTTTTTATGGGTGCTTAAGGTACTTATAGTCATAGAGAAATACCAATGCTCCTTCAGTCATCTCTTTACACTTGATGTAATTATCATGCTAGAGTTTATGATGTGCCTTCTTGATTTGTTGACTCCATCTTTCTTGGGTGTGTTTCTCATCCAAGCACTCCAAGTCTTCCAGCCTTCTAATTAATTTTTTTTTTGGTAGTCTAAGTGACTAATCCATAAGGATGACACCATGAATTCCATGGGGAGAACTGATTCACTACCAAACACTATTTGAAATGGTGTGGCCTTGTTCAAGCATTAGTATATTGTATGGTATGCCCATAACATCACATACACTGTATCATCCTAATCTTTGTGAGCAATGTCACATATCTTCATCAAGCATGTTCCCATAATCTTGTTAAATGTTTTAGTTATGCTATTTGCCTATAGATGATATGGGTGGTTTTATGGTGTGCTACCATGTATTTAGTTAATAGGGTACACACTATCTCATTGATGAAATGAGTGCCCCTGTTGCTAGTCAAACTAAGCAGACACCCATATTGACTTATTATGTTCTCCCAGATGAAACATGTAGTTACTATGGATATGAAATATTTTATTAGCATGGCCTTGACCCACTTTGTGAAATAATCAGTAGCCACTAGAATATATTGAGCACCTCTACACCATGTTTTGGGAGTTATTGGTCCAACAAAATCAATGGTGTATTTCTTGAATGACACCTAGGAAAGAATTGGGATGAGAGGCATCTCATCCTAGTGGTTAGGATTCCTAATGTGCTGGCATATGTTACATGCCTTAATTTAATTCTTTGTGTCTTAGAATAGGCTTGGCCACCATAACCTTGATTGTAGTATCTTACGTGTCAATATGTCTCCAATGCAATGGCCTCCTACAATTCTTTCATGCACCTCTGACAAGATGGGGTCCCTCTATGTTCTAAAACACATCGACATAGGACTTCATCTTTGCTTAGTTTATACAATTCTCCCTCAATGAGATGGAAGGGGGTGACATGAACAAGTTGTTTCTTTTCCTTATTTGACATGGTTTATGGCATAAATATAGACATTAGGAAAGTGGAAATCTCCACCAAGTCTTCGAGGACATGTTGGATTATATATAGTTTCACTTCTGACATATCATCCTCAATTGGTGCTACTACATCACCATAATTTATGCAAGATAAATGATTTGACCCCAAGTTCTACTTTCCAAGTTTGACAATAATTGAGAACTGAAACTCCTAAAATAGAAATATCCATCTTCACATGTGCCTATGTAACATAGGATTATTTATGAGGTACTTTAGTGCCTCATGATTAGTGAAGAAGATGAATAGGGTCACCAATAAATATTTCCTAAATTTTTGTAAGGCATAGACCATTACCAGTGTCTCACATTTGGTGGTGGTGTAATTCTGCTATGTTTGTATTAATTTCTTTATTGTGAAGGATATGGGGTGATTTATCTTTATTTCACTTGATTGTACTAATATGGCACCAATTTTAGAGCCCAAAACATTAACATAGACATGAAAAGGAGTTGTCTAGTCAAGGAATTGTAGAATTGGTGTGCTTGCCGGTTTTAAATTTAATGTCTCAAAAACCTCCTCTTTCATTGTAATCTAATAGAATGGGCCATATTTATGCAAGAGCTCTTCCAGATGCATTGCAATATTTGCATAGTTACTTATAAACTTCTTGTAGTAGCCATAATGTCCTAGAAAGACATAAACATCTTTTTGCATTGAGGGAGTCTGGATCTAAATAATGATGTCTATCTTTGTAGGATCAACAAGAAAACCATCATTATAGATGATGTGCCCAAGAAATGTTCTGAATGGGGTTTTTAAGATGCATTTATTAAGGTTTAAGGATATCTATGGCTAGCTAAATCTCTCAAACATGAGGTACATATTGTCATAGTGGTCCTTTATAAGGCCATATATAGTCTAGTCATCATGATAGACTTGGAGGAACTTATGGATGAAGTCTTTGAAAGTAGTGATCACCACTCTAGAGAATATGTCTGGTGCATTCTTGAGTCCAAAGGGCATAAAATTATAAGCAAAACAACCCCATTTAGTCATAAAGGTTGTCTTAGGCTTATCCTCCTCTTCTATCTGCACTTGATGATAGGCTAATAAACCATTAGTAAATGTATAGATTTTTTATCTTATGATGCCATCTAGGACCTCATTGATAAATAGGGTCAAGAATGGGTCAGTGATGAAAGTGGCCTTTAATATCTAGTAGTCAACGTAAATTTGGATGTACCCATCCTCCTTAATGATTATGACCATTAGGATCATCCATTTTGACTCCTATATAAGGTAAATGATGCCTGTGGCTAACATTTTATCAATCTCCATTTTCACCTTGACATAGAGATTGGGGTTCATTCTATATTAGACACTTTTTGATAGGCCTTGTGCCATCCACCAGGTTGATGCTCATTTTTCCAAGGATATGGTGTGTGCCTTTCATGTCCCAGTAATTACACAAAAATAATTCCTGAAACTTTTTTAGGAGGTCTATGATTCGCACCATCTCTACCTCAGACCAGTATGCACCTATAGTGGCAATCTGGGGCTCACCTTTTGTACTGATGTCCACTTTGATGGTCTTGAGGGGCATGTAGTATGGTTCATTTCTCTCCTAATGAGAGTCTTCCACTTGCATTATCCCCTTAGTTGTTTCATTTTGAAGATGCATTGCATCTTCTTTGTCTAGGGCCCTATCATCCATGTGGTACATGAGTTTTTTTCTTCTTGTTAGAGCCTTTTGATTTCTCTCCTTCTAGGTTTCATCATCCTCCTCAGTAGAGTCACAATTAACCACAAGATCTTTAAAAAATATCAAGAATGCTATTACTTTCTCCCCAAACATGTCTATAAGGTGCTCTTCCAAGATGGAAATGTTCTTAAACACTACCCTAAAAATGACTTGCAGTGGTTCCAAATGCTCTAAGTTCTATGAAGAGTAGGAGAAGGTGTGCATGAACCTCTCCTTGAGTACCTCCTAGTTTCCTATCTCAAGATGCATTTCATTTAAAATGTACTATGATCATGCCCATGTTTTCAAAGTCATGTAAAAGGCATGCACCCAAAAGCTTCTAGGCATGTTCTCACCATAAATAGTCTATGTTTTTTCACACAAGTGTACATTTACTATTGGGTCTTAATTGCCTAAGTAAGTAGGTATGTCTAAGTCCTCATTAATTTTTCCAAACCTAGTGCATAGTTCTACCTTCATGTCTTTCCAAGTTGGTAAGCTTGGCTTTTGTACTACCTTATAATGAGTAGCAGTGCTCTTTAGGGTATGCATTAGGGTGCCCATTCTATCTATTTCCTTGGGGATGCATGTTTTAATGTTTTAGATGTACTTCTCTACATGTTGGCTCTCTCCATAATTTGGGAACACCGCAATCTTCCATTTACTTAGTAAAAACACCCTTTTCCCCACCCTTTTGGTGTAAGTAACCCATTTCTTCTAAGTGAAATCAATCCTAATCAGTCCCATTCTAGCTAGCCTTGGCTCAATTTCCCACACTAGACAACACCTTCAACTAGTATTTTTATAAGCCTTTTTGACCCATCAGTTGTAGGCTACATCAGTTGTATAAGAAGTTGATTGCCCATCTTCCTATTTGAGCACTCCTTGGTCACTTGGGTTAAGATTTTTGGTGCCTTGTGCTATGATGTTATAAATATGGTTGATCTCATCTTTGAGATCAACACTTTCCACATATGGTGGCCTTTGATCACTTGATAGGGGGATCACCACTCTCTCTACTATTTTTAAAAGTCATGTAGTAGTTTTTGAAACACATATCCACATTATTGGCATAACACCATGGCCTACCTAAGAGCATTGGATAGTTATCATGATCTACTTATTTAATTACCTTGAAGTCACCTCAGAATTTAGTGCCTATAATATCTACAATGGTACCTTTTAGGATTCTGATAGGTTGCACTCAAGTTTTATTGGCCATGAACAACATATGAGGGGAGGGCTTTAAGGGTGGGTATCCCATCTTCTTTTAGGTGGTTTTAGTTAGAATATTAATGTCAACACCCATGTCCACAAGGACCTCACAAATAGACCATCTATCGATGGTGGTATTTATTAGTAGTTATTGGTCATACTTTATGTTTTAGGTATGCCTTACTTCATACGCCCACTACATATATGACACAATAACTATAATTATTTGAGGTGTAACCTCTTCCTCTGATCTCTTTCCTACATACTCTAAATTCAAGTTTTTTAATAGGGGAAATATACCTTGAGTTTGTAGGAGGCACAAGATCTCGATTAGCTCCTATACTTTAGCCTCTTCGCTATCTTACTTCCTATGTGAGGTGGTAACTTATGCTTCTAGATCTCTATCTAGCTAGAGTTTTCTACAAATTTTGTATTATGTTCATGATTTATTGTAGGATGTCATTTTATTGTGTAGGGTCAGGGTAGGGTATAGATTTTGGATTAGGTCATGCTATGCACTTAGTGTGGCTTGGATTGCCATATTCCAAGTGTAGTTCTTTTGTCAGTGAAGTAAGTGATTGAGTGGTGAACCCACTTTGAGTTGTGGCTTGCACCTTAGGTGGCTTTTTATGATGGCTTGGGAGTCTATTTTTCATCCTTTGGCTCATGCCTAACCATTACATCACCCTTATCTATGTTAGGCTAACATTGAGTCATATTTTTATACAAGTTTGGGAAATCCTTGATAGCATGTGGTTTTTGACAATACTCACATGTTGGGTGCATAGGTCAGTTGCACTGATAATGCTCAACTGACCCATACTTGTAACATGATTATGGTGGGATTTTTTCTCTATCACATCCTCCACCTTGCCCCCATGTACCTCGTTGATTCCCATAACTAGTATTTTATTGGCCATAGCCTTTATTTCCTTGGCCTACCTACCTGCCAGCTATAGTTATTGCCTACCACATGCCTCCATATTTTGGTGCATCTCATCAATGACTTGATAGTCCACTATTGAATGAGTATAGACATCACATAAATTGAAATAGATAGTGGTGTTCACTTGAATGGCATTATGCAATAAGGTGTAGTTCTGAGAGTAATGTGACCCATGACAAACTTCACAATTGAGAAGTAAGGTGTGAGCATTTATTCATGTGAAATTATTCTTGTTATGCCCCTCTATCTCATAATCAATAGACCATTATTTGTTACAAGTCTCATGCACTAAACTAATAGTAAGCTTCTACAACTGGGAAGCCATTGACATGATCTATGCCTCTATATATGGGCTGATCCTGGTGTCGATGCTATCTACTAACTTGGCTCAGAGTGCAACTTCAAGTTCTTCATGGGGGTCCATGAAGGTCTTCATGGACAATGCTCTTTTGAAAGGAGCATGGAGAGGAGAGTCTTAAACCATGCATCATATATGTGCACACTCTTGGATAGCCCCTGGCTGATCTCCTTAAGCATTTTGATGCTCTGTTTCTCAGTTAAGGAATATCAAATTCCTTCAAGAAAGCTTCCTTCAGTATATCATAATCAACCATAACCTAGTTCAGATCAAATTTTTGATACCAAGTATGGGTAAGATCTAACAAGGTGGTCACAAATTGAGTCACCTTATGCTCTAACTGGGCGATACCTTGAGTGTGTTACTGAAGTTCACAATTAAGCACATGATCCATGATATTCTCTAAACTATGATACTCAAGTAAGTACATCACCATTTCATAATAAATCTACTAAGGGGGTGGTTCTAGAGTTTGAGGTACTTGCTTCCCTAACATTTATGTTGGAGGTAGTCCTCTAATGCCTCTAGTTATAGGGTTGTGTGCTAACCTTATTTTTTCAAGTTGTACCATTGAACTTGATGTCATGGTATAGCTCACTTGTGGCATCATGACTCTTCCTATGGGCTATTGCCTAGTGGCATAACTAACATCCTCTGAACAAGAATGCTTGTGCTTATATTTTGGATTTTTGGATTGGTGCTCACTAGTTTTTTGGTATTCTCACTCATTCCTCATAAGGAATAACTTGTTTGATCACAAAGCCTTGGTTCAAATTTTGAAGTCTATCAAAGTCAATATTGATAATAGGGTTAGTTATAATTCTTCTATTTTCTGGTGGAGAATCTAGTGCATAAGCTTGTGCTTCATGTTCAAAGGGGGTAGGTACTTCTGGTGCATCATCATTCATCATATTTTATAAGAAACTAATGCATTCTGTACCTAAAAACTAAACTCAATCTCTTACTTATTTCTCTATCTCTCCTCATACTTCTAAACTTAAGAGATCCTTTCTCATGCTCTTCCCACTTGCTATGGGTCCTCTCAGCACTTCTAAATTCTAGATCCTCTATCAACCTATGCCTTTGCTTGTTATATTCTACCTTTGGAGCTCTCAGGTTTTAGTTGCTCATACATTTCTATTGTACCTCACCTACACTTCCCCTTCTCACCTTTTACACTTTCTCATATGCATAAGTATTTTAGCCTTCCATTCTTATGATTGCAATACCGTAATCTAGTTAGTAATTTCTTCAATTCAGTGCTGAGCCCTCTTATAAATGTGCCCTTTGGTTTGTAAAAGAATTCATACTCTAGTTTTTTAGGGCAAGATAAGGTCAACACTATGAATTCCAACACATAGCTGTTCAACATGCCACTCCACCACTTGTCTACAGTATGCGTCCAAACAACATCTAGGCTCTCAAGCCTATCTAGACACTCATTTATCAACTCGAAGTTATAGCTTCATATTTTAGAGGTTGTATAGGAAACTAACCACAAACACACATGCTTAGGTAGTTCATAAAAGAATACCTCATATAGAGCATCATATAGGTTAGTTTTCACCCATTTTCTTGGCTTCTATCCTTGGCATGTCAGATGCTTTTGCATGAAACTATCCTCCACTTGATTTCGTTAGTGCTCAATGTTCTTGAGTGAAAGTTGGAGAATCATTATGTTGCACCATTGCAATAACAAAATTCAACATACATCTTGACAATAAAACTAAAATGTTGTATAAAATTTTTTAGTTAGCTTATTTTCCTTGTCACGTGCCTAGCAAGCAATCCGAGTCAGTCCTAGACTCAGTGCAACTAGGCACAAGTGTTGTGAAGCCCTAGGCACAAAAAATTTAAATGTACTACTTTACTATCATCAAATTACACAAGGAAAAAACCTTGTGCACTCACCTGAAGCACATCAAAAAGGGATCGGGGCCTGTGTTGGGCTAATTGAAACATGAAACAACTTATTC
Organism: Torreya grandis; assembly: GCA_037957365.1. Classification (NCBI taxonomy): domain Eukaryota; kingdom Viridiplantae; phylum Streptophyta; class Pinopsida; order Cupressales; family Taxaceae; genus Torreya; species Torreya grandis. Next base: position 274,843 of record JARHVA010005613.1, on the reverse strand, counting down.
TCCTTGAGACTTAGTCATTTCCATAACGAGCTGAGATAGGTTCATTGACATAAGCCATTATTAGTAGTATCAATAGGTGTAGGTCTATTCAAGGTAGCTAGTTATGGCCATAGAGGCTCAAGTCTTTAAGATACCAAGTTAAGTGCCATTTATGTGCTTAACTGTTGGGGGATCAAACCAACAATAGATTACAATTGTGATAGCAATAAACACGGAATTAAATTAGATTGACAAGTAATTAGAATGATAATAACAAGAACAAGAGATACAAGAAAACACCCTGAAAACTTGTATTAACAAACTCTTTACAAAAGGAATACAATTGAAGAAAGCTTCTTTCTTCCACACCTCTCCTAGATGTATAGATCTCTATTCCTCAAGAGCTATCTCTCTCAAGAACAATCAACTCCAACAAGCCTGGATTGATTCAATTCTGTACTGTTCTTCAACATTCAACAATGTCTACAACTTTACATTGCCTTACATAATTATGAGCTAAGAAGATCTATCCTAATATAGAATTAGGAGACTTGAGCATGTACTTCCAACAAATAGTTAAACCACTTAAACAAGGGCTCTAAAAATAGTAATGCTAATAATAGAGACGCGAGCTTGAGTCTCCAACTCAAAATTATCATGCAAACACTCGCTTCTGTCCACGGAAATAGCTTTTTGGACACGCAGGTAACCAACGTCGGTTCTTACTGCTTGTCTGTGACCACCGTCGGCCAATTCTCTGCCGACATCGGCATCTCTACAACTGCCTGTGACCGACATCGGTCGCTTCTGACCGACGCCGGTGTCTGTGTAGACCCAAACCTGATAATGAATGCTCCTTGGTGAAGTTTTTAGCTCCACATCCTAATAATCTCCCACTTGGAGATAAATAGCTGCACCAGTACCTGTACAGCAACATCTTCTAGCTCCACCATCTTCAACTCAATCATGAAGACCAATAAAAGTTGAATGAAGATTCAACTTCTCCTTTGTAACCAGCTTGGTTAACATATCTGCCAGATTCCTATTTGTATGGATCTTCTCCAGCTTCAACTCACCATCTTCCAATACCTGTCGTATGAAGTGATACCTTAGCTGTATGTGCTTTGTTCTTGAATGAAAGGCCAAATTCTTGGCCAAATGGATTGCACTCTGACTGTCACTGTATAATTTGCAACTCTCATGCTCCCTACCAAGCTCATCCATGAACCGTGTCATCCATATCATCTCCTTGCTAGCTTCTGTGGCTGCAATATACTCTACTTCTGTAGTTGACAAGGCAACAACCTTTTGCAACTTAGATATCCAGCTAACCGCCGTTCCACCTACAGTAAAAATATAACCTGTAGTGCTCCTCCTGCCATCCAAATCACCTACCATATCTGAATCTACATAGCCGTGTAGAGAAGTATCTGAACCTCCATAGAACAAGTGCCTACTGCTGGTTCCTCTCAGATATCTAAGGATCCACTAAACTGCTTTTCAATGTTCCTTACCTGGATTGGCCATATACTTACTTACAACTCCCACTGCTTGGGCAATATCTGGTCTAGTACACACCATTGCATACATCAAACTCCCTACTGTAGAAGAATATGGAACCTTACTCATGTACTCTACCTCATCATATGAATTAGGACATTATTCTTTACTCAACTTAAAATGTCTAGCCAAAGGTGTGCTTACCAGTTTAGCATCCTGCATATTGAACCGTTTCAACACCTTGTCCACATAATCTTCTTGAGACAATATCAACCTGTGATTTTTCCTGTCTCTCTTAATGCTCATGCCAAGGATTTTCTTTGCTGCTCCCAAATCCTTCATAGCAAACATTTGAGCTAATTTTACCTTAAGCTCTGAGATATCCTACATGTGAGACCCTGTAACTAGCATGTCATCTACATACAACAATAGAATAATATATCTACCATTATCAAATCTCTTGAAATACACACAATGGTTTGATTGACACCTACTGTAGCCATGCTCAGTCATAAACCTGTCAAATTTTAAGTACCATTGCCTAGGAGCTTGCTTGAGGCCATACAAGCTTTTCTTCAACCTGCACACAAACTTCTCCTTACCCTTGACCTCAAATCCTTCTGGCTATTCCATATAAATTTTCTCAACCAAATCTCTATGAAGAAATGATGTCTTAACATCTACCTGCTCAAGATGCAAATCCTCAAAAGCAACCAAAGACAATACAACCCTTATTGAAGTCATTTTAACAACAGGAGAAAAAATCTCACCAAAGTCAATACCTGGCTTTTGTGCAAATCCTTTTACCACTAATCTGGCCTTATATCACATCTGTCCATTCTCACCTTCCTTCAACCTGTAGGTCCATCTGTTCTTAAGTGTTCTCTTACCAGCTGGCAATTCAACCAAATCCCATGTTTGGTTCTCTCTTAAGGACTCCATCTCCTCAACCATGCCACGCTCCCACTCACTCTTGGACTCCACCAGTATTGCTTCTTCAAAACTCTCTGGTTCTCCACCATCGGTTAGCAATAAATAAAATAAAGAAGGAGAATATCTAATTGGAGGCTTACTCACCCTTTCTGACCTCCTGATGGGTGTCTGAGACTTGTCCACAACACGTTGTCCACCCAAATTCTCTGACAATGACCGACCTCGGTCACCTACAAACTTGTAACTGGCTAACGTCGGTTCTGCCTGACCGACCTCGGTACCTGTTCTGCCGACGTCGGTCTCTGTCCTGTCGACGCCGGTCTCTATACTGCCGACACCGGTTCCTAACCTACCGATGTCAGTCTCTGTGTTTTCTTGCAAGTGATTATTTCTTTTTCTCGCGAGCTCATCTTGGACTTTCACCTCATCCAATTCATAATTGCTCTGGTCAGATTGATTTAACTTCCTTAGCTGATCACAATACATCACTCTTTCGTTGAAAATAACATCACGGCTCCTGATTACCTTGTTAGTTTCTAGATTCCATAATTTGTAACCAAAATCATCTGAGCCATAGCCAATAAACGTGCATCTCATAGACTTAGCATCAAGCTTCTTTCTATTTTCCTTATCTATATGCACAAAGGCTTCACAACCAAAAACTTTGAGATATGAGAGATCAACCTTTTTACCTGTCCATGCCTCTTCTAGAATACCACCATCCAGAGCTGTAGAGGGTCCTCTGTTAATTAGGTACACTGCAGTGTCAACAGCTTGTGCCCAAAACTATAAGGGCAAACTGGCATGCAATCTCATACATCTTGCACACTCCATTATTGTCCTGTTCATCCTTTCAGCAATACCATTCTGCTGAGGTGTCCTTAGAACTGTCCTTTGCCTACAGATTCCATGCATGTAACAATAATCTCTAAACTTATGACTGCAGAACTCACCGCCATTGTCTGATCTCAGGCACTTTAATCTTTTACCTGTTTCATTCTCAACCATAGCTTTCCAAACTTTAAAAGTATCAAATACATCAGATTTCCTTCTAATACAATAGATCCATACCTTCCTTGTGGCATCATCTATGAAAGATACATAGTACTATGATCCTCCAATGGAAGCAACCTGAGCCGGTCCCCACATGCCTGTGTGAACAAGCTCCAACTTGTGCCTCTTCTTAGTAGACCCAATTTTGAGAAAACTAACCCTTTTCTATTTTTCAAATACACAGTGCTCACAAAACTCTAGATCTATGCCTTTTAAATCTGAAAGCATACCTTTAGACTTAAGAATTGACATCCCCTTCTCACTCATGTGGCCAAGCCTTGAGTGCCACAATTTAGCATCCAATCTGAAGTAGATAATACAGAAGGAGATTTGTTAGTAACACAATTACACAAATAGAGAGTACCTTCTCTCTTACCTCTGGCCATAACAAGTGCACCCTTGGTCACCTTCCAAGATTTTGCTATGAGAGTTACTGTACAACCCTCATCCCCTAACTTTCCTGCAGAAATCAAATTTCTCTTCAAGCTAGGAACATGCATCACATCTCTCAACACCCATGTGTTGCTATTCTGCATCTTCAGCTGCACTTTACCTTTGCCAATTATTTTACAGGGCTCATCATCCCCTAGATACACTATTCCAAGATCTCCATGGATATAGTCACTGAAATATTCCTTGTTAGGAGTAGCATGAAAAGATGCACCAGAATCTAATACCCAAGATTCTATATTATTATGCAGAGAGAAAATTAAAGCATCCTGTGCAATACCTGCAATCTTGGCTTCTTCCTTTCCTTCGTGCTGGTTGTCCTCCTTGGGCTTTGACCAACAATCTCTGTTTATGTGCCCCATCTTTCCACAATTCCAGCATTATGGCTTCCTGCTATTTTTGGATTTAGATCTGCCTTTCCCCTTTGATTTGGATCTTGCTCTGCCTTTCTTGCTCTTCTCTTTCTGCCTTCCCCTGCTCTCAAAACTTAAAGCATTCCCAGATGCCTCTTCTGTGCTTTTTCTGTGTATTTCCTCATTCAAGATAACACTAACAACATCCTCTACTTTCAAAATATTTGATGCAGATGCAGTATTACTTACTGCCATTACTAAGCCATGCCAGCTTTCAGGTAAAGAACATAATATCAAAAGAGCTTTTATCTCATCATCAAACACTATATTCACTAAACTTAATTGATTCACAATACCATTGAAATCATTCAGATGAGTAGAAACGGATCCACCTTCATTCATATGCAAATTAAATAACTGCTTCATAAGATATACCTTATTGGAAGCTGAGGGTTTTTCATACAAATTTGCTAACGTAGTCATCAACTCTACCGTAGACTTTGCCTATGATAAATTGGATATCACAGTGGATGCTAGGCTCAGTCTTATAGAACCTAGAGCCTTTCTGTCAAGAACTTCTCATTCTTCATCCTCCATGTCTTTGGGCTTCTTTGCAATACCTCCTAATGGTAAGTAGAGATCTTTCTGATACAAATAGTCCTCTATCTGCATTCTCCAGTGTTGGTAATTTTTGCCATTGAACTTTTCCATTCTCAATTTACTTTCATCTGCCATTGCTTCTCCCACTCAAATAGAAATCCCTGCAGAAACTCCTGTGAGAACCTGTAATCAATACACACTACACAGATCTGAACTCCCTGTTAGTGAACCTAAACTTTGATACCGATTATCAAGCTCTGAACCTGTAACCAAGGCTCTGATACCACTTTTTGGGGGATCAAACCAACAATAGATTACAATTGTGACAACAATAAATGCAGAATTAAATCAGATTGACAAGTAATTAGAATGATAATAGCAAGAACAAGAGATACAAGAAAACACCCTGAAAACTTGTATTAACAAACTCTTTACAAAAGGAATACAATTGAAGAAAGCTTCTTTCTTTCACACCTCTCCTAGATGTATAGATCTCTCAATAGATCTCTATTCCTCAAGAGCTATCTCTCTCAAGAACAATCAACTCTAACAAGCTTGGATTGATTCAATTCTGTACTGTTCTTCAACATTCAACAATGTCTACAACTTTACATTGCCTTACATAATTATGAGCTAAGAAGATCTATCCTAATATAGAATTAGGAGACTTGAGCATGTACTTCCAACAAACAGTTAAACCACTTAAACAAGGGGTCTAAAAATAGTAATTCTAATAATAGAGACGCTAGCTTGAGTCTCCAACTCAAACTTATCATGCAAACACTCGCTTCTGTCCATGGAAATAGCTTTCTGGACACGCAGGTAACTGACGTCGATTCCTGCTGCTTGTCTATGACCACCGTTGGCCGATTCTCTGCCGACGTCGGCGTCTCTGCAACTGCTTGTGACCGACATCAGTTGCTCCTGACCGACGCCGGTGTCTGTGTAGACCCGAACTTGATAATGAATGCTCCTTGGTGAAGTTTTTAGCTCCACATCCTAACATTAACAATTCAGTGAAATTCTTTATACTCGATGGTTTATTTTTCATACTAGCACTCTAGGTGAGGGTGTTAGGGCTTAGGTGCATGCCTTCCCCAATACTTAAGTAATTTTATGATTTAAGCCAAAGTATCTCTCTGGCACAAGGATGTCATTAATGACTTGGAGAATACCTTCACTCAATAACATATGAAAATATGGAAGTTATGCTATTATTACTACTCCATTTTAGTCACAATTATGAAATAATGTTATAACCATCTAAATAAGATCACTACTCAATTTGTTTCAATGCCATTCTTCATTAACTCAAATCTCAGCAAAATAGAGTATAGTTTATATAAAATAAAATCTGTGTTCATCTAAATTCTATTACAAATCTAGTGGCTCACAAGTGAGAATGGGTGATACATGATGATTCTCAAAAGTATTCATGCTAAATTTTAATTGAAGTGTGTGCATATCTCTAGAACTAATCTTGCAGAGCTTCACTGTATCAATGTCAAGTCATTTTGCTCTAGGTTCAAGCTTATTTTTATAGGTAGGGGAATATCTTTATGCTAGGTTAGATGGGCACATGCTAGGTGCTGAGCTATCACTAAGGTTGATCATTCTATTGGCTCCACTAATTTGACATGTATGCTCTTTAGCTACCATGTGCAAGTACTCAAAGAGATGTCCCTTAAAACTTGGGTGCTAAAAACTTTCTTTCCAACTAGCACAAGATCTTTGAAGATCCCCTAGCTAGCACCAAAAGTGCCAAAGGGGTAATCATCTGCAATGATTTCCTCACACTGAGATGTGTTGAGTTGGTATAGGTCCACTAGTTATCACAAAAGGGGCATAACAATAAATGATGTTGGTGGTATATGCTTTTAATTTATTTGTGGATTACTTCACTTTCTCCATAGATATTGTCCCTATAATGGACTTATAGAGTCACTCCTTTTATTTAATGATCTAAGCTAACTTATGAAGAGTTTTATTTGCCTTGACATTCTTCATATCTTCAACAATGTTGTATCCTCCTTTATTTAGTTCTTCCTTACTCTACTATTAATTTTTCCCCATCGGAGGGTGTGAATTATTTTCTACTTTAGGATTAGGAGAAATTGCCATGGTATTTAGAGGAGTCGATGTTGTGAGTAGTTACTTATTTCTTAGATTATATGCACCTCTCTTGAACTGATGGAAAGAATGAACTTCATCCATGTTATTTTCTAGTTCATTTTCATTGTTTTAGTATTTTTTTTTGCTTTTTCAATGTGGACTAATTAGCTACTAAAAAAAAAGTAAATACAGGGTTTAGAGTTACCTCAAATATTGGATGGTTGGTTACATACTGTTGACCAAGATTTGTGAGAACTCCTCTTTGGTTGGGGAGGAATGACTTGAAATACATCACACTTAAATAAAAATGGGATTAAAATAAATATGAGTGGGTTGCTTGGTAGATGCCAAGTCCTGGAAGATATATTCTTCATTGATAGATGTCAACCCACTATTTTTGATAAAAGATATATATATGGAATAACACTCAAAATGATTATGAATAAGATAAAATATATAAATTATTAGATGTGAAAATGAATGAAGATTAAGATGTAGAAGTCGACACAAATAAGGGTTTGGTCACATAAGTGTCACAAAGGTCTGTCGATAAGTTTAGGCTAGGAACTAGACCTAATACACATAAGGCTGACTAAGATGGTGGGATAAGGATTGGATGTATGAGGGAAAAGGATCCTAAAATAAGGATTAATAATTGATTAGGGAAGTTTAGGGATGATTATGATATATTATAGAGGTTTAGGGATAGATAGGAAATATACAGGAACCTATAGAATCAAATAGAAAGACCTAAAGAGTTGAAATTAAAAGTTTTATACAAAAGATAGAATCAATACTGATCCTATAGGATCAACCACAATCTTTCTAGATCATGTTCAATATTTTCATAGTATAAAAAATATGAGAAAAAAGTTTCTAAAAGGATGCAAAAGGTTTAGGGATGAACAGAGGTGTCTATAGACTAAGAAATGGGCTAGAAAGGGGCTTAAAACACATGATGTAACAATGAAATGATCTAATGACTTATAATGAAGGATTTAAAAAAGATTTAAAAAGAGAGAATAAATGACAAACCAAACAAAATGACTTCCCTAATCAAGATTTTGATCCTTCAATTGCTTGATTTATGGGTAGTATTTTGGACTCCAAATGCTGTAAATTATGACCTCTGAATCCCTGAAACAAACCTCTAAAGTCTGGGTCCTCTAACCTACATATTTTTTGAACTCATTTGGGGATGGTTTTACATGCTTATATGGATTGATGGTGATCCAAAAAAATTGACATAGATCTAGGAAAGTTGTGATTTTCATGCTTATTTTGTCCTGCACGGTTGCCAAATGGTTGGGGATTCTACATATGACGTGGGAGAATTGGGTTTTGGACTGTTATGGATGAGAATAGGTTTTGTTTTTATTTGTTTTTAGGATTTTTGGGTGTTTAAAAGATTATAGGTGGTTAGGGATGGTAAATAGTAATTAATAAGATTAATTATCATGGAATAGGGGGTATATACATAAAATAAACATTTAAGTATAAGTTGACATTTAATCCATAATTAAATGTCAACTTATACATTAAGTTATATTTTATGTATACAATTTCAAGATGTTTGAGCATGGTTTCAGACCTCTAGGAGTTAAGGCAAAATATAGATTTTTGGAGGTTTCAACCACATTTCAGACTTAGCCTATTTTAGGGTTTCAGGCTATGGTGCAGATTTCTAGCATCTATAGTCATATTCACCTAGAAAGGGAAAATCTTGAGTTTCAAAGAACATGGTAGTGCTAAAAGAGCTAGGATCTAGATAATGCTTAGGTAGATTATGCATCTGATCTTAACTAATCATCTCTCTTTGAAAGATTTCTAATGTAGCACAAAGTTCAATGTAGTTGAGATTACCATCTTCAAAAATATTATGAATTTTGCACCAATTGGAAAGAGCTGTCTCTGCTATGTTGATATTTGAAAGCTTTATAGGTTGTTTAAGGCTATTGAATGGTCTATTATATCTATAGAATCCATTATTTAGATAGCTGGTTGGCCCATTTGCATTACCCATATTCCTTTGCATATTTAAGAAATCACTACTCAATTTTGAACCATATTTTGAATAGAGTCTATTTTTACCTTTGTGGAATTGAAACCTTGTAAAAAAAAAGTCAAAAGTGTAGCTATTTGTTAGTTCTATTGATAACTATTGCCCATCACATGATTATTCAAGTATCCTAAATTCAAGTATGTTATCTGTGTTAGTAGAGGTAGTGTGTACAATTGGTTCTAATTGAATACTAAGAATTTTTCCTTGCATGCAAAATTGGATTTAGTGCTAAAAAAATATTATTGAAATTAGGTGTTCTAGGTGTTTGAGGATTGAGATACCTATCTATGGTGATAACCTCTTCATATGCTAATGCCAAAGTGTCAGCCATAATTTCTCTTCTCAATAACATGGTCATGATAGGATTTAAGGCGTTCGTATACATTTTCAATGCTAATGCTACCTCTAGTGTATATCTTAGGGTTAACCAGTTATACATCTTTTACCATCTTGTGTTGAAAGCACAGATGAGCTCATTAGGTTATTTCTTCATACTGGTGAAGTGATGGTATACCAAACCAAGATTGGTGACCTATCTAAATTGTGCAAGAAAATCTACTTAACATTCATCCCAAGAAGTGATGTAATTTTTTGTTAGATTTAAATACTAATCATAAGCAACATCCATCAAACTAAAAGGGAATAATCTACATGTAACATCTTGATCTACAACATTCATTAATATTAAAGTAGCATTAATTGATTTTATATGTTCCTCTGCTATCTTTGCTCTTAAAATAGATAAGGATGTCAAGTACTTTTGATGTAGAGCTAGCACAAGATTCTCACACTTGTATTTGATCAATAGATGACTTCCTTAGTCATAGGATTAGGAAACCATTCACCATGTAAAGGTACAATATCAATAGAATGTTTTGAGAATACCAAGTCTTGTCTTGCTCATAAGAGTCTTATAATAACTCTCTCTACCCCTTGTAACTATCTCCAACTCTTTCTTTTTCACTTATGCAACTCTGTCTACACAACTTGCACTCCTTGTAGCCCTTTTTGACTATAAATGGAATTTTACAAAAAAATTACAACTACTTATGGATTTAAAAATATATTTTCTTCTTTTCCCTATTAAGACATACCTATATGCCAATTTTGGTGACCTAATTCTCTTCTTAGGTCTAATTTCTCTTTTTAAGCTTATCAAATTAGGCCTCTTTTAGCCTTATCACAACACCTCTCTCTAGAAATCCATACATAAGGGTCCATGCCATTATAAAAGTGATTTATTATCTTATATAACATAAAAACATACAAGATCACAAACTTTTGTGAATTTTGAAGGCTTAATTCTCCCTCAATGATCAAAACCCTTAAAAACATACAAGATCACAAACTTTTGTGAATTTTGAAGGCTTAATTCTCCCTCAATGATCAAAACCCTAAAAGCTAAGGTTTTAAGTGACTATGCAGGTTGAGATTGTATTAAATTGCACATAATGACCAAAACATAGTTTAAAGGCAAAATAATTGGTGGAATAGGTATTTTTGGTCATCTTTCTACTTTTTCATTCAATACTAAAGTCACTATGACCCTCAAAGCATTCACAAACTAGAATTCTTAGTCTTACAACACTGTATTTTATTTATAGGAAATAGGGTAGGCAGGGTTTCACTATCTTTTCAACATATAAATAATCCAAAACATACAATAAGGTTCTCACCACCTTAAATGACTAATATAAACCCTTTATAATCTCTTTTTGAATCAAATGAAAGATTCAATACCAAGATACAATATACAAAATTTTGGGCTTTAGGATTGCATGCTTATAACGTGCAAGATTTATGACTGAAAATAAAACATGACCAACTTATACCAACTATATATGGAAACAATATTATTCCATATATTCATACATGTGTTCCTTCTCTAAGTTATTCACAAAGACTCAATACAGAAAAGGATTTATACTCAGATTACTCATTGAACAAACTATATGAGTGCATTCCTTTTCTATAGACTAGACTGTCTCCAAAAAGTGATTGATTATCAACTAAATTAGCATTACATGTATCACATAGAGAATATAATATTATTGTAAACAATATAAATATTTATGAAACAAAATCACTCACCATTTGAGTTTTCCAAACACACATATACTATATCCAACATGCAAATTCAATTGCACACATAAATCTGATAACATAAACATTCTTTCTTCAACAAGTTTTATTTAAAATCTCTATTATTCACCATCATTGAATGGAATTTTTTATTAAAATCTAAAACTGACTCCAAAATAACTCCAAGAAAGTGCATAACTGATTCTTGGTTCTTTCCTTCTGAGAGGTCGCTTTAGTTACATTGCATTATTCATGTTTTACACAAGATAACTAATATATGACCTTGAATATAGGCTAGAGAACATGTTATGGACCTTATCATAGTCTCAAAACATCTTAGACATGTTTTATACACCTTTACACCTTCACAAATACATGAAAGTCCTTAGACAAGGCTTGGGAAATTCAAATTTTCAAAAAGAGGCTTTTTGATGGGAAAAGCCAAAATTTAAATTTTTTGCATCTTCAAACTACCTAGACCACACATTAAGACAAATTAGGACCTATAACACTTATAAAACACTTAAAATTATATCTAAAGACAAAATTGAGTCCACTTTGGGGTCTTATAAGATGTCCTTGCATCATACTACCAAGTGAAGAATGTTTGCCATAGGTGTTGATTTGGTGTATGTTCCTATCTAATTGTATTGTACCTCCTTACAAAAATTATCTGTTGCTACTTTCCTCTCATATAGGTGAACATGTTTTTAGGCCCCATAATTAGGCATTATTTGGTTCATATTCTTGAGTGGTGTACTTGTACATGCAAAAAAATAATTAAGAAAAACATAGTTGTTATTATCTACTGCTTGCCTTGAATGTGTGTACTATGCTTCCACTCCTTTAAATTGATCCACCATACCCTTGTTTCTATGATACACTTCTTATGCAAATGTGTCTTCTTTATCTTTCATCCATTCTTCTTGTTTTTTCCACTTCACCTCATGTCTGTCATCCTTTTGGTCCTTACATGCTATATGCTTGTATTGATTTTCAGTTTGTTGCTGTATATAACCATCATAATTGCCTGCTTTTTCATACATATACAAGGACTGCATGTTCTTTCCCAACATCTCATATTATTGACTTGAAACTCTTATAAGATTTATTTCACTTGACTATCCTTCATGGACCTACTGTATGTTACCCAACTCTTTCTCATCTCTTTCTTGTTCAAGACTCTCTCTCAAGCATTTGAGCTTGGCTAACATTTCCTCTATTAAATCACAACTTGAAATCATTGTCAATTACTGAGAAAAACTTGTAAATAAATAACTTACTCACTTGAAAAGCTCTTACTTGGCAAAGGTACACACTTCTCATCTTGGGATGCCACAATTTCCTTGGGCTATTCATCCATCTTTGTATCTTGATCCTAATGCACCAACTCCTTATGACCTATAATCAACACTTAATAATAGACATTAATAATCTAATTATCCTTCTTCAAAGGTCACAATGTGTGCTTGTTTCCCTTATGTTATAAAGAGTAAGTTTTCTTGACCCCATCATGATTAGTTAACCTATGAAACTACCAAGGTCTTCCTAGTAGTACATGACAAACATTGATTGGGGTAATATCACACATGATCTGATCCTTATAAGTACCAATTTGAAAATCCACTAAACATTATATATTGACAAGAACATGATAACCTTTTTCAAGCCAAGAAACTTTGTAAGGTGTAGGGTGTGGTAATATTTTAAGGCCAAGCTTACTTACCATTTCATTTGAAATCAAATTATTTATACTCCTTGAATCTATGATCATCTTACAACATTTACCATGGGACTTACATTTTATTCTAAAGAGTGATTTCTGTTAAGCAGGGTCTTTCTCCTTTGATGGCTTAAGCAATGTTCATCTTTATCACCATCCTATCCCATGACTCGATCTTTGCCTTACCTCTTTTCCTTCTCTCTTCCTAGATTCCATCCTACCATAGAGAATCATGTATTCTCAATATTTTGACTATAAATTTGAATTTTTCGGTGTCATCCACCTCTTCATACTCAAAATATTTGTCCATGGTTGATATCCAATCCACCATTTCATCCACATTGTGATTGCCTTCATACATTGGCACATCGAACTTTGGTTTTGAGCCCATCTTCATCATGGATTTAATCAATATTTCTTTCACTCTATATTATTTTTCTTCTTCCTCTTCTACTCAAGGATCTTCTTCTTCTCTATCATTATCATCTTCAAATGTAAGCCTTTTTTGGGCTATCTCTATAGCTTCCATTTTTCCCTACATATTCCTCATCTTTATGACCATATTTTCCATGGTCTGCTATATTCTCTAAGATACAATAGGTTGTATTATTATCCTAGCTACCATCTTATCTTTTGACTTTCTTTATTTGATATAAAAAATGATGCAGAGCTAGCACAAGATTCTTACACTTGTCTTTGATCAATAGATCACTTCCCTAGTCACAAGCTTATGAAACCATTCACCATGCAAAGGTACATGATCACTAGACTATTTTGAGAATACCAAGTCTTGTATTTCTCATAAGAGTCTTAGAATAACTCTCTCTACCCTCTTTTAACTGTCTCCAACTCTTCTTTTTTCCACTTATGCAGCTATGTCTACATAACTTACACTCCTTATAACCCTTTTTGACTATAAATAAACTTGTATAAAAGAAGGAAAAGTATTTATGAATTTATAATGATATTTTCTTCTTTTCCTTGTTAAGACACACTTGTGTGTCAATTTTGGTGACCTAATTCTCCTCCTAGGTCCACTTTATCTCTTTAAGCCTATTAAATTAGGCCTCTTTTAGCCCTGTCACAACACCTCTCTTAAAAATCCATACATAAATGTCCATACTATTTTTAAAGTGATTTATTCTATTGGATAAAAAAAAACACACAAGATCACAAAATTTTGTGAATTTTAAATCATCAATTCTCCCCCAATGATCAAAACCCTAAAAGCTAGGATTTTAGGTGACTATATAGGTTGAGGCTATATTAAATTGCATATAATGATAAAAAAATAGTTTAAAGGATTTATAATTATTGGAATAGGTATATATATCTTCATATTGAAACTTTTTCATTCAATACTCAAGTCATTATGACCCTCAGAGCATTCACAAACTAGAAGTCTCAGTCTTGCAACATTGTATTCTATTTATAGGAAAGAGGGTAGGTAGGGTTTCATTGTATTTTCAACATATAAAGAGTAAAAAAAATACAATAAGTCTCTCACCACATTTAATGAATAATGTAAAATCTATTTTTGAATCAAATACAAGATTCAATACCAAGATATAGTACACAAAATTCTAGGCTTTAGGATTGCATGCTTACAATGAGCAAGATTTATGACTAAAAATGGAACATGACCAACTTATACCAACTGTATATGGAAACAAGATTATTCCATCTATTCATATGTGTGTTTTTTCACTAATTTATCCACAAAGAATCAATAGAGAATAATTTATACTCTGATTATTCATTGAACAAACTGTATGAGTGCATTCCCCATCTGCAGACTGGACTGTCTCCAAAAAGTGACTAACTATCAACTCAATTATCATTCCCTATATCAAATATAGAATATAATATGATCATAAAAAATAGAAATATTCATGAAACAAAATCACTCTCCATTTGATTTTTCCAAACAAATATACTCTGTCCAATATGCAAATTTAATTACACACATAAATCTGATAAAACAAACATTTTCTCTTCAACAAGTTTTATTTCCAATCTCTATTATTCACCATAATTGAATGGAATGTGTTATTACAAACCAAAACTAACTCCAAAATAACTCTAAGAAGTTTCATAACTGATTCTTATTTCCTTCCATATGAGAGGTAACTTTAGCTACATTGATTATTCATGTTTTACATAAGATTACCAATATAAGACCTTGACTATAGGATAAAGAACATGTTATGGACCTTATCATAGTATTAAAACTTCCTAGACATGTTTTATACACCTTTACACATTCACAAATACATGAAAGTCCTTAGAAAAGGCTTAGAAAATTCAAATTTTCAAAAAGAGTCTTTTTGGTAGAAAAAGTCAAAATTCAAATTTTGTGCATCTTCAAACTACCTAGACCACACCTTAAGAAAACTTAGGACTTATAACACCTATTAAACACTTAAAAATATATCTGAAGACAAAATTGAGTCAAATTTATGGTTATTATAGGATGCCCTTGCATCAACTTTTTAGGATTCTAAGGTAAATCGTGCACATCTCGTAGGATGAAGATAGTAGATCAAACAAACTGGGGTTGTTGCTAAGCCATTAGTTGATTAATAGGTAAAGGGTTCCTTATAGGTAAGCGGTTCCCTAATGGATGGGGATTATTTTGAATTGGGGCTATTATCATAACTCTAGGTCTTTTATGATTTTTCAAGGGTAAGATTAATAAACTAACCTAAGAATTAGATCTGGTCACTCTATTGGGTGACTCCAGTATAAATTTATGAAGAGGATAACTACTACTATTAGAGATGTTGACCTCCTTATAATAGTAGTTAAATACTGATGTGGGTTTTATACACATTACAACCAAATATTAGGCAGCCTCTAATGTTTTAGGATCTCAATGGAGGTAAACTCCACTCCAAGACATGAGTTGTAGGTATGCGATCTATTTCAACCTGTTAAAGAAAACATGTAGGGCATGCAATTGTTGACAATGTTTTTGGATGGAGGTGTGGTTCCTTATAGGGGTAGTGAATCTCTATATGAGTTGGATGGGTAGTTGGTTAATAATCTAAAGTGTGTAGATCTGAAAAAAACTCAAAAAAAGAGGGAAGGGTAAGACAAAAAATAAAGCTTCTATAGTTTTTAGGAACTACTTCTTGGTTGGTTTCTAAAAGGACAAGTTCTCTCAGAACCTATGCTTGTTGTTAGTAATAATTTCACACACACACTCAGACATGACTAAGAAGTCTAAGGAGATAAAGATGTAATAAGTTCACAAGCTTTAAACAAAGGTTTCTCCTTTTAGGAAAGCTATTGCACACCCTTAATCAGGAGATTATGGCTTGGGCTAGTGAAGTATCTGAGATTATGAATCAATTTAAACTAGCACATTAAAGATTATTGAAACATATCAATAAATGAAAGTAACCACTAATTACACATAAATTAGAAAGAAAATACATAAACACATTTGATGATGATCAAAACTAATGCTTCTTCTGTATTCAAAAATTCTTTGACCAAAATTCAAGTTGGATTACAATTATTTATATAGACTTGGGGAAGGGTTACCTCATCCTCCAAGTTCATGCAAGGTCATTACATGTGATAGAACATGAGTTTTAACTGTAGTACAAAACCATATACGAGTCTAATTATAGTTATCTATTTAAAATAGCCTTTTCCAAATCTATGTAATGTGTGCATGTGTATAAAGATAAAGGCAATTTTTTACAATTATATCTCAAACTGTACACAAAATTCAAAATATGCATCATTTACCAAAATTGCACATGCCTCTTTTTATAGGTTATGAGAATAACTTGTTGATATTTCAAATTAACCACCTTTAAATAGAAATTTGATATATGCATAAAGTACCAAAATCACTTTACCAATGTTTTAAAACTAGTGGCACTGCTATTATCCATTACTAATTTTAATTGTGTGTTTCATGCTGACTTGTGCCTTTTATAGAATATAGATCTTCAATTTTATATTCACTATTTAGATTAAGACATGCATGTTCATAATATAGTTTTACTATGAGACCCAATGTTTATCGATTAATGTAACTCAAGTGTCCAAATATTTAAGTATTCTACCCATAATTCCCTACTATCTTTTGAAATGTGATATGTTTCAACACCTAATTGAATCTAGGATCCTTGAAAAGTCCATGTAGATCTCTCATCATCAATCTACTTACTCTTGAGTTAATGTGGTTCATTGGATTTTATTGATTTTGGCTCATTGACACCTATGTGCTTGAAACTTGTCATTCCCTATTTTGATCTACTTCATATGCATACCACTTGGCAGCTACTTGGGGCTCCTAAGCTCTATGTACTGGGTTCCTTGCTTCTTCCCACAAGTCATTAGATCTATGTACTAGGCTCTCACAATGATGACACTTGTCACTCTCATGGATATTTAATATTTTAACTCGATATTGCATCATTTGATAAAATGGGCTCGAGTGGATGTGCACCTTAGGATTTTGATTTGAATTCAAATGTATAATTTATAATGTTAAATTTGATGTTTTTATGATTGTCAACTGATATCCTCATGGAATGTCAAATGATGTCCATGTGACTATCAAATTTAATTTCATAAATTAGCTATTATCGAGGTTAAATTTGACATTTGCATGACCATTAAATGATGTCCTTGCGATCATCAAATGATGTTCATGATAATGTTAAATTTAATCTCATCAACTTGACATGTGTTATTTCTTCAAGATTCCCTACTCCTACAAACATAAGTAAAAAAAATGACTTAGCATAATATTTTTGGAAAATAAGTATGAAGCACCTTGCATGAATATTTTAGCGTAAGGTTTTTTAATTAATAAAATATGATTTAGGCCGAGGTTAAAATATTAAATAAATATTACAACATAATGAAATACTGTATGAGCAAAGGTGCCACTTGGCAGTTTGGTATTTATTTTGGGAGAATTGTCACGAGCTTTATGTGCGAGGGAATTACTGTGAGACTTTTATGGGGGAATTATTTTAGATAAAATGTCCATAATAATTCTCTTGAAGGATATTTTTCATTAGATAAAATTTCCAAAGGAAAGCTTAAAGGGATGGTCTCAAAAAGGTCAAAAGGCATGATGTTTCAAAAAAAATGTCTAAAGAAATTAGCTAAAGGGAAAAATCTCTAGGATAAAATGTTTGAAAGAATTGGCTAAAGTACAAAGTCTTGGGATAAAATTCCTAAAGGAATTAGTGGTTGAAGGGCAAAAGGGCTTGGAACAAAAGTCCTAAAGGAATTGGTCAAAGGGCAAAAATCTTGAGATAAAAGTCCCAAAGGGTAAGTGGCCACTTCAAAAATATCAAAATGTCACTTTCAAAATGTATGAAGGATCAGTTAAGAGAGTTTGAAAGGCATGTACCCTTGAGGGAATTATTTTTGGGATTTTTGCATCAGACAAAATGTCTGAGACAAAAAGTTTGAAGGAAATGGCCTTTGGAAAAAATTCCTGAGATAAAAGCCCTGAAGGGCATGTTCAAAAGGGTTGAAGGGTCTACTTTATGGAAAAATGCCTGAAGGGTCTAATTTTAGGATATATTTTGATGGGAAAGGGACTTAAAAAAGTCTCAAAGGGTAACCACAAAATTCCTGAAGGTCACTTTCAAAAAGCTAAAGGGTATGTTCAAAAAGTTTGAAGGAATGTGTCTTTGACAAAACTTTCAAAGGGTAATTCAGAGGTAAAGGGTCATCTCAAAAGTCTCAAAGGAATTCCATTGAGGGAATTATTTTGGATAAAATATACACAAAAATTTTCCCAAATAATTTTGGACATAATGTTTAAAGGAATTCAATTCGCTTAGAGAAAGTGTCTTAGACAAAATGTTTGAAGGAAAGGTTTAAAAAAGAAAAGGTGCAAGACAAAAGTCTTGAAAGATAGGTGTGGAGGGGTCGAAGGGAAATTGTAAAAGTCCTAAAGGAATTTTTTCTTGCATAATGGCTGTAATAAAAGGGCTGAAGTACATATTGCACAAAGCCCGAAGGGTAGGTTGGCAAGGTGAAAGGGTATTTCGAAAGTCTTGAAGGGCAATTTCAAAATACTGAAGGGTACTTTGGCAATAATCCAAAGGGTCTGCTTTATAGGGCATTTATCCATGATAAAAGTCCTAAAGGATCTAATTCATAAAGTCTAAATTGAAATCTCAAAAAGGTCGAAGGAAAAGTTACACAAACCCTGAAGGAATATGTTCAAAAGGTCCAAAGGGTAATTTTGTTGAAAAAATGTATTGAAAAGATTATCCACAAGAATAAGTATGATATGGGGAAACTATTTCAGCAAAATTATTGTAGGGAAAATGCTATAAGGAGAAAATTCCATTGGATAAAATGTCCAACACAATAAATCTGAAGACAAATTCTTGAAGAAGAAAAGTTCTAAAGAGAAAATCCTGAAAATATAAGTATGTAGTAATTAGATCGAAGTAACAAACTTGATAGAATAAATTATTTAGTCTATGAAAACACAATACCAATGCTATCTTACCAAAGTATAAGAGGCCAAATCATGATCTTTTCCTAGAATTTACATAGACACACAAAATACGGGGCTCAAAATCAAGACAATAATTTTAAAAAAATGGGTCCCCATTTTTCCATGGAAAAAGGGGGTGTTCGGTACAACATGTAGGGACATAAAATCAAAACCATGGGAATTAACCATTTGAATTAAAATATTTTGAAGGATCCTAAGGTTGAATGTGAAGCTACCAAGTGGTAAGATCTTGGGTGCTCAAATCAAAATCAACAACACATGAGCGATCAACGAAGTCAGTGGGTCTAGAAAAATCAAAAGAGCATGTCCAATCATACAAACAAGGATCAACTAGGAACAATAGATCAACATATTAGAGGATCCTAAAGATGAATGTGATAGTGATAAGTTTCATGATAACATTTTAATAATGGATCTAATGATGTGCATTAAATCAAACAAATTAATATCAATGATTTACATTTGTCTATGTAGATGAGATCAATGGTGTGAACAAAAGTCAAGATTCAATGAGCTTATATTGAATGTGAGGACACCACATGGCATAAAAGTGGTAACTAGATGAAGGATGAATATAAAGTCTATAAAAATCATGTGGGGATGATAAGTGTCATAATCCGAGAGCCTAGATCAAGACCAATGGCTAAAATTGAAAGTCAATCCCAAGAGACTCTTAAGGGGATTGATGGGGTAATTTTGACCTAGTTCCAGATGGCATGAGAGGAGGCCACATGTTCATAGTAACAAAAATAATATTTTAAAATATGATAAAGAGTGTGGCAAGGATGTTAGATGGGAAAACATAATAGATCAAATAATCTCATGGAATCTAACAAGCTAATATATGAGCTGAGATCAAATATGGTCTAGGTTGAACTAGAACAAATCTCTTAAAGGGGCATGTGTCACCATTAGAGCATAGTCAAACACCATTAAGTATGAGACATAGTCATATAGTCAGGATTGTCAATGATGAATTTTTATTTCCAATAAGGTTATGTATCTTGTTCATAAAAATATCAAGCAACACATAGGGTCTTCATTGATATGATGACTATAGGAAAACCAATAAATGGGATTGGTTTTCATTTATAGTAAACCTATGTTTAGGGTTTGGAGTAGGGGCATATATAAATGGGATATGAATAAGTGTCTCATATTTCTACATAGTCATATTCTTGACAAACAGGTACCTACAACCACTCAAAATAGACATAGTCATGGCTTTATCAGGTCCATAGATATGATGATTTTGTCCTTATAATAAAGTTAAGTGAAAGATGACGTAGAGTTATAAGGAGGAGATTTGGTGGTTAGAGAGTGAAATTGGGGAATTTAATAGATTTTTAGGGTATTTACCTTCATAATAGGATCATGACTCATCATCCTTAGGAATTTCTTGTCTTCTAGTATGTTTTTCAACTAATCAGAGAACTTGAAGGCCATTGGGATAAATGAAAGTTATTTGCTGATGAAGGATTAGTCCTGATTAGATCAAAATGTGGTTGAGAATTCATTGAAAAGGTGGTGGTATCTCATTAATTGAATTCTAATGGTGTTATCCCTCTCTCTCCTCTTTTTTCTTATATCTCCCATTTTCTCCCCCATTGCAACTATCTCTCAATTTTGGAAAAAAGGGACATTTTTCTCTCTCATTTTTTAGGATAAGAATTTATTTCTCTTATTTGATAAGGCTAAAGCTTATCAAAATTTTTAATAATTACTTCTTGAAGCAATTAAGCAATTTTTACCTATCTCTTACCTTTAACTAGTGTTTTAGTAAGCTTGTGCATGATGGCTTTGTGAAGGAGATTATTCTATATCCATTATCCTTCTTGTTGACCTATTTTAATGTGTTTTAAATTTATTTATAGGTCTAAATTTGTGATCTTTTGCCATTTATGAATTCTTAGTGTGAGTTTTAGAATTCCTTTTTGCTTCCTTGTTTGCTCATTGAGCCTAGTTCATGAAATATTTATGCAATTAGCTGATTTATGAGATTATGTGAGCAATAATTATCTTATAATGATTTAATGTTGGTTTCAAGCATATGTTAGTCTAATTTAAGTTTAGTGCATTGCTTTTTAGCTTTTTTGATAAACTTATACCCCTTTTTAACCCTTTTACAAGCAGAATCATTCATTTAGGTGATCCATCAAGAGGAAGTCAGCCTTCTTCAAAGGTTCAACTTCATCATAGGATACTCACATCCTAAGGTTATTCCCATATTGTGAATGGGAGTAGGGGACCCTAAATAACTACTCCACAAGGGTTAAATTCTATGCCACAATAGTTTTTTCATCAGATTGGAAGGCAATCAGAGTTATGGAGTTGTTGATATAAGAGGTTTTGTGTTGGTGCTCAACATCTAGAATAAGTTGGTGCTTGTTCATGCTTAGAGGTGGGAGATCTTTGTGAATTGGGTGCTTCACTAAAAGTTCTCTTATTTTTGATCTCTTACAGGAGTTTAAGCTTGAGAGTGGGAGGGTTTCACACATAATTCATGTGTTATGTGTCATTGATCTTGCATAACTTTCTTATGAATGATCTATATGCTTCATGAATGTTTATTATTAAGTACTTGAGAGGTTGAAATTTTAAATTGAATTTGAATTGCTTACATCACTGATTCACCCCCCAATCTCAATGATTATACATATAACAATTGGTATCAGAGGCATACCTTCTTTGTGAGTTTAACCACTTGAAGGTGATCATAGGTAAAGTGAATGATAAATAAGTTGAGACATATATTCAAGGTGAACTAGTATGTGCCTTATTAGAGATTAAACATACAGAGGAAGAAAATGAAAGATTGAATAACCAGAAAGGAAGCAAAAATTTTGATCTAATTTCCTCTATATATTATGATATTAATGTAAGCATTAATAGTGTGAAGACATAAATAGGTATAATAGAAAACAATAATTAAGAATTTGCAGGATGTGATGGATAAAGGTTTGAATCAAAAAATAGGATCATTTGAAAGATAAATCTATGCCACATATAGATGTACTTTTATCTAAGGTCAAGCAAAATTTTAGCTCTACCAAAGAATTTAAAGATGAGAAGTTTTGTGATATTGATGGACAAGTAAAAGGGATCACTAACATGAATAACTATGGTTATGTCTTCAATGGGTACTGCTACACTTATAATCAATATGGTCATAGATATATGAACTATACTTTCTCTTTAAGGATAAAAAATAAGGCTCTATGATATAAATATAATCAACAAGAACATATAGCCAAAAATTGAAAGAGGGCCTATTGGAAAAATAACATTCAAGTCATTGACACCATAAAATGGTTCAAGTAAGACAAATCCAAGATTGAAGAAAAGAAGAAGTAGGATTTAGATAATACATCAAAAGAAGAGTGAATATTTATTTAAACTTCCTTGCATAATCAAGAGAATGAAAACAAGAAATGGTACATAGATAGTGGATGCTCAAGTCATATGACAAGAGATAAGAGCAAGTTTATCTCTTTCAAGAAACACAATTCAGGTTCAATAAGATTTAGTGACAATAATTCTACTAACATAGTTAGGAAAATGTTCTATTAGTTTAGATAATGGTAACACTAAAACTCAAAATATTTTATATGTAGAAGATTTGAAACACAATATTCTAAGTGTTGGCCAAATGTTTAAGTAAATGTTCTGAATTTTCATGACAAAGGGTGTGAAGTGAGAAGATCCAAGTCTGGAAAATTTATTACAAACATTCACAAGGTA
Source organism: Torreya grandis (assembly GCA_037957365.1). Classification (NCBI taxonomy): domain Eukaryota; kingdom Viridiplantae; phylum Streptophyta; class Pinopsida; order Cupressales; family Taxaceae; genus Torreya; species Torreya grandis. The sequence continues at coordinate 251,741 of JARHVA010005613.1, read as the reverse complement.
GACAACAACTTGTATATGTTTCATGAATCCAATAGAGAGGAGTGCTTCATGAATAAATTAGAGGAGAGTTAGATTTAGCATAGATTACTTGGACATCTGAATTTTGACAGCTTGATAATGATCAGTTCAAAAGGATTAGTAAGGCATATGCCTAAAATCACTAAGATTCCTCATACTCTTTACAAGGCATGCCTTCATGGGAAACAAACCAAGAGAAGCTACAAATCTAAGGAGAATTCCATCATAGTACCATTGGAATTAATTAACACTAATCTAGATTGGACCTATAAGAACTCAAGGTATTCAAAGTAATAGGTATTTCCTTTTATTAATTTATGACTTTACTAGGATAACTTGGATATATTTCCTTAAGGAGAAATCATAAGTTTTTGTAAAGTTTAAATCATTCAAATATCTTATTAAAAATTAAAAAAGAACTAAAATAAAGTGTGTGAGCTTAGACAAAAGAGGAAAATTTTGGTCTTATGAGTTTGATACTTTTTGTGAGGAATAAGGGTTTAGAAGACAATATTCTGCTACTAGGACACCCTACCAGAATAGGGTAGGTGAGAGGAAAAATAGAACTATTGAAGAGATGAGTAGAACCATGCTTTAAGATTCCAAACTATTAGAAGGTTTTTGGGAAGAGGATGATAATACATTAGTTTACATCTTAAATAGGTTCTAGGTTAGACTAAATGATGATAAGAATCCATATGAACTATGGAAGAATATGGAAGCTAATGTCAAACATTTTAAAGTGTTTGAGAGAAAGTTTTTTATCAAGAAAGATGAAGAAAATCTTGGTAAATTTGAGTTAAAGTCTGATAAAGGCATCTTCTTAGGTTATTACTCATAAGTTCTACTTATAGATGTTTCAATAAGAGACTCCATAAGGTTGTTGAAAGCTCTAATATAAGATTTGAAGAGGTAGGTGAAATCAAGAAGCCTAACTTGTAGATAAATGACACTAATGAGAACCCTATTTCAAATAGTGAAGGCATACCTGATCAATTAGATGATGAAGAGGAAGAGGTAAGACAAGACATTAGAGCTCCATCTAGGAGAATACAAAAGGATCATCTAGAATCCCAAGTAATTGGAGGTGTGAATGCTAGTTTATAGACTAGAAGGAGAATGTTGATCAATAAGAATCAATAAGACATAACTCTATTATCAAAGATTGAACCTAAAAAAATATTAGAAGCTAACAAAGATGAAAATTGGATATGTGTAATGGATGAATAATTTGATCAAATAATAAAGAATGAAACATGGGATTTGGTACCTAGGCCAAAAGATAAAAATGTGATAGGAACTAAGTGGGTATTTAGAAACAAGATGAATGAAAAAGGTGAGGTCACAAAAAATAAGGCTAGACTTATGTGTAAAGGATATGCTCAAGTCGAAGGAATAGATTTTGATGAGATAGTTGCTCTTGTGGCAAGAATGAAAGCAATTAGATTCTTCTTATCATATGCAAGCTTCAAAGGTTTTTAAAGTTTGCCAAATGGATGTAAAACCTACATTCTTGAATTGTAACTTAGATGAAAAAGTTTATATTGAGATACTTGAAGGTTTTTCCATGATAAATAATTAGGACTATGTTTATAAACTGAAGAAGGCTTTATATGGTCTTAAACAAGCTCCTAGAGCTTTCTATGATAGATTAGACAAGTATATATTGAGCCAAGGTTTCAAAAGAGGAGTAGTTGATAGTAATTTGTACACTAAGATAGATGACACTCATCAATTACTAGTGGTAGTCTATGTTGATGACATAGTTTTTGGATTTGATAATGATAATATGAGTAGAGAGTTTATAGATGCTATGAAGATTGAGTTTGAAATGTCAATGTTGAGAGAACTTTATTTCTTCTTAGGATCACAGATTAACTAACTTGACGCAGGGATATTCATTTCACAAATAAAATACATCAAGGATATGCTAAGAAAGTTTGACATATTGGATTGTGAGCCAATGAGTACTCTGATGATTATAGGATGCAAGTTAAGTAAATAAGATGACTCACCAAATGTTGATCAAACCTTGTATAAATCGATGATTAAAAGTATTTTATACTTTACTACTTCTAGGCCTGACATCATGCAAGCAGTAGGCCTTGTAGGTAAATTTCAAATTGATCATAGAGAATCTCACTTGAATTCAGTCAAAGAATCTTGAGATATCTCAAGAGCACTATAGAATATGGTTTATGGCACCTTAGGAACAAATAATTCACTCTAAAGACATACACTGATACAGATTGGGTAGGATGTGTGGATGATAGGAGGAGCACCAATGGTTGTGTTTTCTTCATGGGTGAATGCTTGGTGTCTTGGCTAAGCAAAAAATAAGCCTCTGTATCCCTATCAACTACAAAAGCTGAGTATATAGCTGCTGTTTCTTATTGTACTCAAGTAATGCGGATGAAACAAACTCTAGAAGACTATAAGGTAAGTTAAAATAGACCTTGTCCAGTCTATTGTGACAATAATAGTGTAATTTGTATCCTTAAAATTTTGTTATGCACTAAAAAACTAATCACATTCCCATCATATATCATTTCTTGAGATAAAAAGTAAGAAATCAAAATGTTAAGTTGGAATATGTGCCTACAAAAAAACTTGCAGATATTATGACCAAACCATTGACAAAAATAAAATTTGAATATCTAAGACAAAGATTGGAAGTCATCTCCTTATCTATAAATAATTATAAGGTCATTAGGTAAGAGGGAACAACAAGTTCATGAGATTTCTCCACAGGTTTATGATGAAAAACTTCAAGAGTTTTGTTCATGGACATTGGTCCTAAAAACATGTTTTAGTCAATTTTTGATGCTTGGGTTGATAGTTCAAATCATGAAGTATGAAGGTAAGGTTGATATGGGGTGTAGAGATGACTTGTTAAAATGTATTCCATGTGGTTTCATGCATTGGATTGGTCATAAGTAGCTCTAATGATCATTTGTTCTATTTGACCATTTTGCTCAGTATTCACTACCTAATATGAGCTCATCTTGAAAAATTGATGCTTTTGGGGTCTTTAAAGCTAACCAAGGATAGAGTATAGTTGGATTTGGTGTGTATAAGGTTAAGAAGTGCTATGAGTATGTTATAAGGCTTCCATGTTCATTCTAAGGTGTTTAGGCATAGTGACTGCTATGTACACAGGGTCTACAAACACATAATGATTGCTTCCAGGTGTCAAATGAGGATTGGTGAGTGTTCAAGGTAACTTTATGTCATGAAAAGTTATGCTTACCTCATTCATATGTGCTCTAGGTGTTTTTAGGGTTTGAAGGTTTCTTGAAGGTAAGATAAATATTTTTGATGCCTCTCAAGTATCACAATCTGTGCATAAGGGCTAGAAGGCTAAAAATAATTTCATGGTTCTATGGGTTCCCAAAAGAGTCTAACATCAAGATTTGATAAAAAAGTGTGTATTAGTGACCTCAAGGTGTGGAAGAAATTTTAGGAGTTAGTGTTGATTGGAAGGTGGTAAGTTGACCAGATTTATTTTTGATACCCTAATTTTTTCACCATGTGAGTTGGTGACCTTCCCAAGGGAGTTGAGAATTAAATCTACTTAATACATTGAAATGGCTAAAAGGGTACTCAACAAATGTTTCAGAATCATCTAGTAGTGTATGGTTTTTCTTCTGATTGAGGATTTGTACAAGTGGGGGGTTAATTGGCAGATTGAGTTATGAAGGAGCTTTCATAAAGAAAAGATTTAGATGATGATTCATGGCATGCATAAAGGGGAATATGACTGTATTATAGATATGAAATTTCATTCCATGAAAGTTCATATAAATAAAGTTATGGGCTTTGCAAAGTTCAGGTAGGGCTATAAGGCCTCTAGGCAAGGCTAGTGTAAAGAAATGAACTTTTTGGTCATTTTCTCTAAAATACAAGGCATGCTTATTCTAATATGAGTTTTTCAATCTATTTTGAACTTATTTCATGTTTTGAGAGTGGAGTGAACATCTGTTAGTGATCATAGAGTTGACTTGTGAGAGAAAATTTGAAGGTAACCATGAAATTTTATCATGGTTGGAGATGGTTTGAAGGTGATCAAGGGAAAAATAAGTTCAAGTGACTTAGGGGAAATCCATCTCAATGTTATTAAGGTGTGATCACTCCCATTTTCTTGATATTTTGTGTTTCTTCATATAACAGGGCATGGCCAAGATGGTATGTTGTCAATGAGCAAGACTGTGAAGATCTAGTAAGAAATGGTATGCACAATGATAGGGGGAGTTTATATCATATTTCAAAGGAGTTCCATTATTTATGTTGGATTTGAAAACATTTTAAAAAATTTTAGGTCCTCATAATCAATAGGTAAGTCCACTTTGTCATTGTGTCAAAGAGGGAGAAAGTGTTTACAAAGGAAGGGGTGTGTGCATCATTTTATGTTGGTGTTGACATCAATGACAAAGGGGGAGATTGTTGAGGTGTTTTGAATAATATCTCCAAGGTGTCAAAGAATTTCCATGAGGTGGAAAAGATGTTCATGAGGTGTCAAGGTTACTAGCTTGTCAATAACAAAGTGTGGTTCATTAGTCATACATGGATCTTTAGTGTTTAGCTGGATAGGTAGGTTAATGGATGTTGTTGATGATGTGATCATGTTACAGAGGCCTTATGGGGTGTCAAGAGTTATTAAAGTGATTTTTTAAGTGCAAGGTTTTCATTTGGTTCATCCTTGTGGTCATCTAGGCCTAGTTGGTCTTTTAGCAAATCAGTTTGAGTGAGTAGATTGATGACATCAAAATTCACACATGTAAAGCTATCATACAAAAATGGTCACATGGGTTTATTGAGGGTTTTACCTAGATCATGCATTTAAAAGTTTAGGACTTGATATGGTGTCTAGAAAAAGTTATGGTAATGCAAAGTTGGTTCCCTAGGCATATTTCTCTATTTTCCATACTTAGCAACCAAATTTGCATTAAAAAGTGATTGTTAGAATTCAAATATTTGAATTTAACAAAGGAAAACTATTCCTTTTTATTTTAGCTATAACTTTTGATGTTGGATGAATTTGATGCTGGTATAAAAATTAGTGGTAGAGAATTTCAATGGTAATCTAAGAAAAATAATTTGGAGGTTTGACTGGTTGTACACCTATATTTATTGTGATCTAATGTTGACTGAGGGTTTGACCTTCTGCAAATGACTCAAGAAGGATGTTTGAGTTTTTCTTGATGGTATTTGAATGTTTCAAGGTGAATTATATATTAAAGAGTGTTTTAGACTCACTGAGAACCATTTGTATATATTTTGGAGGTTTGACGAATTCATCTTTAGTATGAACAATTACTTACAAGTTGACTTTTTATTCATTCATTATGTTTTAATGTACAAGGAAAATGTTTGATAGATTTTACATATGTAGAGGTGAGTATGGGTGAATTTAAGCACTTGAAGATGTCTTTGGGGTCATGTGGCATGGACCTATATTCTTTGAAGGGGTTTTGTGTTCCTAGTTTTTCTCAGTGAAGTGCTAAAGGGGTGAATAGGTCTCCATGAGACCTAAAAGGCCTACTAAGGCCTAATTGAAAGGACTAGCTGCTTAAGCATGATATATGGATGCTATGGTCAACATATGGAGGTGGTATTAAGCTATGTCTTAGTAGGATATAAGCTTTAAGAATTAAGAAAAGTCTTATGGCTGACCAAGAAGGTAACAAACAAGTTTACTCTATAAAAAACAAAATCAAAGGTGATGGTTTATAGTTTTATGATGCAAAGTATAGTGAAGTGTGAGTGTGCTTGGTGGGTGGAATAAAGAGTAGAGTAGGATGAGGATTATGTGTATGACCTATAGGTCATATTTATGATGTTATAATAGTGTTTTAAGAGGATCCTTCCTAAACAAGTTAGCAGATAATTGAAAATACATGAAATAAACTATGAAATTAGTAATATATTAAATCAAACAAGTTAAACCTAATTACAATGGTTGAATTTTAGAATCAATGGATTCTTCGAGAGGGTAGCCTTTTTTGAGAAAACTCAATATAATAAATTCATGGATGCCTTCTTTGGCCTCAACACTTATATACTAAGTCTAATCTAAGTAACTACTACTTCCTATGAATGTGGGTTAAAATAAAATGATTATGGGATGGCTTACAAAGCATATGCATCCATAAAAACTATTACACTAAAAAAATAAAGAGAAGGGGTAGCATGGGTTCCTAACATCCCCTCCCTCTTAGAAAAAGCCTTGTACTCAAAGCTTCAAATGTGAGAATTGGTGCTAAATCTGAAATAGTGGTTCCCATGTTACATCTTCTGGTTGCATTTCATTCCACTAAATTAAAACCTCTATGATGGAGTGGGAGTGAAGTTCGCATGTACACCTATCTAAGATTTCATCCAGATTAAGAATGATGGATCTTTCATTATTAAGTTTTGATAAAATAGTCTACACCCTGATGTTTTTGTACCAAAAAATTTATTCATATAATAGACATGAAATAGTAGGTGAAGTCAGAAAGAAGGCGGGATCTCCAAATTATAAGCAATCGACCTAATCTTTTGGAGAAACTTATAGGGCCCATAGAACTTGGGAGCTAATTTATGGTGCCATTTGAGTTTTAAGGAGGATTTTTTGTATGGATATAGGCAAAGAAAAACCATATCACCTACTCAAAAAGTATTCTCAGAATGGTGCCAATCAACCTATTATTTCATTTGATTTTGTGCCATATGAAGATTGTTCCATAAGGTGCTAAGGATCTGATCCCAAGTTTAGAGAATCATGTCAACTACTTGATTTGATGAACTACTGGAGGTATACAGAATTAGCACTAGTGGTACTTGATCATAGACTACTTCATATGGAGTCATTTTCATGGAAGTGTGGTAGGAGGTATTGTACCACTATTTAGTGAGAGAGTCACTTTGCCCACTAATGTTGTTTTTCTGAGGTGAAGCAATAAATGAAAGTTTCCAAGCATTTATTTATAATTTTAGTCTATCCATCCATTTGGGGATGATACCTAGAACTCATCTTCAGTTGGGTGCCAATGTGATGAAATAATTCTGTCCAAAAATGGCTAGTGAAAGTTACATCATGATATAAGACAATGGATCCAAGAATGCCATGAAGATAGAAAATATGGTCCAATAAAATTTATGTGACTATGGAGGGGGTATAGGGATGGATGAGGGCACAAAAATGACTATATTTTGAGAGGTGATCAACCATAAACAAGATCATTATTTTTTCTCTAGATTTAAAGAGCCCCTCAATGAAATCCATAGAAATATTAGTCTAAATCTTGGTAGGGTTGGGCAAGGGTTAGATCAACCTAGGGATGAGTGTTGTTTCACCCTTGTTACATTGGAAAGTATCACATTTAGCCACCATATGTTGAATTGCCTTTTTTATTCCTTTCTAAAAGAAGTTACTTCGTATCTGATCATAAGTTTTGAAAAATTCTAAGTGCCTTGCAGATGGAGAAGGATGGAGTTCATAAAATATAGCCTGCTGAAGATTTGTGATTTAGGGAAGCACCGAATGACCTTTGTATCATAGATAAGCACCATAATAAGAATAATGTGGTATAATAGAGGGGTTAGTGGTAAACTATTGAATGATTTAAGATAATGAGGAGTCATTGACATACCCCTACTATACAACATCCAACCAATTTGGAATAGGCATGAAAATAGTTGAAAGATAAGTTTGGTTCACAAATGTTTGAGACAAACCATCAACCACAATATTGTCCTTACACTTCTTATAAGTGACCTCATAGTCATAACCCATGAGTTTGTTGACCCATTTATTTTGTGATAGGGTAGAGACCCATTGTTTTAGGAAATATTTCAAACTTTAGTGATCAGTTTTTATGCAAAAATAATTCCTTGGTAGGTATGGCCACCACTTCTATACTTCATGCAAAATGACCATTATTTCCTTATCATAAGTAGAGATTACTAAATTATTATCAAAAAGGGATTTAATAGTAAACATAATGGGTCATCCTTCTTGGAGGAGAACAACACCAAGTCTATTACCACAAGCATCACTCTCAATAGTGAAGGTTTTGGTAAAATTTGGCATAACTAGAGCATGTGTAGTACACATAGCTTATTTCAATTCTTCAATTGCACACTCAATAACTTATGCCCATGTAAAATAATCTTTTTTCAACATAGCTATCAATAAAGCTACAATATTCTCATAATCCTTGACAAACTTGCAATAGTATTCAATCAACCTAAAAAAAACATGAAGGCTCTTGAGTGTCTGAGGATGAGGCCAATTTGTCATGGCAGTTATTTCTTCAGTATCAACTCAAAACCTTTAGGTTAAAAATTTACTTGAGATACTCTACTTTATCCTATCCAAAAGCACATTTGGACTATTTTTCATAAAGATGATGGTTAGAGAGAAGTTGCAGTATGAGCTTCAGATATTGGAGATGCTAAGACCGTGTTTTACTATAGATGAAGCTATCATCAAAGAACATTAAAATGAATTTATGTAGGTAGGGTCAGAATATTTTATTCATAAATACCTAGAATTTCAAAAGAGCATTAGTGAGGCCAAAGGGCATGATCAAAAACTCATAGTGGCCATCATGTGTGTAAAAATATATCTTAGAGTTATCTTCATGAAGCCTGATCTATTGATATCTAGAGTAGAGATGTAACTTGGAGAAAAAATGAGCACCATGAGGCTCATCAATAACAAGGATAAAAAACTTATCCTTTATTATGACATGATTAAGTAATGGAAGTTAATACAGAGGCACCATGACCCATATTTTTTCAAATAAGGAGAACTAGGGAAGAATATGGGCTGGTACTGGGATGAATAATACTTTGATTTAGTAAGTCTTGAATGAGCATCTCAATCTCAATATTTTTATAAAAGTGGGTACCAATAGGGCATGATGTTGGGAGGAATGCTTCTAAGAAGGAGTTGAATATGGTAGTCCTCTAGCTATGAAGTTCATAATCCCACTGGTTTTGAAAAGATACATGCATACCTATACAGAACGGTTTATAGATCAAAAAGAGTAGTAAAGACCATTGATGGTTACATTTAAATGCAATGAAGCTAGGTAATGATACCATGTGAATTCTTCTTAACAATTTTTTTCATGTAATGTGAACTTATGATGATGAGAGACCTCAGTTGTAATATTTTCAATGTGTGTTTTGGCCTATTGTTTAAAAATTACATCCAAAGTTTAGCAAAATTATATAAGATGGGTCTAAGTGTGTGTAACCATTGGGCTCTCAAAACAACATCACATCTATCTAATGGCAATACAAACATGTTAAAGCACAAGTTATAATATCCAATAGAGATAAACATATTGTGACAATTCCTTTTGTAAAGTAATGTGCCTCCATTGGCAATCATGGCTTTAAATTTAGAGCAAATATAGAGAAAATAATCAACCTATTTGGCAATTCGAGGGTCAATGAAGTTATGAGTGCTACCAAAATCAATGAGTATTATGAGATGAAACTTCTCAAAGTAACCCCTGACTTGTATGGTTTATGGGGTGGTGACTCTTGCTAAGGTATGAAGAGACATCTTTGGTTGGTCTTCTTAAGAAGCAAGTTCCATAATTGACTGAGCTCTTTTAGATCATCTATTGTATCTTAAACATCTTTTCAATCTTTAGTTTTGGGTGGAGACTCCACATCTAATAGGTAGAGATTTTTCTTGACACATCAATGTACTTGAGTGAATTTATCATGGTAATTATAATAGTCCTTTTTCTCTATAGGCTCACATCTCTGCTTCAGTCAAATGCTTGATACGAGTGGTTCTAGGGGATATAATTATTTGAGATCATTGTAGAGCTATATTTTTGACTAGAGAAAAATTAGATTTGAATCAATAATGTGTTATGATATTGTTTTCTACCAACTTAGTCAACCTTAAGGCTTCCATCATCATGTTGGGCTAGAACATTTTGACCTCAGATCGAATTACATCCTTCAGTCCATTGACAAAGCAATTCCTAAAGAATTTATCGAACAATCCCTTTATGTGATTGGATAATTTTTCAAATTCTATTTGATACTATCTCATGGTTTTTATTTGAAGTTTAGTGAGTGCTCCAATGAAGTCATCAAAAGCACTAAGGCCAAATTATTGGAAAATGAGGGTAAAAAATTGGTCCATATGGGCTTGTCATGAGCCTTGGTATACCAATGATACCATTGAAGGGCTTCATGTTCCAAGTGAAATGAAGCAAGTGGGACCTTGTTGAAATCAAAGGTATTATGCATACTAAAATATTATTTTATTTGATCAATCCATTTAGTTGGATCTACATCATTGAATCAAAGAAAATTAAGCTTTGACCCATGAAAATTGCTGAGAGAAGAAAACATGGTGTCTAAAGAGGAGTCTGGATGCTGTCTATTGTTCATGGTGGCATGTTGAATACTAAGGTTGAGAATTTTTTCATCAAGATCTTTGATGTGGGTCTTAAAGGTGGCAAGTTCATCCTCCATATTTTTTTCACTTGTTCAGGTTACTACCATGAATAGAATAAGAGTTTTTTTTAATTTTTTTGTAATGGGTAGGAAAACTAGAGTTAAGACATGTTTTATAAGGGAATTTTTTAATTTGGAAAAAATCAAAAGAGGTAAAGGTACTTTTACTATTTTTTTTGCATAGTGAGAATATGATTGACAAAGGTGAAAGCAATTTTAAGAGTGAAAATGAAAAAAAAATAGAAAATTTATCAAAAATGGATAAAATATTAGAAATGGGAGATGGACACTGTAAAATTTTTGTGGAAAATAGACAAAGATAGAAGTTATGGTAAAACCCAAAAAAAAAAAGAAAATTGAGATTTGTGGGAATTAAGAGTGGAATCGAGATATGGGACCTCAAGGAAGAAAATGCAGAGAATAAAATTTTAGGTGTCTGGATAAACTTTGAAGATCAATGGGGCTATAGATGGAAATATATGGCAAAAAAATAATTTTTTTTATCAAATGTCTAGCCACAGGTCCTTTGAGAGTCTATTGATATTTTACTGATAGTTTTCTAAGATTGATAGGATGAAGATTTGCTAGATTCTGGTTTCTATCAACTATCTAAATTCAAGTCCTCTGAGAGTCCTTTGATACTCTATTGATTGATATTTTAAGAGTCTGCTAGGAATATTTTGAAATTAATAGAATGGGCCCCAAGTTTCAATCGCTACCTAACATTTTATAGATATCTCTCTTTCTATCAATGTTGTCTGAGTGAGTACTAATTTTCAAAAAAATGTTGGCCATAGGTTTACCTCTAAGCAAGAGCTCTTCGTTTTCTTCACAGGTGAGAACTACTCAATAGGGAAGGGGTTGTTACCCATTTTGCTGGTAGGTCCTCTTAATGGGCCGACTACTTTGGGGTTCCTAAGGTACTCCTCACAATGTGTTTACAGATTTCACCTAAGCACTTCCCATAATTATGTAGATAGGTTTTTTTTATCTTGATTTGAAATAGATTATTATGATGTGAAATCAAGTTATGTAGTAGTACAAAGTTAATAATTTATAAAAAATACTTAAAGGAATTATGCAACAGAACAGAGTTTAGACTTGTTTAAAAAAAATTATCCTTGGAAAGTGCCTCGATACCAGATGAGAGGATCCTTCCTAAACAAGTTAGCAAATAATTATAAATACATAAAATAAACTATTAAATTAGCAATATATTAACTCAAACAAGTTGAATTGAATTACAATGGATGAATTATATAATCGCTAGCCTATTCAAGGGGGAAACTTCATTTGAACAATCTCAATATAATAAATTTGTGGATGCCTTCATTGGCCTCAACATTTATATACTAAGTCTAATCTAAGAAGCAACTACTTTACATGAATGTGGGATAAAAAAATGATCATGAAATGACATAAAAAACATATGAATTCATAGTAACTATTATAATAATAAAATAAAGAGAAGGGGTAACACAGGTTTCCAATATGTTCTTGTAGGGTTGAATATTAAATATGAGTGAAGAAGTATAGAGTGATCCAAAAGGGTGTTTTGGATGCATTGCTTGTGTGTGAAGGCTTGAGAGAGTGTGAAGGATTTAAGAGAGGTATTATACATTATTTTTTCATCAGATTAGAAGGAAATCAGAGTTCTAAAGTTATTGATATCAAAGGTGTTGTGTTGATTCTCAACATCTAGAACAAGTTGGTGATTTTTCATGCTTAGGGGTGGGTGTTCCTTATGAAGTGGGTGATTCATTAAAAGTTCTATTGTTTATGATCTCTTATAGGGCAATAATACATGTGTTTTCAAGTGTGAGAGTGGGTTTTATCTTCTATGAGGATTTCTCACATAATTCATGTGTTATGTGTCATTGATTTTATATAAATTTTTGTGTGAATGATCTATATGCTTCATAAATGTTTATGATTAAGTGATTAAGAGGTTAAAGTTTTGAATTGAATTTGAATTTATTTCATCACTAATTCAACCCCCCTCTTATTAATTATTGTAGACACTAAAAAACTACACACAATAGCTTTTGATGTCAAACTATCTTTTAACCTTCATCTCGATCTCACGTCTAGTGAACCACTTAGTCAATTAGACTTGTCTACTAACTTGACCCCATTAAACCCCTAAATTAACACATTTAATTCACCATTTTTTTACTTAATTTAACTCATTTTATTTTGGTCTCTCGATCTTTGATGGTCATCCTAACCATCGATGGTTATCTTGATCATCAATGATCAGGTCTCCAAGACTGATTTAAAGTTTTAAAACATTGACAATATTGTGTGAGATAAGTATCTCCATAAATGACAACTTTATTTTAAAACTATATTTAAAATATCATGATATTTGCAAATTTATCCCCCGATCAAATTAGTAACTTCTTGCATCCTAATTAGCAACTTCATCCTATTAAAAGAGAAGAGGAGGAAGTGAAAGGGATCCACAATCAACAATCCACAATCCAAGTTCTCTTGTGTACAGGTATCTATCACCCTTTTAACAAGTAATAAAAATCACTAGAGACCCAAAGCTCTATTGAAATCACTTTTTAAATCCAACTTTGGCCTTCCATCATCAAGTTTCAAGTATTTTTTACTTGTTTTTGTCGATTTATCTTATTTATAACCTTTCTAGCCTATCACACCCATCAGTATCTTATTATCCACCCCTCAAACCCATAACAGACCTCTATTTACCCAAATACCCAATTTGCACCTTCTTTTTTGATCATTCCAAGATTTACATAGGTAACTACTGATGAGTAACACAATCACTGACAGCCACTTTAACTGTTGACAGTTACCCAACCACCAATAGTCAACATAAACCGCTAATGGTTCACCTGCCCATCAATGGCCACTGTGGCATAAAAATATAACAAGCTATTTATAGCTCCATAACCTTAGTCAGACCTAAATTTCTTTATTTTTGTCTGATTACAATAGTTTTTTTGATATTTTGGACCAAACCTGACCCTTTTAACATAAGTATTGACCATCTTTGCTATTTTTGGTCACTTTTTTGTTAACTAGCATTCTACTTGCTTTTAATTGCACTTCATTTATCTTATACAACTACATCTTTACTTTATCATTTCCAACCTAATTGTTATAACAATGGATTGACAACCTCCTGAGCAAGTAATATGCTTCTTGAATCTAGCTCACATTAGGCAATCCACTCAACTACCCATCTAACAACCCATTTTATAGTGTCTTTCTGATATGTAGGTTATTATTTCCAAGATAAAGAGGAGTTCCTATTATCATCTAGATTCATGTGTGCACTTTACCAAGTATTCTTCTACACACCCTATTACTAGTTTTATTATTTGCTTTTAAAATTAAGAAATGAATGAAATTAATTGAAACATTTTGGCACATCTGGTGGGACCCAATTATTTTTTTCTTTTTTATTGTTTTTCATCAAATGAAATTTGAGAATTTCTTTTTGGACTTAAAATGAACCTCTTACATACATTGATTACTTGCTTGTCTTAGTTCATCTTGAATCTTAGAAGGTAAAGTAATTAATAGTAGCGTTAAAACTTATTATCACATATCTAAACCAAATCACAAAACAATTAACACATAAAAACATACCTGAGACAAGACCTGACTAGGATTTCATCACCTAGCGGTAACCTTACCCCTTCTCAAATATCTTACTTAGATTTTACCACCAAGGAAGAATCAACTCAACTCTTTGGTTGAGTATAAACTCTTAACTAGATATATTTTGGCTAAACACCTGACACTCTTACCACTGTGGGATCATGAAGTGAGAGGATAGGCCCCAATACCAAACCACATACTAAAGTTTTACATAAATTTCTCTCTTAAATGTTTGAACTCAACTTGAAACCAACCTTAGATTACCTCTTTAGTACCCAATCTACAAGCCAAATTATCTCTTCATACTTTCTAAGGAATAAGCCAAAAGCAATCTAAAAGGAATCCTAAGATTTAATGCACTTTTGGTGTATGCATTGTTTACCTTGAATTCTTTTCTTTTGAGTGTTCTTTGTTTGAAGTGTGAGTTTTATCATATTATTTCTTATTTTCTCACATGGTCTTTGCTATACGGTAGCTGAGAAACCAAACCAATCAACCACCACCTTCTTCTTCCTCCTCCATGGAATATAACTCTAATGATGAGGGTTCACCTCATTTTCTCCCCTCCTACCATAATCTCAATTGTTTCTGAGGGTGATGTGAACTTCACTACCTTGATAATAATCCAATGGCCCTTTAACATTATCTTAATAACTTACCTTACCATACCTCTTTTACTTCAGTTCCTTTTATGGACCCTCCTTATGGTATGCCTCCCCATCTTATGGTGGGTACGACCTCAACCCAACCTTTGCTGACCGAAGTCTCTTCTTCTAACATCTCATCTACTACCACTACTCAAACCCAATACAATATTCCAACCTCTAACAAAACACCTCCTACCACCCCCAACACTTCACATGTAGGTTCAACTTTACCTCTAGTTACCTATACTCCACCTACTTTGGGGTTATCTTCTACCCCTATTTCCACCCTTCCCTTCATTATAACTAATCCACCAACTTCTACCTCATTTCAAAACTTGGTGCTCTATATCCCTCAAACACTTCCACCCATTAGCACTAAAGTCAGCACCCAACCTCAACTTACTCAACCTCAACCCATCGCCTCAACCCTATTGTTAATTCAAAGCACATGCATCCCTCAACAAGTATCCATGAAAACTTATCAATATATCACTAATGCACAAGGGTACACAACACCTTCTACCCAACCATTTGTACCAATCAACACTTATGTGGCACCGTCTCAACCTCTTGTCACCACTTACCAATATGTGTCTTCTTCATCACCTTTTACCACCTATCCATACATAGCTGCCATCCAAACTCAACAAAATTTACCCCTTAACTATGCAGCTTCCCAACCCCAACTAGATTTGATCAAGATCTTAATGGATAAAATGACTAACTTGGAGTCCTCTATCTCTAGGTCTCATAACCTCTTATCCTACGATCAAATTTGTAATAAACCCATTCATCTATCCATGCCCATTCATTCATATCCTCCTCAATGGGAATTTCCCAAGTTTTCCAAAATTTAAAGGCAATGGGGACCCCCACCAACATTTGAGAGCATTCCATCATTTTTGTTATTTAATTGCATATAATGATGCTCTCCTTCTTCGAGCCTTCCCCATGTCCTTATCAAGACCCACCCTTGATTGGTATAGTACTCTTCCCACACACTCCATCTTTTATTTCTCCTAATTGGCCCAAATATTTTTAGAGCATTTCTCAGTAAATATATCTAAAAAGGTTTCTATTACAAACCTCTATTCTATTAATCAATTTTATGATGAATCAGTTATTTATTTCATGGCTAGATGGAGAGGTCTCATCAACCAACTTTCTTTCTCCTTACCCCAACCTAAATTAGTTGAACTCTTCTCTTAGGGTTGTGCCAAACATATTTCCCCCACCCTTCAAGTTCAAACCTTCAAACATTTTGATGAGGCATTCACCATGGCATGGAAACTACAAAACCGAGCCATTGATGAAGGGAAATTGAAATTATGGAACAAAAACTCTAGTTTTAAATCTAATGATCCTTCCTCTACCAAAACCACTAACCAATCTAATAGCAAAAAAAAAGCATCCACAAACTCAATTATTATAAAAATTTCTTCACCTCCAACTATCAACCAATCATCATGAACCAATTCTTCCAACCCTCCCTATCAACACAACCAAAACCAAAACCAAGCTCCTCCAAAACAATACACTCATATTGGAGAATCTTATGCATCAGTTTTGGATAAATTTCTCAAAGCTAACCTCATCAAACTTCCACCTATTAAACCACCCCAACAATTTGATGCTTCTCACCCTGTACCTGGGTGGTATAATGAAAATGACCATTGTGCCTTTCATTGAGTCATAGGACATGACATTAATAGATTCAATACCTTCAAAATTCTTGTCCAAAACTTCATTGATAGTGGAGAACTTGTGTTTGATAATCATAATGTACCTCCCAATCAGTCCCTTAACCTTTTTTATAAGCCTTTTCCCAATCATGTTCGTACCCAACACCATGATAACCAACCCAAATCATCTCATTCTAATGAGGCACATAAAATCAATGTTATTAATAATGAGCCCATTATTGAAGAGACCATTACCTTAATCACCCAAATGAAAGTAGAAAACTCACCCCCTAGTCTTTTAGATACTCAAATGGAGGAATCAACCACTCCTCTCTCTCCACTTGATGAGACCTTACCTGTATCTACTTCTCCTTTAATGGAAACACTGAAGGAGACAACCATTGCTTTAACCATTTTTTCTTCTTCTAGTCCACCCATTCAAGTGGTAGAATCTTCCTTCATTCCCTTAAACACCCAAATAAGGGAAACAACTGTGTCCATTCTTTCACTTTGGGAAAACACACCCAACTCCCCCATCATAAAACCATCCATGCCCTCTTTGGAAACTATCCCAAACCAAGAAAAAGTTACCTCATCTACCCAACCACCAATTTTGGAATCATCCATTAAAAATAAGGATAGAGAGACCATTCCCTCTTCTCGAACTAAGGGATTAAGCTTTAAAACCAATGACTAAGGAACTAAACCCATCTACAAGCCCTTATTTAGGCTAGTCTAAAGTTTAGAGTTCACTTCCTAAACCAACTTTGATAGAGCCACCTTTTGGCATCATCTTGGACTCCCTTATCAAATCAAATCTAAATCCTCAAATTCACTTGAATCCACCCTTAAATTCAATATTACCTCTTCACTAAATACCTCTTCTAAAACCATAAGTGAAATATCCCAACGACCTCCACCTAAAATTGTCGAATTGTCTTATGCTTCTCTTACTAAACTAGTCAAAAATTTGGGAATCCTTCCCACACCTAGCCATACTCACCCCTCTTTGAAGTTAGATTTAACACCATCTATTCCACCAAAGAAGCCCTCAACCAAACTAACTAAGAAGGTAGAGTTACCTAAACTTCCACCTTGAATTAGACCTATACCACCTCCTTCCCACTTACCTTCCATCTTAGGACCCCATCCTTCTACCATCCCAATTACCTATTCTTCCTCTAAGAAACCATCCCCCTTTTCTCTACCTACACCCATCAAATCCTCTATTTCTCCATCATTTTTAACTAACCTATCTACCTCTAATTTTATACATGTAGTTAAACCTTCATCATCCAAGTCTTACGTATTCAAATCTTCAACCTCTAAACTAACCATGACTAAGCAATCCCAACTACATACTAAAATCATTCCTCCAACTATAACTTCCATGGTAAAATCTATGCCCAAGAATGTTCCCATCCCTAAATTTATAAACCCATCACCTCCAACACCTTTGAATGAATCCTACTCAACTATCTTATAAAGTTTGATAAAAAATTCTTCCATTAGCTTACCACCTATCAAACCATTCTACCTTTCCAATACCAAACCCTCCTAGTTCAATGATAACTTGATCTTTGCACACCATAGGGTATTGAGATATGACATGGAAAAATACAAAGCTCTACAAGCACTTATTCATAGCCTATGTAATGAGGATGATTTATTATTAGTTGAACCCTTCTTACCCCCATTACCAATATTACCATCAACCTAAGCTACCCAACCTTTACCTACTCTCCCACTTATACCCAAGGATGAGAAGGAGGAACTAAAGCAAGCATCAAACCTAGAAAACCCCCTTATCCAAACTATTCATGTGGTTACACAATCCCAAGCCTAATAGAAAGATAAAAGAAAATCCAAAACATCTATTCCATGGACTTACCCTTCAACCCCTCAACCTTAAAACCAAAACCAAACACCTAAAAATTCACCTATGCCACCACAAATACCCAAATTATCCATTTTGGGACCCTCTCCCTCTAACCCATCTGAATATATTAAGCATATCATGTTGAAACAACTTCATCAAACACTAGTGAAAATGAGCCTTTATGAAATAGTCAACACCTCACCCTACCATTATTAGACATTGATCACGACTCTACATTCTATAGAGGTTTAACTAGATGATCCTTAACCTCTTACACCCTTTGTTGGATCCCTCCAACTTTCCACCCTCATCACCTTTTAGGATTATGAAATACTTCTCACTCATCCTAAGGATTTTGATCATCCTCTCTTCATCACAACATACATCAATCAAACCTAAATCAAAAGGGTGATGATTTATGGAAGATATAACATCAACATTATCTCCTCCCATGCATATGACCAACTTTAGCTACCTAAAAATATCATGTAAAAAAGTATAGTTGTCCTTCACTCCTTTTTTGATACCATGGCCATTACCTTAAAGATCATTGTCCTCCATATCCGCTTAGGGCATCGTACCATTCCTAAACTATTTTACATTATAGAGGGTGATTTCTAATACAATGTGTTACTAAGATGCCCTTGGATCTATGCTATGAGTTGCATCCCTTCCACCTTACACCGATGTGTCAAATTTTAGAATGAGTGACAAGTTATTACCATCAAAGTTGATCCTAGTCCCTTTGCCTCTTACAATATGACATACCAGCCTAATGATATTCTTTTCCTCCTTTATCTACCTTGAAACCAACTTCTAAAAAACCCACCCCATTGACCAAAACCATCAACACTCCTACTCATAATAATGATGAAGCTTTAACTAGCTCATCTATCCCTTCATCCTAAATTTTGGTTGAGGACCCCTTGCAATCCACATTTCAATAACTCTCTCTTGGGGAATATCATCTTTTAGCTTTAGATGCTTTCCCTACTCAATAAGAATATGGGAGTCTCAAATATGACCCTTCTTATTATCTCAACATTAGAACCATCATCCCTTTTGAGCTCCCCAACAATCAAACAAATTTTATCTATGGGGGACTTGATCAACCACTTCTCCCTCCCACCATTACCCTATTAATCTAACCATTCACCACCAATTTTTCTTACTTGGAAAAACCATCCTTTGCCAAAGTTTACCTTTATTAGTGAATTTAGAAGGGGTTTGGTCTTGTCCTCTATAAATAAGGACCTCATGAGTTACCCATAATCAAAACCCAAAAACCTTGTGAGCTCTTCAGCCTTGGGTTTGTACCACCAAAAGAACCCACCTCATCAAATCCCATTACCACTATCGATGAAGAAATTCCATCCTCACCAACCCCATCTCCCTCTAAATTTGAGGATTCCAATATCATCCCATCTAACTTTTTTTGATCAATACCATTAGTTTAGGCCCCCTAACCTATCAAAAGGGTAGCTAAACTAAAACCCTTCATCTCATCCATCTTAAAATGATTAAACATGATTCTCCTACCATCAACACAATCCAACATCAAGATGATGAGTCCATTCTTGCCTACCTCAGTGTGGGGATTCTTCAATTCATAAATCTCTCCCTATTGAGAATCAAACTATGCTGAATGAATCCATTATTGATGTTAACTTGAGTACTCATGATAACCCCCATATCATCAAAATCAGCCAATCTTAAAACTCTACCAAGAAAGAAGATTACCCTTTTTTCCTTTAAGATCGTATCATAGCATTTGCTTGGTCCTATTAGGATATACCTAGAATTTACCGTTCTATTACCCTCTACAATATTGTTACACATCCTGAGGCTAAACTAGTTTGACAAAAGCTTCATAGAATGTATCCTTACATATCCCTTCTTGTTAAAGAACTTTAGTGTCTCTTATCTGTCAAATTCATTCAACCTATCGACTATCCATGATGGGTTTCTAACATCATTCCCATCACCAAGCCCACAAGACGTCTTCACCTCTACATTAAATTTCATGACCTCAACCTCACATGACCAAAATATGACTTTCCTTTGCCAAACATCAACCAACTTGTTGATATTATAACTGGTCATGAAATATTATCTCTCATGGATAGTTTCTCAGGATATAACCAGATCTTGATTTCCCCCAAAGATCACTATAAAAATTTATTTATTACCCAATGGGGAACCTTCTACTACAAGGTCATGCCCTTTGAAATAAAGAATGCTAGAGTAACTTATTAGTGAGCCATGACCTATATCTTTCATGATGTAATCCATAAAATCATAAAGGACTATGTGGATGATCTCCTTAGAAAATCCAAACACTGCAAGGATCACCTAACTATTATCACCATCATCTTTGGCTGACTAATCCATTATCATGTCAGGCTCAATCCCAAGAAATATATCTTTGGGGTCTTATCCATAAAGCTTCTTGGTTTTATTATCTCTCTCTATGGAATCAAAATAGACCCTACCAAATTTAGATAAATCTTAGAGATGCCTCCTCCTACCAACCTTACGCAACTTTGTAGTATGTAGGGTAAACTTTAATCCATCTATTGCTTCATATCGTAGTTATCAGATAAATGCCAACCCTTCCACCACATCTTAAAGAAAGATAATTATTTTAAGTGGACCAAGGAATGTCAACAAGCCTTTGATTCAATCAATGAGTATCTTATTTCCCCACCTATCCTCATCCCTCATAAGGAAGACCAACCATTTTACTTATATATATCTACTATAGACCATTACTTAGGGACAATGCTTACTCATCATGATGAACAAAATAAACAATAAGCTGTCTATTACATCATCCATACCCTTATCAAATATGAAACTCAGTATAGCCATCTCAAAAAACTCTACCTCACCTTAGTTTTCATGGCCTCCAAACTTTGTCACTATCTTTTTAATCATAAAAAATATGTCATCACCAACATTGAAACCCTCAAGTATATGCACTCTAAGCCATACCAAAACCAATGTATGGCTAAGTGGCTCATGATACTAGCTAAGTTTGATCTTGAGTTCCTTTTGTAAAATTCCATTAAAGGACAAGTCATCATTGATCAATTAGATGAATCTCCCCTATTAGATAATCAAAAAAAGAACCCACCTCAAATGACCATGTTCTTTGATGGCTCGAAATGCCAACATGGTGGGGGTGTTAGAGTGATTCTCATTCCCCTTAAGGGTGAAATTCTTCCCCTTTATTTTAAAATTGACTTTGAATGCACCAATATAGATTAATATGAAGCCCTAGTCATAAGCCTCCAAACTGCCCTAGCCTTGAAAGTCAAAAAAATCAATATCTTTGGTGACTCCTAACTAGTCATCAATCAGGTCAATGGATCTTATCAATGTAAAAAGGATGTCCTATTAAAATACAAACAACTCATAGACACACTCTTAGTATCATTTGATCATTACATTATTCAATCAGTTCCTTGATCTACCAAAAAATTTGTAGACATAATGGCTCGCCTTACTTCCCAAATCCCATCTTAGCTGACTGAATCCAAATTATTTGTCACCATACATTATTTTATCACACCCTCATATATTAGTTCTAATCTTCCTACCATTTGTTGTATGGAAACAACTCCTTCCAACATTTGGTATGACCAAACTTTCAACTACCTTAACCTTGGCATTATTCCTCCCAAACTTTCAAAGAATACTCGAAGAGCTTTTTTTCAGGGTACCTCTCATTATACCATACTAGGGGGAATCCTTTATAAATGTGGCTTTGACAACATCCTTCTCTGTTGTCTACATATCCATAAATCTTCCCATGTTATCAAAGAAACACATGATGAAATATGTGGGGGACACTTTAGTGGCCTAGCCTTCTTTAAGCGTATTCTTTGCCTTGGCTACTTTTGGCCCTCCCTCAATCAATATTACTATGACTATTTAGAGAAGTGTGTCAAACATCAACAAAATGCTAACTTACATCATGCACTTACCTATGAACTTCATGTATCTATAGACTATTGGCCCTTCTCACAATGGGGTCTTGACCTTATTGGGGAAATCAATCCCCATTCTTCACAATGACACCAATATATCATTATTGCTACTAAATATTTCACCAAATGGGTTGAGGCCATCCCTCTTATCTCAAATAGAGCTAAAAAAATTATTGACTTCATTAATCACCATATCATTTGCTGCTTTAGTGTTTCCCATAAGATCATAGTTGATAATGACAAATCTTTTAAAAACTAGAAAGTCCAAGGTCTATATGATGCTTTGGGCATCAAGTTAAGATTTTCTTCACCTTATCATCCATAAGTGAATAGATAGGTAGAATATTTTAAAAAAAATCTCATCAAAATGATCACCAAAGTGGTTAGTGTTATAGGTCAGGAATGGTACTTACACATCCCTTTCGCATTATGGGCCTATCACACTAGCATTTGAACCTCTATGGGTGCTACCCCTTTCTCTCTCATCTTTAACGTAGAGGTAATATTGCCTATTTAAGTCCAAATTCCCTCTCTTTATATATCCTTGCATGAAATCCTTTTTGAGAGTGACTATCATCAAGAACATCTCACCCATCTTGAACTACTTGATGAACATCTCCTTCGCATTGCTTAATCATCTTCATGTCTATCAGGAATGACTCAAGTGTGCATACAACAAACACCTAAAAGAGTGAGAGTTAAACATTGGAGATCTCATCCTTAAGAAAAACCAACATGTAACTAATATGGAGAAAATAAAAAGGGGTAAGTTTGATTTAAATTTGGCTTAGACCCTACATCATAACCCATAAGTATGGATCAAGAGCTTATCATTTGTCTTCTCTTGAAGTCAAACTAGAACCTAAGCCTCTCAATGCTTCACATTTACATCCTTTCTATTATTGAAATAAGGATTGAACTCACCTTTGTGTCTAACATAAGATTGTCCCTTGGTTTATGAGATTTTTACCTCCTTTCACTGACCTATTACTAATCCCCTTGGGAATAACTAATTACAACATAAAACTATGTGATTATCCATCACAATTATAGCCTAATACTAAGCATAGACACCATGAATCTACCCATGGCATGGTTCTCATAGACACTTTTCATCTCTAATCAAATGGAATCCCATGATCAATGGTCTTTTAAAACACTTTCCCCATCTATCACTCATCTTTTGTGCTAAAGTTCTACCTCCATAAAGATAAACCTTTAAGCCTAAATAGACTTGTCCATGTCTAATATTGCATTCAAAATCACTTGGGTCCATATCTCTAGCATTGTAAACTACTCCTTTGAAGGAAAACTACCTAATAATTATAAGTTGATTAAAAATAGACCACTCCGTTGAAGGATAGCTATAAAAGTCTAATTCTAGACCACTCCCTTGAAAGATGGCTAAGAAATAATCATCTGAAGCTTCTTACATTGATCAACTTCAACAACTTATCAAAATAATAAAAGCAAAAAACAACCGTATGTCAAAATCAAAGTAAGTAAGTTGCAATTAGCTCCTATAAGTACCATTTATAGACTTCTCGCATCGATAAATCTACACATTATCTTAGTATGCTACAATCAGATCCTATATAGGGTATTTATAGACTTCCTGTATTGATTAGTCTATATTTTATATTAAGGCATGGACTTGTCTATTATAATTTTTAGTTCACCTATATAAGGGCCAAGATAACCAATATTAGATTACCTTTTCACACATTTAGCATTCAATCCCTTTCCCTTCAATCCCTTTCTCAAACCAAGGGACTAAGAGCTTACTTGATGTAAAGTGATCAAGAAACCTTCTTTCCCAATCAAAGCATGCTCATGAAAAGCATTTGACATGCTTATGTTCACTAAGTCAATCTGACTATGTTTTCTTATTTTTAGGTCCTCACCAACCCAAAACATCATGCCTGTTCTTTGCCCTCCATTAGTTTAGGTGAACATATGTCTCATAACTCTTACCTCTTTCTTACATTTAGTTTGTTATCAACACCTAATTTATGTGCTTTCATTATATTCCCATAGTAAATCTATACATGCAAACATTATTCTCATCAACACAATCATAACATTATGAACCATGAACAGAAAAAATATAAACCATATCCTATCCATACATAAAACATCAAAACTTTAATTCATAAATAATCACCACATTCCATTATACGATCATAACAACATATTATCCTCATCAAACATCATTCTATAATAATTCCAAAATATCATCCTATCTATGAATATTACATCCTCATCCTATTTATAAATCACATTGTTATAATCATCTCATAAACAATATCATTAGAACCTATCTATCAAATATTCATGATCATGTGCAAACTAAATAAATAACAATAAACATTTAATTGAAAACATGTTGTCAACCACATCATCATATAAACAAATAGTCATCAGCATCCATCATATCCATCATCAAATACCTAAACTAAAGAGTCACCAATAAACCTATGCCTAAAAGCATCATATATGTCATCCACAATCCATAAATATAACCACATCATGATCATAATATACATCTATATCATCATCATCATCATCATAATACATCGATACCTAACCAACTAAACATCATCAATAATTAATATATAATCATATTATCAAATGTCAACAATATAATTAGCATAATCAACCTTTAATCATCATATACATTAATAAGGAAATACATGACATAATGTATCCATGTCTCTCTCACTCATATACATCTCACATCATCAGTACATAGGACGGTATCAACATCAAAAACATATAATATATAAGGCCATATATCAGGCCCTTGGGGTATCACTATCGATGGGCCTACCTACACCACTACCATTAGCTCCATATACACTTGCACATATACTACCATCTAGTGGTGGAAGCTATAATATGCATAGCTATCTCACTATCAAGGCCCTCTAACTGAGATTAGCTATGGATCCCCTACTAAGCTGGCCCTGTACTCTCCATATCTCATCTCCAATGGAAACTATGCTAGTATTATCACCTCATAATATCTTAGCTCCTCAATAGTGGCTAGGTACTATGTCCTTAAAACAATGTCAGGTGGTCCTCTTGCTATTGTTATGGCTGCCCCTACCCTCTATCGTAATGAATATCTCTCCTGAGTCACTAACCCAAGAGAGCTCCTCACTTGATCATGCTCACCTATCATTGTAGCAACCTACCCTTATAAGGTGATAATTTATCCCTATAAAGTGGCCACATATCCTTGTAACCTAATAATCTAGGCCTGTGCTACTACTAGTGCCACTACCACCTAACCATCCTATATTGGTGCCCCTATAGGGTCCACATCCATAGGCTATTGACCACCATCAATCCATTCAATCTTAGCTACTATATATCAAGCTTGGTACCAAGGTACATATCCATTTACCATACTCGTATCATCAATGGTAACCTTCGCTAGCAACTCCTCCTAGTCGAAAATGATCTCCTATGGCTACAACTCTAGGAGTAGGAAATCGACATCCTCCCTCTTGTATAAAGGGAAATCTAGTGGTGGCCCCCATGATAACCCTACCATGGTAGCCCTAATAGTCTCATAACTCAAATATGCTCATATGCCCAGTAGTGAAACATGAAATAGACACTGATACCATATCATCTATATGATTGAAAGGCCTAAATCTCCATATAGATTTGGATTAGTAGCATTGGGGCCCATTCAAATACCATAATCTCTAAAAACATCTCTACCAATACCCCCAATAGTAGGTATAGAAATCATCTATGGCTTAAATTTGGCAATGAAAATTAAGTCACTACCATCATCATCATCATCATCTTCAATAGGTATCTATCCTCTGGGGCCCTCTAGTATAATGTCTCAATCCCAAACCCACCTACATGCCACTTGGAATGAACCCAGTCTGCTTCATATAAGAGATCCATTTATTAGTCCCACTCCTTTCTCTCAATATGATAGATGGGATCCCCTTGAATGGGTAGCTATGTGATCCTCATCACATCCTCCAATAGGATGGTCATCTCTTTAGTAGGCAACATGAAGGTGTTCATTACTGGGTCCTAACTCTTGATAAACACAATAATCATGGCCACATTCTATGGTAGGCACTGATAGTGAATCATAACCCATAGGCCAACCGTCTCTATGTGCCTCCACTCCTCTAGGGTCATTGCATCCCAAATATTAGTGAAGATCTTAGGGACCCAATCCCTCATTTGAATCCGATCATGGACCTGCAAATAAACAAACAATAATATTAACATGCTTACCTCATTTTCTACATCACTCTAAAATCTACACCTATCTTTTTAAATCTATTATACCCTCCCTTTTTACATCTCTTATTTTACCTCTCACAATTTTAAACATCATTTTGAACACCTAAAACATTTATATTAGATAACTTCCACTCCTCCTATCTACCCTTTTTTTTTGCCTACCACTATAAACACCCCTTTATGCATGTCACCCCTTTACCACCATTTGCATATTTGGCACAACTTTTCCAACCTTCAACACTTTCAAAAACTTCATCCACTTTATCACCGTTTTAATCAATTTTGACCAATTTACACTCGTTTACCAATTTTAACCATGATCAATTAAACCATTTTAACATTTAAACCTTTTATTTTTTTTCACTACTTCCAAAACTAAAATATAATTATCACACCCACATCCTTAATTTAACACAACTCTACAAATTTTCCATGTAACTTTAAACTCTTTTAACTTATTTTACACCTTTTACCATGCCTTTCCACCAATCCTTCCACCATCAAAAATTCCTTGAATTGTCGATGGTCCCTTAGGGACCTTTTTACCCTTAGGTTCAATTGATGATGGTCAGGTTGAATAATCAATGGTCATTGTGTGTGATTGCCAATGATGTAACTCAAACCCTCTACTTACCACAACCTCTACCAAATCACCTAAATCAAATAATATCTCTACCTAAACCTATTCCCACCTAAATTACACTCCTACCACATCCTTCAAATCTCCATTTCCCCTACTAATATACCTATAAACAACAAAAACCTAAACTCAAGGCATCATGGCCCAAGCTAATTTTCAAAACCCTACCCCACTAATTCAACCTCCATAAATATACCTTTATAATAATAAATTTAACTATACTATCAAATTTAAGACATAGCCTACCTCATTCCATGATCGTTGGTGTGGTCAAAGTCCTTGTACCACCACTCGACCACGTCCTCTCCCACCATCCATCGAATCCCTACTTAATCACAAATCAAACACACTATCAACCAATCCACACACTCCACCTTATCAAGTTCACCACATAAGTGATAAATCTCACAAATTACCTAGACCACAAATGCCAAATTAGTCAAATGGTAAAAATGACTTCATATTTTTACTTTTATCTTTTCATCTTTTTTAAGTTTTACTGATCGCTGATAGTCATGGTAACCATCGATGATATATCTTAGGAAAACACTTGACCATTAATTGTTAGGGTTCCTCTTTTCTTCCCCCTCTTTCAAAAGACCCCACCTCACTACCAACCTTTTTGGAGAACTATATTTGGTATGAAGTTCTTTTTAGATATTCTGTCCATAGAACTATGTAGGCAACATCCACTTGTCTAGTGCATATGGTTTGGGTTCCTCTTTTCTTCCCCCTCTTTCAAAAGACCCCACCTCACTATCAACTTTTTTGAAGAACTATATTTGGCCTGAAGTTATTTTTAGATATTCTATCCATAGAACTATATAGGTAACATCCACTTGCCTAGTGAATATGGAGTTAGTTCAACCATCCCCTATCAACCCATATCCAACCAACTAACTATTACACTACATATACCTCAATGTTGGTCATTTTTGACCCTGACCATTCAATTATTTTATGAAAAATCTACATGGTCATTTTGATCACACCAACCAACCTTATCATATCAAACTCTCAAACTTTACACCACCTTGTGCATGACCTAACTAATTATGTTATTTTGTATAAACACTTCCTAACTTGGATATTTATGACCAACATCAACCTTATCTAGAGGGATTGATAGGCCTGATCCAATTAGCTATGATCAATGCTATAAATTGGTTATCCCTATCACATGGCCCTTTAGAATTGAACTTATTTTTACCAACACTGGTAACTTTAGTCTTTGTGTGATCTTGAATATCACGCTTAGTCACATTTTGTACACATGTTTGCATCTTAAATGCCTAACATTTTTATATGACCCACCTTATGCCTACCCATTTAACATTTAGAAAACCTTGACCTGATTTTGCTTTCACCTCATCAACTCCTAGTTTGAGGGGGAACACCTCTTCCCATACTCAGGGTAACTAGACCTTGACCAACAATCTATTTTTGTTATATAGCTTGTGAGATCAAAGTCACATAATAAAAAGGGATAAAATGTAGATGCTTGAAAGCTACACATGATAGCATTTGATGTCAAACTACCTTTTGAACCTCATTTGACCTCATGTCTAGTGGACCACTTAGTCAATTAGACTTGTCTACTAACTTGACCCCATCAAACCCCTAACTTAACACATTTAATTTACCCCTTTATAAACTTGCTTTAACTAATTTTCTTTGGCCCCTTGACCATCGATGGTTAGTCTAACTATCGATAGTTAACCTGATCATTGATGGTCAAGTCTCTAAGACTAATTTAAAGTTTTAAAGCATTGCCAATTTTATATGAGATAAGTATCTCACTAAATAGAAGCTTGCTTTTAAAACTAGCTTTAAAATATCATGAATTAGCAAATCTATCCTCCTATCCAATTGGTAACTTCCTCTATCCTAATTAGAAGCTTCATCCTATAAAAAGAGAAGAAGAGGAAGTGAAAGGGATCTAAAATTGATAATCCATAATCCAAGCTCTCTTACGTATAGGTATCCAACACCCTTTTAGCAAGCAAGCAACATCATCGAAAACTCGAACCTTTATCAAAATCACTTTTAAAAGCCAAAGTACTGCCACTCTAACCAAATTACTTTAGCTTTCCATCATTAAATTTCAAGTATATTTTTCTTATTTTCATTGATTTATATTATTTCTAACCTTCTTTCCATATCAAACCCATTGGTATCTTATTCTTCACCCCTCAACCCTATAATAGACCTCTATTTGCCCAAATACCCAATCTATACCTTTTTTTCTAATTATTCTTAGATTTACATAGTTAACTACCGATGGTTAACACAACTATCAATGATTACTTTAATCATTGATGGTTACTTAATCACTAATGGTTAGTCTAAATCACTGATGGTTCACTTGACCACTAATGGTCACTGTGACATAAAAATATAACAAACTATTTCAGCCCATAGCCCTAGTCAAACCCAACTTCTCTATTTTTACTTAATTACAGTACATTTTTTTATTTTTTAGACTAGACCCTGATCCTTTTAGCATAAGTATTGATTGAATTTACTAGTTTTGTTCACTTTTATATTAACCAACATTCTACTTTCTTTGAATTACACTTCATTTATCTTATGCAATTAGATCTTTACTTTATCATTTCTAACTTAATTATTATAACAATGGATTGATAGCCTCCTATCAAGCAATATGCTTCTTGGATCTAGCTCACGCTAGGCAATCCACTCAACCACCCATATAACAACCCTTTTTTAGTGTCTTTTTCATCTATAATTTATTCCTTTCAAGCTAAAGAGAATTTCCCATCATTATTTAGATTCATGCGTGCACTTTACTAGGTATTATTTTATACACCCTATTACTAGTTTCATTATTTGCTTTCAAAATTAAGAAATAAGTGAAATTAATTGAAATAATTATACCTCTTATAGAGGCTCCTATTTCATTAGCCCAATCTAGAAGAGTGAGCTTCAAGGGATCAAAGGGCAATAATTTCACTTGAGTGTGCTCTTTGTAAGTAATGAGAAATGCAACATATCTATAAATTAATCCTAGATTAAAGAAGATAGATCCTACACACACTTTTGATTGGGATACATTAGATAATCAAGGTCATGACTAATAAGGATCCACTAGACCTAGCCAATGGATCTCTTACCATAAAAATATCATTAGGAAGGGTTCCAAAGCCTCTAATCAAGTAAAACTATGTAATAACCTTAACTAATATCTATGTTTTCATATTCATTACACTAATAATAAGTAAAACATAAATCTAATATAGTCTTTACCAAAGCTTGTGGCATGAAATAGGTGTAAGAAACACTAAAATTAAACATGCATATACGACATATACTCATGTGAAATCTTAATGCATGGAAGAGAAGTACAAGTGTGTATCTATCTACTCTTATAAATGAGGAATAAAGTTAGGAATACTTACCTTTGAAGATGAACCCATTGAGCCTCAATCTCTAGGGTAAATAATTTTAGATAATATATGTAAATAGGGTGAAAAAGAATTTATTTACTATTATTTTCTATTCTAAGAAAATTAAATCTCTGAGAGACATAGTGAGAGTTTAGAGAGCCAGGATGGTGAGGAGATGATAACTAAGATGGGGAGGGTGCATAATGACCACAATGAGTGAAATGCAAGTAACTAAGAATTTTAAAAATTTGAAAGTTTTTATTTAAAATCAAATATTTGATGAAATTTGATAATTAAGTAAAATCTAGAGACCAGAATGAACCCTATGAAAATTTTAGGGACACTAGGGGTCAAATAGGGTACTGGGTAGAAATGGGTTAGAGTAAGAAATGCCCTAGGAATTTATGACAATTGGTCAAAAAGTTGTTGTAATGAAGGAACAAGGTTGCCCAGGTCGATTGAGTTTGTAGAAGATAAGAATTTAGTGGGCTAACCTAGTAGTGCATGGTTTACTTAGCTTATTTGGGAAGAGGGTCAACATAATACTTTATAGTTGACTTAGTATGTTTTCTAAGTGGCCAATATAGTACTACCAAGGGAAAAGAAGTTTGACTTAGTTTTTTAAGTCCAAGGTGGCCTAATTAGTATTATATGGTTGACTTAATTATTTTCTAAGTAGCTGATATAGTACTACAATGGAAAAGATGGCTGATATAGTACTGTTAAGTCATAGAGTAGCTATCTTAGTACTAAAAGGGTTGATGTAGTTTAAAAATAAGTCAATTTGGTAAATAAATGAATAAATTAAATCAAATTATATTATTTTTATAAAATTTAAAAGAATGTATTTTGATTATGAATGACATGAAGGTCTAATACATCTTTTATTATTTGATATTTTGTAGAAATATTGAATATTTTGGTGATTGGTGGACACATCATGGCTATTATATTTACTAGAGTGCTTGGTGGATGTAGACAGATCTAGATTGATTACATTAGGCTTGGGAGGTGTAGAGTAAAAAATAATCTACGTTTCATTTTGATTTTAAGTTGTGCACTATAAAATTTTGTTTTTGCATACTTTGGTTCGTGACAACAGAGTTTTGAAACAAAGTGCAGGCTTGATTTCCTTTTGATTCATTGTTGTCTAAGTGTTGAAATCAAGCAAAAGCTGCCAAGTGTCATTTTCTAAGGCACTTTTCATAATTTAAATAATGCTATGGAACATGCCACGTATCTCATAGCAACTTAGCAGAATGTGACAAGTGTCAGCATTTATGTTTCAAATCTTTTCAGTAAAAGGTTTTAACAAGCTAAGTATTAGGATTAGGTGGAAAGCACCAAGTGGCAATAGTGGAAGGTCTCAATTTATTTTCCTAAAAGTGATGAAAGATGCCACGTATCCTAGCTGAAGAGAGCGGAAGCCACCACGTGTCGAGATCCAAATTATCTTCATTTTGCTTCACCGATATAACAAAGACTGTGGTGGGTCTCAGGTTTTGTTTTTAAAGCAAGTGGAAGCTGCCAGGTGTCACTATCTGTGTAAATATGAAATGAGGCCCAATTGTTTCTATAATATAAATAGGTAAAGCAGAGATCAGCATGTTTCACCTTTTGCATGTCTCAAAAGGTAGCTAAAAGCAATAGAGATCGCCACATATTCCCAATTAAGTGAAGTAGAGATTGCCACGTGTCTTTTGTTGAGGCAAGCAAAAAATGCCACCAGTCCTTATGCCCCTTTTTAAAATTTGCTCGGGCAAGAAATGATGTGGGTCTTATTTCTGTTAAGTTGTTAAGGTGTCCAAGGTGGAACATTCCTGAGCAAAGATATAGTAAGAGTATAGGTAAAGTGAAAAGTGCCGCGTGTCTTTGGTAAGTGTTGTAGAACATGACAAGTGTCGTTCTCTAATGAAAAGAAGGATTTCAAGGAATTGGCCAAGTGTCATCTTTTGTTTAAAATAAGAGAGCGTCCTATGATCTGTTTCAGCCAAGAAACTGCTGAAAGACAGAGCATTTTAGAATCTATGAAATATCTTCTGTTAGACACTTCCAGTTCGGTTAGATTTTAGTTAGGCTGTTAGATTGAGAGCACATAAACAATCTAGAGTGAATCTAGGGCTATAAATAAGGGTTTAGAGATCACCAAAAAGGATCATGATCAGATACTTAGAGAGAATTTTTTGAGAGAACTATTGTCAAGAGTTTAGACTTTCTAAAGCTGTGACTAGGAATATCATTTACCTTTGTTCCATTTTTTTAAGTTAGAAAGTTTATGTAACTGTGCCTCTTATGTGACTAGAGAATTAATGAGAAGATTGAATCCTATGCCTTTGTTGATATTTTCTATGTCATTGCAAAAGTAGTCTAGGCTATGTTGTCAAGAGTTTTAGACTTTCTAGAGTTATGATTAGGAATGTCATTTGCCTTTGTTCCATTTTCTTGAGTTGGAAAGTTTATATAACTATGCATATTTCTGTGCCTCTTATGTGACTAGAGAATTCAAATAAGAATATTGAACCCTGTGCCTTTGTTGATATTTTTTGTATCACTGCAAAAGTAGTCTATGCTGTGAGCCTCTATTTCTATTGTTTCCATCTTTTACATTGATCATGCACTTGTTTGCTCTTAAATGTAATTAAATCTTACATATAGTCTCACTGTGCTCAGGATTAAGGTCAAATTACATTTAGGTGCATTGCCATAGTTAGATTTTATTTATTGCATTTGTGTTTCTGTTAAAATTTCTATCCCTTTTCCCATTATATGTTTGATATAAAGAAGAGACCAGCTTCTTAAAAATTTGGAGGTTGTTTCAAGTCACAAGTCCCACATCTTGAAACTTCCCATTGTTGGTGTTAGAAACAAGTGTAATTTTAACCATCAACAATTTTTGGCACACCTGGTGGGACCAATCTTAAAGTTTCTTTCAAGATCATATGAACCAAAGAGCTATGAGGAGTCAGAGCTGTGAACCATTAACCAAATCACAATCTGCTATAAATCTAGGTTTTCTTTTTCCACCTTTGGTAACTAGTCCTAAAAGAAGAGTCAACTAGTTTATACCAATACCAAGAGAAAATATGGGAGCCCCTATACCCCCAAGAAATTATTCAAGTTGGAACACTGGTAGTCTATTGATTCTCCCAATACCACCAGCTACTTGGGAATTTATCTCAGTGATTGCCCTAAAAGCTCTACCAAAATTCAGTGGGCAAGACTTTAAAACACCTGAAGAACATCTACAAGATGTATCAGATGTATGTGCTATACATGTTGTCACACAACAAAATATGGTCATAAGACTATTAGCAGCTTCTTTTAAATGGAAGGCTCTAGAATGGTATCGATCTTTGACCCCAAATACCATATCTATATGGGATCATCTCAGAGATATTTTATTTGAAAGATTTGAAGAGAAGGGTGATAAGTTTTCTTTGTTAAAACAATTAATTACCATCCAAAGGGCACCACAAGAAGTGATGACTGACTTCAATTTCAGATTTCAAAAGACTCGGGAAAGAATCGTTGCTATAGTTAGACATTTACTAGGGATGGCCATAGTGTTTTATTTTAAGGCTTTGAATTCAGATATATCTATTATGATTCAATCACTTAGAGGACACACTTTGCCAGAGGTTTATGACTATGCAGTCAAAGCTGAGAATAATTTAATAGATGCTAAAAAGTTACCTCCAAGGCCTCCCATGCCCATGTTCCTAGAACTTTCCTTATTATTACCTCAAGAAGCCCCTAAATCCATAACCCCACCTATGTCTATGTACACATATCCTCAACCACCTGCTAAATAAATTGTCCCTGCTCAGTCATTTGAGTTGGATGATATCAAGAATATCTTGAGGACATTTTCTAATGAGCTGATTAATATAAAAAGATAGAAGAATAGTTATACTAAACCCCAATACTAGGGCTATCAAGGAAATAGATTTTCATCTCAACCAAACCAATACCAAGGTGCTCCAAGGCAAACAAATCCTTAACCAACAAATCAATTAGTTGCAGTCCCTATACCCTCACAGACTATTCTCCTAATTCAAATAAAGAGATTGTTTCAGGCAAAAATAATTATGCAGATGTTACCAATGCCTGGTGTTTTCCTTGCAATAATGCTCATATTCCTAGAGATTGTCCCATGGGTAATCTACAACAGAAGGTAGCAGAGCAAAGAAGGATGGATGGACAATATGCAAGTACTAATGATAATCAAGCCTACCAATCTTTTGGTATGCAAAATTCAGTCCTAATAGCTTAGATGCAAGGGATGTATTTTCAACAACAAGAAGAAATAGCTCTAGAATATGCTTTTTTCTCATGGGTTGAAGAGGAAGAATTGGTATTCTTGAATGAAGTTTCTACTTTCAAGGAACCAGTGGTGCAAACAGACTACTATACTAGATCAAAGAGAAGAATGATGGAACAGCCTGAGGTTATAAACAATGAAGTTATGGAGAATCCTTCATTTCAATGTCATCAAAGCATAGTTTTTAGACAAGAAATGCTTTAGCTAGTGCAAAATCAAGAAGTTCCTGGACAAGTTCAAGGAAAGACAAGGTATCCTAATCTTCTAAGAATTCAAACTTTGGGATCAATGAATGTGGTTGATCAACTGAAGATGACTCCAACACAAGTATCAATTTGGGACATATTAGCTATTCCTAAACAAAGGACACCATTACAAGAAGCTCTTCAAGGCCAATCAATGCCCAAATGTACTAGTATCAAAGAAGGATCTACTGATAAAAGAAAGCTCAAAGACACAGTGCATCTACAAATAATAGCCCTAGTAAACAATGCACTAAAGGTAAGCAAATCCAAACTGGATCCCTTCTATTTAACTTTAATAGTTGGCAAGAAACTACTGCATAATGCGATGATAGATTCAGAGGCCAGTACTACAGTAATGCCAAAGCAAATAGTAGATGCTTTAAAGATAAAATATGAGCCACTTGCTAAAGAAGTTATGCAATTAAATGGCAAATCAGTGCAAATAATAGGGAGAATCAAACAACTACCATTACAATTATATACTTGTTCAAATATAATTGTAAATTAAGATGTAGTAGTTATAGATATACCTTCTGTATTTGGCCTATGTTTATCAAGAGACTTTATAGTCAAGATAGGAGGAGATATGTCTCTTGATTGGTCTCACTTAATTCTAAAAACTTAATATGGTTCAAAGATGAAAATTCTATCTGAGCCATTATATAAGGATCACATCACCAATGAACCAACATCAAAATTAAAGGCAAATCAGGCTATGATAAATAAGGAAAAAAGGGGTTTTGTTGAAAAGTTAGGCGACTGGACTAAGCATGATCAAGGAAAAAATAACTAGTTGTTAGCTATAGTGCAAAGTGACCCATATGGAAATTATGACTGTACTAGTTTGGGCACTTATGTTATTTTTGATGAAGACCATGAAATCCTAAATGTTTTAAGGGAAGAAATGCTAGCTAATAAAAAATCTAAAAAAGATTTAGAAATTTGGACATTAAATTTTGATGGGGCAAGAAGTAAAAATGGTGTTGGAGCAAGAATTTGTCTTGCTGCTCCAAATGGTGAATTTTTTTTAAGAGCTATCCATTTTTGATTTTATTGTACTAATAATGATGCTGAGTATGAATCTTTAGTACATGGGCTCCTATTAGCAAAGAAAAAGGGGATAAAAAATCTAATAGTAAAAGGAGATTCAGAACTAGTAGTAAAGCAAATTAGAGAAAAGACAATAACAAAGAATGTATGGATGAAGTCCTATAAGCACGAAATTTGGGAATTAATAGAAGATTTTGAAGCTTTCAATATTGAAGTAGTTCCCAGGAGTCAAAAATTTGAAGCTGATAGGATGGCACAGATTGGTTTGTAGTTTGATCCAGCAACTGGCCTATTTGTTAACAATGAGTCAGTAAAGGTTATAGTAAGGCCAACTATTCTAGATAATGATGAGAATTGACAAGTATTTGAGAATAATTTTCAAGTACTCTCATTCTAGCAATAATCAAGGGAATTCACTGATTAATTGCAACCAAAGATTGAAGAGGCATATGGGGATCAAATTATACAATTAAAGAATAATAAGCTTCCCAAAGGTTTAATCACTTTAGAAAACCTTTTTGATCTAGAAGATGTAAGCTTGGAGAAGAAAAGGTTCCAAACAAACAAAGCATATTATTCTAAAATAGAGGTAAGTGAAGGGAAAAAATTAAAAGTTAGAAATTCTGCAACTAAAGAAGAAAAGGAAAGGCTAATTCAATTATACAAAAAATATGACAGAGTCATAGCCTGGAGCTATGAAGACCTTCATGGATATAATAGAGACACCATTCAGCACACAATAGAACTGAATGAAGGATCTAAGCCCGTTAGATAAAAATAGAGGTCAGTAAATCTGAGGATTGAGCCTTTAATGGTGGATGAGTTGTAGAAACTTTTAGATTCTAAAATAATTTTTTCAATCAAACACTCAACTTGGGTATCAAATCTAGTACCAGTTAGAAAAAAAAATGGTGATATAAGACTTTGTGTAGATTTCAAAGATCTAAACAAAGCATCTTTGAAAGATCACTATCCCTTGCCCTCTATGGAAAAAATTCTACAAACTATGGCTGGATCAGAGAGATTCTCTTTGCTAGATGGTTTCTTTGGATACAATCAGATTTGGTTGGATAAAGAAGACCAATACAAGACTGATTTTACTACCAAATGGGGAACATTTACATATGCTAAGATGCCATTTGGTCTATCAAATACTGGAGATACTTTTTAGAGAGCTATGGATGTTACATTTGGGGAACTGATAAATAAAATCATCCTAATTTATCTTGATGATCTTACTATTTTTAAAAAAAATGCCGTTGATCATTTTGATCATTTAGAAGCTGTGTTTAAAAAATGTCAAGAATTTGGAATGTCCTTGAATCTTAAGAAATGTATCTTTGTTGTCCCTCAAGGCAAATTATTGGGACATATAATATCTAAAGAAGGAGTCTCCATAGACCTAGAAAAAGTGGCAGCTATAATGAACTTACCTCTTCCAGTAAATAAGAAAGCAATTCAATCTTTTTTGGGAAAGATTAATTTTGTCAGTCAGTTTATATCTGACTTTGCAAGCTTAGTAAGACTAGTGACACTCTTGCTGAAAAAAGACCTAATTTTTAAGTGGACTACGAAAGGAAGGCAAGCCTTTGAAGAGGTCAAGAAATCTATCTCAACAGCTCCAATACTTAGAAACCTAGATTTTTTAAACCTTTTGTAATGTATGTATATGGAGGAGAGCTCAGTATTGCTGCTGTCTTAACACAGAAAGATGATAGACAGGAGGGAGAGCATCCAATAGCCTTTTTCTCAAGAACTCTTAGGAAATATGAAACCAAATATAACTTTTTGGAAAAACAAGCATATGATATGGTAAAATCCCTCAAAAAGTTTAGGCATATAGTATCAGGAAGTAAAATTTTGATACTTGTAGCTCATCCAAGTGTCAGAGAATATATCATGGAGGGTGAAATTACTGGAAAAAAAGCAAACTAAATAACTAAGATTCTTGAATATGATGTATAAGTCAAACCCACTAAATTAGTTAGAGGTAGGGGTTTGTGCCAATATATGACTCAAGAGCTTGAAAAGATGATACCTGAGGAGACAAATTCAAGAACAGAAGAAGAAATTGTATTGAGAATACAAGAAGTTGATCAGGAATCTTGGGTTACAAGCAGGATTCATTTTATGAAAAATGGGATTTACCCAAGGGAACTCCCTCTGAATAAGAGAAGATATTATAGGATGCAAGGAGTTCATTTTGTTTTAATTGAACATGTTCTTTTCAGAAGAAATTTTGATGGCAAATTGTTAAGATGTGTAGAAAAGGATGAGGCTAAGGAAATACTACATGAAATGCATCATGGAGTATCAAGTGGACATTTTTCTACAAAGACCACAGCTATAAAGATAACTGAGGTAGGTTATTTCTAGCCTACTTTATTTGTAGATTGTTATCAACTAATTAGAAAATGTCAATCCTGTCAATATTATGTGGGGATGAGAAGGAATGCAACAATGCCCCTTAGTCCTATAATTGTAGATGAACCTTTTGCTCAGTGGGGTCTTGACTTCATTAGAATGATAAATCCAATGTCTAGCATGGGTCACAAATGGATTTTAACTGCCATAGATTATTTCACCAGATGGACTGAGGCTATACCACTTAAAGAAGCAACATAAAATGTGATCCTAGATTTTCTAGGTAGTATCACTACTCATTTTAGGGCTCCTCACACCGTAATTTTAGATAATTCTAAAGTATTTTTAGGGTCTAATATATCTAATTTTGCATTAAAGCATGGAATATATCTGAAAACTTCATCTAACTATTACCCTCAAGGTAATGGTTTGGCAGAATCAACTAACAAGAACCTGATTAGACTCATCAAAAGAATAGGGGCTGATCATCGCAAAGAATGGCATAAAGTGCTTAATTTAGCACCGTGGGCTAATAGAATCATGCCTAAATAGGTGATCAAAATGTCCCCACATGAATTGGTATATGGAAAATCTGTTGTAATTCCCCTAAGCCTAGAGATTCTTGCCCTCCAGCTGATCAAATAGATTGAAATTGAAGAAAATGGCCCCATGCAGGTCAGACTTTCAAAACTTTTGGAAGTTCAAGAAAAGAGAGATGCAGCTCATGATTCATTGGTAAAACATCAAAAAATAGTTAAAGACTCTTTTGATAAAATAATTTCTAATCCTTAGTTCAAAACAGGCTTAATTGTTTTGAAATGGGATGCAAGAGCCGCCAATCTGGGTCAACACACTAAGTTTAAAGCATTATGGACTGGCCCTTATAGAATTCATGTGTGTAAACAACAAAATTCTTTTGAGCTAGAAATAATGGAAGGTGAACCTAAAGAGATTCCTGTGAATGGAATCTATTTGAAACATTTTAGTTAAGCTGTGTTTTTAGTAATTTTTGATCATGCGGGAGTTGTAAGTTCTTTTTGAGCAGGTTAAAAAGTGCTTGAGGTTGCCAATAACTATAGAGTAAAAAATACTCTACGTTTCATTTTGATTTTTAGTTACGCACTATAAAATTTTGTTCCCACATACTTTGGTTCATGATGACAGAGTTTTGAAATAGAGCACAGGCTTGATTTTCTTTTGATTCATTTTTGTCTAAGTGTTGAAGTCAAGCGGAAGCTGCCAAGTGTCATTTTCTGAGGCACTTTTCATAATTTCAATAAGGCTATGGAACATGCAACATATCTCATAGAAACTTATCAAAACATGATAAGTATTAGCATCTGCATTTCATATCAGTACTTGCATCTCAAATCTTTTTAGTAGAAGGTTTCAACAAGCTAAGTATCAGGATTAAGAAGAAAGCACCAAGTGGCAATAGCGGAAGGTCTCAATTTGTTTTTTTAAAAGTGATGGAAGATGCCACGTATCCCAACTAAAGAGAGCAGAAGCCACCACATGTCAAGATCTGAATTATCTTCATTTTGCTTCACTGATATAGCAAAGACTGTGGTGGGTCTCAAGTTTTGTTTTTGAAGCAAGCAGAAGCCGCTAGGTGTCACTGTCCATGTAAATATGAAATGAGGCCCAATTTTTTCTATAATATAAATAGGTAAAGTGGAGACTAGCACATGTCACCTTTTGTAGATGTCTCAAAAGGTAGCTAAAAGCAACAGAGATTGCCATGTGTCTTTTGTTGAGGCAAGTGGAAAATGTCACCTGTCCTTATGCCCCTTTTTAAAAGTTACTCAAGCAAGAAATAATGTGGGTCCTATTTTTGTTAAGTTGTTAAGGTGTCAAAGGTGGAACGTTCCTGAGCAAAGATATAGTAAGAGTATAGGTAAAGCGAAAAGTGCCGTGTGTCTTCTGTAAGTGTTGTAGAACATGACGAGTGTTGTTCTCTGGTAATAAGAAGGATTTAAAGGAATTAGCCAAGTGTCATATTTCATTTAAAAGAAGAGAGTGTCCTGTGATCTATTTCAGCCAAGAAACTATCAAAAGATAGAGCATTTTAGAATCTATAAAATATCTTCTATTAGACACTTCCAGTTCAGTTAGATTTCAGTTGGGTCATTAGATTGGGAACATGCAAACAATTCAGAGTGAATTCAAGGCTATAAATAAGGGTGCAAAGATCACCAAAAAGGATCATGATCAAATACTTAGAGATCAAAATTAGATACTAAGAGAGAAATTTTTGAGAGAATTATTGTCAAGAGTTTAGACATTCTAGAGCTGTGATGAGGAATATCATTTGCCTTTGTTCCATTTTCTTAAGTTTGAAAGTTTGTGTAATTGTGCATGTTTTTGTGCCTCTTATGTGACTGGAGAATTAATGAAAAGATTGAATCCTATGCCTTTGTTGATATTTTTTGTGTCATTGCAAAAGTAGTCTAGGCTATGTTGTCAAGAGTTTTAGACTTTCTAGAGCTGTGATTAGGAATGTCATTTGCCTTTGTTCCATTTTCTTGAGTTGGAAAGTTTATATAGCTGTGCATGTTTCTGTGCCTCTTATGTGAATAGAGAATTCAAATAAGAAGATTGAACCCTGTGCCTTTGTTGATATTTTTTGTATCACTGCAAAAGTAGTCTATGTTGTGAGCCTCTATTTCTATTGTTTCCATCTTTTACATTTATCATGCACTTGTTTTCTCTTAAATGTAATTGAATCTTACATATAGTCTCACTGTGCTCAAGATTAAGGTCAAATTACATTTAGGTGCATCACCATAGTTAGATTTTCTTTCTTGCATTTGTGTTTTTGTTAAAATTCCTATCCCTTTTCCCAGTATATGCTTGATATAAAGAAGAGACCAGCTTCTTAAAAATTTGGAGGTTGTTTAAGTCGTAAGTCCCACACCTTGAAACTTCCCATTGTTGGTGTTAGAAACAAGCATAATTTTAACCATCAATAGGAGGCATCATGAAGATGTGGTGTATCTCATTGAGTGTTGATCTCATGGTCATGTTGCTTGGAGCATGGGAATGGTTGACCAACACTTTTTGACGGGTGGTGGATGTGGATACCATATAAGATTATATCACATTGGAGGATGTCCATGCATTGCTTGGACTTTTGATAGGGGGACACCAATGATCACAGGCACACCAAATGACTAGGAGGAGAGATGAACACTAACCTAGTGGGTGACATGCTTAGATAAGATTTACCTGAGACTGAGGGTGAGTTTGTTCAATTTGTATATTACATAGATTTTAGATATCAAAAAAGATGTGATAAGACTTATGACAACATGAGTGATATATCACAAGTCAGATGGTAAGGTACCACTATATGTGATAGCTTTATGTCAATCTATATTAGATTAGGGGGCATTCTATGAATTGGGTTCTATCATTTGGGTTTAACTCATACATGATACATTTACAATGTTATCCACAAGGTGGAATACCATGGGATTAATGGTATTATTGAGTGCTTATATATATGAAAGGTTTTTGATATATCATCAAGTGGGGTTGTCCCATGTGATCAATGATTAGTTATCTCAAGTTTTGAGATAGAGATGGGATTAATTGGTATGAGGCATGCCCCACATGCTAACATTATAGATGGTAACATGAGGTTAGATTGTGTGGTATCCTTATATACATATTTCTATGATTTGGTTGAGTTGGATGACTATGTTACTAGGGCTAGCTCGAGTGTGGATCATAGGTCACTACACTTAGTGGGTAGAGCTGTAGTTAGTGGCATGCTTACCAAGATAGTTTGAACTCCCACACCTAGTAGTTCCTATAGTAGCACCTAAATTTTGGGCATAGCATGCAAAAGAGATAAGGGGGATAAGAGGAGGAATACTAATCTAGAGACTGGAGATCAGACCACAACGTGTGAGACCATAGACTCATTGAACATGATAGCTAATAACTAGGATGGCATGGACATAGATGTAGGGCTGCCATAAGTACCAAATCTAGCACCATAGTAGGAATAGTAACCACCTCAGTCACACCACTGATGAAGATGCTAATAATAAGATAAAGCATAGAAGGTGGTCATCCAGGATGGCCCATCAGTCAACCCAAGGCAGAGTTGGTCTATAGAGGCACCACTAAAGAGAGGCCCAAAACGTGCACATGTGGTGACTCTATGGTTTTCTTTAATTGGGAGGCATCCTATGGATGAGGTGCTTAGGGGATGGGATAATGGAGAGACCTTTCTTGAAGGATGAGTAGATGCAGAGATGGTGATAGGTGATACTAGGATAGGTGATAAATGTTATAATTTTTAGTCTTTGATATAAAATACTAGTTATATATGATTGTAGATCCATAGATTTTTATGATCTAATAGATACTTGGTATAAAGTTATTAGATCATATGGATGAGGAGGTCAGATGGGGATCTTTGGTGATGGGAGCATACCATGATATTCTAGATGGGGTGCTGACACCATACGACCCCACCACGTTGGATGATCCTATGGTACCATCTGTCCTAGTTCAGATGGGATGGTTCATACTAGTGGGGGAGGCCGTGAGGTAGTTATAGGCATGAAAAAATGAGATACAACCACCAATAGGGGTGGGAACAAGAGAGGCATAGGCATGATAGGCCTTAGCTCAGGAGAGAGCTATGTATATGGTTACCACTATCTAGTTAGGATAAGTATAGGCCCAGGTGGACAAGTAGCAAGTTTGAGATCTTTGATAGCATCTTTATGATGTAATATTTAAATGGAAGAGTTTGAGGCACCTATGGGTAGCATGGCTAATCTATGAGATATACATGATAAAGCCTAGTCATAGAGCTGGAGTGATGTATTTTTATACTTTATATTAAAATACATTATATATATATAAAATTCTATTTTGATAGTTAGATGTTGATCTCATGAGTTATATTTTGGTTGTGGTTGTGACTACATGGATATATTTATTTCTAGCACATGTATTTTAATTTTGTTGTAGATGCTATGGAAAATATATGTGTGGTGTTTTCTTTTTTAGAATTATGTAGTATACATGTGTGGTTAAAAATAATCAGGAAAAAAGACTTGGAAAAATATAATTAGTCAAGAACAAATGCCTTACACGCTATATCATGATGGGAAATATGTATTAATAAAATATGACTAAGTATAATAAATCAAAAATTCATAAATAAGAGGAAAAAATGGTTTTAAGTCATAATAAGATTGGCACCAAATTAAAATAAATGAAATCACACTAAATCACATTGGGAAGTATGAAAATAATGTAATAAAATGGAAAACACGTGAAATACTAATGGAATAAAAACAAATCACTTAAGTCAATCAGTCATATTAAATCAAATTTAAAAGTATAAAAGATAAATGAAATTGGTAAAATGGTCTTAAATTAATCACACTAATTCAAGTTGGGAAGTATCAAAAATTTTAAGAAAAATGGTTGAATTTTTACATGCAATCAGAAAATTAAAAAATAAAAGTGAAAGATTAATGAAATAAGCATAAAAAATACTAAATCAAGATGGGAAACATGTTAATGATGCGTAACTCATAATCAATCACATCTTATCTCATATTTGACACATGTAATTCTGTTATGACTTGGATATTGGAAAATTTTGTGAGAAAGGCCAAGTCCTATCTATGCTCTTACAATGAAACTCACAAAGGGAATACCAAAGAGGTACAAATAATGTGAAAATATGGTAAAAGAGGATGTTTGGAATGGTAACATGAAAAATTTGTAAATTTGTGAGGAAGGCTAGGTCCTATCCATGGTCTTACAATATAACTCACAAATGGAATCCCTAGGGAGAGTGATTAAAGGAACAATATTTCTCAAGGGGAAATATTAAGATTGTAGGGAGTGAAAAAAGCAATGTAAGAATCATAACATAGGTAACTTATGAGAATACCTTAGGAGACATGAGGCATACTAATGACATGAAAAAGACACTAAGTGACTAGTGACTATCAACATAGAAGGGATACCTGTTTAATGTAGGTATAAAACTATGTAGACAAATAAGTGTGGTACTAAGATCAACTCATGTTGAAATTTTTAAAAAAGAAAAGTAAAATGGACCTACCTTCCCATAATGTGTTCCTCGTTCCTCAAAACCCTTTATAAAGCCATTGGTATACTACAAATAAGGGGTACTTGTGTAAGAAAGTATGT
The DNA here is from genome assembly GCA_037957365.1 of Torreya grandis. Taxonomy (NCBI): domain Eukaryota; kingdom Viridiplantae; phylum Streptophyta; class Pinopsida; order Cupressales; family Taxaceae; genus Torreya; species Torreya grandis. The sequence continues at coordinate 206,911 of JARHVA010005613.1, read as the reverse complement.
AGCACTAATAGATTTTTTTTTTAAATTTTTTTTCTAATCTACTAGCCTACCACACCCCAATGGGTTTTATCTCTATCATGAGGCCAATTATGGAGTTTGAGATTTGATTAGAAAAATGAGATGTGCTTAGAATCATGTCTTTTAGTGTGATTTGACTTTTGAAATTTTTGAATGTTGACTTTTAGATCATTGTTTTTTACTAAATGATGTGGCTTTTAAATATTTTATGGATTTTAATATTCCTCTTCCATATGGAATTGAAATGACCAATAATGAGAGATAGAGGGGTACATAAAAATGAGATTTAAGCTTTGGATAAAGGAAACTAAGTATCCAAAGACATGACTAACTATAACACTTAAGCTTAACCATGAACCAACATGTTATCTCATGTCTCAACCATGTGTATGCTTAGTTTGCGAAAGGAAATAATGGGAAAAAAAGGGAGATCCAAAGTGGACCGGTAAAAAGATATTGTAATAAGATGAATTATTTGCTAATTGATCATATGGTGAAATGAAGGATGACTAAGAGGGAACAAGGTTTTTATAACCAAGTCACAATAACAACTATCTATGTTTACAGATATAAGATAACACATAATCATGAAAAAAACAAGGTAATCATAAGAACTGAACTCAAGAAGAAAAAATATATAATTTATGAAAAGTAATCTATAAGAGAAAATAATGACATCATAATCAACATGTAATGCAAAGCAAAAGTCACCATGTAAGATAGATAAGAATTTGACACAATGTCAAATGATAAAAAATAGATAAATGTAAAGTTGGAGTACATGTCCAATCCAAATGAAGAAATAAATGTAAGAACACCATGTTTATGTTCATAAGTACTTAAATATTTGTCCACACACATTATCCATAACATTTGATAATTCTCTATGAATTGAATGCGAACTGTAGCCAAAGTCTCATCGATCTTCAGGGAAAATTGAGAAAATAATTCACGTTGAATCTTCTCAACAAAAAATATAAGAATGCTTTAATAATCATGTTGATGAGGGTTGTCATGGAAAGGATGCTCAAGAGAATGTATTTTGGAGTGGATTATATGGGATATGAATGGATCACCAGTGGGGAAGGTGACATTGGTGAAGGAGTCAGTGATGGAGAGGGACCCATAAATGAAGGACTCACAGGTGGATATGGAACCACAAGGGGTAGAGTCACAGGGGAAGAAGGGGGTGTTATGTTGTGGAGCCTATTTCCATATTACAATGTATTTAAAATATTGTACATTATAATGTACTATACACTCTTAATTTATGGACCCCATTTTTATGAGAGTATATATATGTGGTTTATCTATACTTGTATATGTGTGGTGTCATAACACATGATTAATGGGGAATTGTTATGGGCTGACTTAGCCCATGGTTTTGGTACTCATTATTTTGTAAAATAACTATGTAAATTACCTATTGATGTATTATATATAGACATATAGTAATACATCATAAGAAGAACTGATTTTTTGATAAGGAAAATAGAGTGTGTGAATTTAGGTGCAAACTCAAGAGAGTTTGTTAAGCACAACTCCAAACAATATTTATGTATTATAATTGTGAGAAGAGTGATCTAAGAATGGATTATACTCTTGTTAGCTTGTAATAATATTTCAATAAGTGTTTCTTGGTGGATGTAGTCCACATTAGGTGAGCCATATTAAATCCTATCTTCTTGTTGTGTATTTTTTAATTTCTATTTTTTATGTATCTCTATTCATAGCTCTTATTATTGTGATTCTATAAAATTATTCTACATTAATTTTTGACCTATTTCTAATAGGGGGAGCCTTCTTATGAGTGTGACCTATAAGAGGAAAGGTAGAAGGCATATGAATGGTTATGAGGCAATCCTTGAGATGCTATAGAAAGATGTTGCATAGATTAGTATATTGTGTGCCACATTGGTGCCATAGATAATATACCTCTCCATATTTAGGAAGATATTCTGCTAACACTTTTAGGGGAGGTATAGCCTTTTCTATGGGATGAGGAGTGGTGGGATGCAAGGTGTTGATATATTACCACAATTTATGATAATGTGTGTATGATTGATTATCTATCCTGTGGAAGCAACATATAGGTTTTTAGGTAGACTTGGTAGGTGTATTCATAGAATGAGTGGAAATAGAAGCTAAGAAATATTGGTATAATAAAAATTCCCTTGTCTAATGATTGACAAATTTATGAATATCACAATATGGCTGATTGACCCATTTGGTGGGCAAAAGAGAAAGTTATGGTAAAGAGAGAAAACCATCACCAAGAAAGGTGAGGCTGGTGGAGATACTAGGCAAGGCTCAACTAAAGGAGAACTAGGAAGAGACTTAACTATAGTGGGAATAAGATCTAAACTAGACTTAGTTGAGGTAGGGGTGGGATGCATATAAGGCTAAAGGATAGTCACAAGCATCTCAAGGATAAGTGAGCTAGAGGGGTCTTGGTATCTATCAAAATGATAGGGACCAATCATATCATGATACATAAGCATACTCCTACAAGGTTTTTCAGAAATTGGAGGTGTGCACACCTTTTCTACCCTGTGATCAAGAGGAAAAAATGCTAAAATTAGGAATTATATAGGATGGAATGCTATAAGATATACTGAAAGATTGAAGCAAAGAGGAATGATAATGAATAATTTTAGTATCTTAGGCCTAAGCAAAACCTCATAAGAATAGATCATCTAAGGTATATCCATCATCATAATCAGGTGTATGAAGATCAATGACATAGGTAAGGTTGACCTAGTCATCCAATGTGGTGTGATGAATGGAATGCTGAGTTTTAGTTAAGACAACATGTATATCATCACTAAGTGGTTGACATGAATGAGGTTATAAAGGAGGAAGCTGAGAGATGAGATGAGGTGAGAGATCCAAGGTTGTAAAGAAGGAAGATAAGAGATGATATGAGGTGAGAGATCCAAGGTTTTAATATTTATATTGATCCCATTAGGCTCATCATCATTAAAATCTAGGAGGTTAAGGGGTATATTCCCAATGAGTTTAGGGTGACCATTGTAACCTTGGGTGGAATTGAAAGGAAAGTTAAATTATTGAGATTCATAAAATGGAATGCTTGGCAAAGGTTCAATGGTACGAATCTTGAATACATCATGGTCTTAAAATTATTCAAAATTCTAAGGATTAGTGTCACCTTGAATCCTATAGATGGATCCATTATGAGTAAATTTGACACATTTGTAAGTAGAAAAGGCAATTGGTCTCATGTGATGAGTCCATGGTCTACCAATCAAAATGTTATAGGATAGAGGAAAGTTTATGATCATCACCTTCATGCAAATGATGATAGGTGGGATGGTAATGGGGAGCCACACATAACCTAAAGGGGGTATTTTCCTTTGGTCATAGCCTTAACTTGTATTACATGAGGATTCAATATTACATTCAAAATATCCAAGGGTTTTGATAAAATTAAGAAAGTAAACATAAGTTTCATAACCCTTGTCAATCAAGGCATGCTTGACTTAGATATCACCAATTGACACTGATAAAAAGAGGAGGATCATCTGCACAAAGTAGAATCTCATTAAGGATCATATAAATAATGGAGAATTTGAGAAAATGTTGGGAATATGTTACAAAGGTATGCATGAATTTTTCATTGATTTCATGTGTCATTGATGTCATTGTATGTTGTAATTATTGTTCTTGATGTTGAGTTCATAAAGCTTTATTTGAAGAGACCTAGTGAGAATGTTGATGGTTAAAATTTGTGCTTGATTCTAATCAACAACAATGGGAAGTTTCAAGTTGTGGGATATTGCGGCTTGAAACAACCTCTATATTTTAGAGAAGCTGGTCTCTTCTTTACATCAAGTGTGGGGGGAAAAAGGATAAGAAATTAAATAGAAATGCAAATGCAAGAATTGAAACCTAATTATGGCGATGTGCCTGAGTGTAATTCTGATCCTAACTTGAGCATAGTGAGACTATATGTAGGATTTAATTACATTTTAGAGCAAACAAGTGCATGATCAATGTAAAAGACTGAACAATAGAGACAGAGGCTCATAATAGAGGCTTCTTTTGCTGAGATATAGAAATGTCAACAAAGGCATAGGGTTCAGTCTTCTTAATTGAATTTTCTAATCACATAAGAGGTGCAACAACACGTACAGTTATGTAAACCTTCCAACTCAAGAAAATGAGACAAAAGCAAATGACATTCCTAATCAGAACTCTAGAAAATCTATAGTATAGACTACTTTTGCAAATGACATAGATAATATCAACAAGGGCATAGAGTTCAATCTTCTTAATTCATTCAGCCACATAAAAGGCACAGAAATGTGCATAGTTACATCAACTTTACAACTCAAGAAAATGAGACAAAAGCAAATGATACTACTTAGTGAAAAATTCTCGCAAGTCTAAAACTATAGAAAGTCCCTCTCATTTACAATAATCTTGACCCCTCTTTATAGCCTCAGATTTTATAGATAAAATAGCACAGTATTCAGTGCATTCAATGCCTTGGATGCATCTTGGTCTTATTAGGATGGGCCATGTTGGGACAGGGCAACTGCCTTGTCTATAACATGGCAATTCCTATCTCGTACCTCCTTCTACGCCTAAATTTCCTCATTCCATCACCTATTTAGCCATGCAACTGTCTATTCTACCTCTGCTTATAAGGGACAAACATACAACCCTTTTAATGTTTACAAGCTCCACAAATCTACCCAATGAACTATTCTAGCTACCAGAAATAACTCTCACCGAGTTTCCCTCCATCTTACTTTGTGGCAATAGATACATGGAACACTCTATTCTATTGAAATAGAAGAGGTCACTTAGTCAATTTCCAAAAATTCTCCTTATTACTTAGAAGGCACTGGAGAATGACACTTGGCACTTTTCGCTCGATTTATTGAAGACACGTGGCATTTTCTACTTTCTCTATATCTTGCTCAGGAATGCTCCACCTTCGACACCTATCATAATCCACTTCTTTGATACTTTGTAATTTTAACAAAATAAAATTCACCGCATTCCTTGCTCGAGCAACTTTTTTAAAAAAGGGGATGGATGCACCCGGTAGTCTTTGCATGTTGACATTTGGCACTCTCACAGACCTTTGAAATAATACCCAAGATCCACCACAATCTTTATTTGGCAATGAAGCTTGAAGATGATATCTTGAATCTGACACGTGGCAGCCTCCGCTATTCTTGAAAAGATACGTGGCATCTTCCACTTCTTCTACTAGGGGTATGTGGCATCTTCTGCTACTTTTGGGAATGGAGTAGAAAGGGGCTCAGAGAGTGACAGTTGGCACTTTCTGCTTCTCCTCTAAAAAATTAGTCCAAGGCCTTCTGTGACTACCACTTGGTGCTTTTTGCATGATCTTGCTGCTTAGCTTATTGAAACCCTTTCACTAAAAAATAGATGAAATGCAGGTGCTGATATGAGATGCGAATGCCAATATGCAGTGTGTTCTACTTAGCTATTATTGGATACATGGCATGATCCGTGGCTCTCTTGAAAATTATGGAAAGTGTCTTAGATGATGCCAGTTGGCTGGCTCCATGTTTTAGAAAGTGACACTTGGTGGCTTCCACTTGATATCAACACTTGGGCAAAAATGAAGCAAAAGAAACAAGAAGGGGAAAAGAGAGCCTGTGTGGACTACGCCACTTGGCAGCCTCCACTGCACTTTGACACTTAGATGGAAAATAAATGCACGCTCTGCTCTAAAACTTTGCCACCATGACCAGGGTATGCGGGAACCAAAATTGTAGTGCTTGATCAAAAATTTGAAAGCAACATAGAGTAAAAATTTACTCTATAGAGAAGATACAGGCTTGGTGCCTTAGTGAGATAAGATATATGAGACTCATGAGAGGAAGGTTAGAAGTGTGAGAGCATGTTATGATGTTATATGACATGAGGGTTGAGTGTTGAATATAGTTCAAGAAGTTTTAAGGCATGATCTTAGTCTAAGTATGAATGGCAGTATAAAGCCTAATATGCAAAGTGACCTATAGTGGCCTAATGAGAGGTCAATATCAATTAAAATGTGATATAAATCTTGAAATCATTTATATATGTGTGAAAGGTCATGATAAGTGTGTTGATAAAGTTTGAAGTATATACCTTAAGGAGAAAGCATGAAAACCCATGATAAGGTTCCCTATGTGCATAAAATAGGGTGTTACAGACCCGAGAATAGATGTATTGTATTCATTGGCATGTGAAACCTTTACATGAGAAATTAAACACTTCATGGAAGTTAAGAAAGGTACCTATCTTTATTTTCCTAGAATTGGTTTTGGATATGAGGGGCAATCCTTTATGAATTATTGCTAAGAAGTGAAACTAGTCAAAACCCTTATAATGAACTGATATGAAAGATATAGTTGGTTATGGATAAAAATGGTCAATTTGATATATTTTTATGTTTGGGAAACATAAATGAATCTTCAAATTTTCCTCATGTGGTTTTGTTTTGTCATGACAGTGAGTAGAAGCTAGAATAAAACCCTTGTTTATAGGGATTTTGATGTAACAAGTAGGGTTGACTAGCTCAAAGCATGGAAATAGATGGAGGATGATATGAAAGACTTATAGTTTATGCCCATGAAATTTTATAAGTAGGTTTTAGACCAAAATTATATTAAACTGGTCATGGAAATTAGCCTATTGCTAAACAAGCCTATGAGCAAGATAGTGAGAAAACTAGGTGAGAATGAGAATAAAATTAGGGATTGGTTGTAGAGGACTAGATATGTATCCTCATGCATGGGGTCATTATTAAAGACCTATACATACTATCCCATTAGTTTATAAGTGTTTATTATACCTATACTCGAGCAAAAAGTTGTCATCAGTGAAATCTATGTAAAGTGAAGTAGTGAGATTGCTTTGTAAGACCAATATTGATATATGAACATGAAACATATATTTTTATAGATTATATAAGGATTATAAATGTTAACAAAAACCCATTTTAATATCATATAAAATTTTCCATAGGTGTTTTATGACTTGAATTTTTTGACTGTGATTTTAGAGCTACATGCAACTTTCTATGTGTGTGAAAAGGATGTTCCTAAGTTACTTTGCATTAGGTTGAAGGATAAAAATATATTTAAGGTGATATATATATCTCATGGGATAATTTTAATGTGTTTTTCTTAATTTTAAGTCCCTATTATATTTGGAAAGTCAAATGCATCTAAGTATTTGTTAACAGTGTTTGGTGGTTCTGAGCAAGCCATTTATAGGAATGTTCTTGAAGCCTTTTGGCTTGAGTGATGAAGACAAAATAAATTAGTGATGACAATGAGGTAATGTAGGATATTTTAACATAGTTTTTTTTGGGTTATGTGTAAAATTTGAATGATTGATTCATATTTAGTTGACATATTTTTTGGTAGTGAGAAGGCCTAAAAGGAAAGTAGGTCTAATTGGTGGTTCCAAGTAGTGAAATAGGCCAAATCGAGTTGGGGACCCAAATAAAAATTATAATGGGTATATTTGAGGCATGTATGAATATTTTAATTCATTAGTTAATACACAAAGTGTTCCTAAGGGTTAGAGTGGTAATGTATGGATAAGATAAACCTAATTGTATTAGGTCTCCATTAGGCCTAATGGTGGATTTGGTCCTTATTGACTATGACCAACTTATGTAATGTTTGTTTAAAATTTTAAATAGGTGTGGTGATATATTCCAAAGGTATTTCATGTATGAAAATATTCTTGGCTGACCAAGATGGGTGAGAGCAAGGGTCAAGTACTTAAGAAGGCTTAATAGGCCTAAATCAACTAGTTGAGATATTGAGCATATGTGAAAATGAGATAGTTATTAAGAACCCAGGTGAAGGTGTTGAATACCATCAAATATGTCTTGTGAATATGTCATGAAGATTTATTTATGATTTTATAGGTGTTGAATAAGGTTATTTGACCTAATACTGGCAAAGAAAGGGTTTGTTAAGCAAGAAGGAATAAGAGGCTATTTGAGTGAGATTTAAGGGTAAAAAGTGAAAAATAAGGTTACCATATAAATTTGAGTTATAAAATTTATTATAAGGTGGTCAGAGATCATAGGTGACTTATTTGGTGCTAATTTATAAGGGGGTTAAAGTCTCCTTGCAAGATAGAGCTTATAAAAGACTAGTTGAGTGGGTGCTTAACTAGGTAGGGGTTGGAGCTCTTTGTGAAGTTGGAGATTCACTAAAATTTAGATCTTGAAATTGTAGTACTATATTACATGTGCATGGTTTAGTGGTTTTTATCTCTTAAGAGGGGTTCCCACATATCTCGTGTTCTCTTATGTTATGTTTGTGTAGTTTTTTGTTCATGCATTGATCTTTTATGTGAATGTATGCTTCATGGAATGATGAATGAAATTGAATAAATATTTCTAAGCACATGATTCAGACCCTCCCTCTCAGTATCTAATTCTAATAATTAATATTAGAGCTTACTCCCTTGAGTAGACCTAATAGTCTAATGGAGATCTTTGGAACACAAATTTGGATCATAGCAATGAAAGTGTTTTTATATGATTTCCATGAGAATCTACCCACAGTTTGTAAAATAGTTTGTGAATGTTTTTCAAAAGAGAAGGATCACATGGAAGAAAGTACCCAACTTATATTAAAAATAAAGACTTTAGAGGCACAAATTGAGCAAGATGCTATCAAGTTAAGGACTTATAAAAAGTATGAGGAAAGTACTAAAAATATTAACAATGTCTTGGATAGTCAAAAATCCTTTCATGACATGACAAGTCTTGGTTTTAGAGAAGAGAAAAAGGTGTTCAATAAATTTTAGACTCTAATAGACACTAAGTAGTCAAGAAGTGATGAAACTGATATAATCAAGACCTATGTAGAAGATGCTAAATTTAAAGTTAATCATCAATAAGTCAAGAAGGTGCATACTTTGTTAAGAGATGCCAAAGTCAATAATGTTTCATCCTTTGTTCATCAAAATACATATAAGGTCAAACAATCATGTCATGTGAACTCCTTCATGGGTTATTTCTTCTCTTTTGGTAATTTTTGACACAAAGTTATCAACTATAGATTGAAAAGCAAAATTCCATGCTATAGCTATAACCAAAGAGGACATATTGCAAAAGAGTGTATGAGAATCAAGAAAACCAATATGTTGAGAAGTTATGGAGTCATGACACTAAAGAATGATTAAAAAAGGTATAACCTATAGAAAAGAAGTAAAAAGATAGAGGAGAAGAATCTATGATAGCCCAAATTACTTTTCACACTCAAGATGAATATTTGAAATGGTATATAGATAGTGGCTTCTTAAGTCACATTATACGAGATGAAAGCAAATTCATTACTTTGAAGAAGAGTGCCACTAGTTCAATAAGGTTTAGGGATAATGCATCTTATAACATAGTTGGGAAAGGTGATTTTAGCCTACACAATGGGAAGACTAAAATGAAAAATGTGTTATATGTAGATGGATTGAAATAAAAATTGTTAAGCATGAGTCAAATATGCACCCAATGACATATTCTAACATTTCATGAAAAAGGATGTGAGATAAAGAGAGCTAAATCAGGAAGATTGATTGTTAAATCTAAAAGAGCTAAAAATAATTTCTATGTACTACATGAGATCATAAAAGATAAATGATCTTATGATCAAGGTAGATGAGAGTTGGCTGTGGCATAGGAGGTTAGGTCATATGAACTTTGACAATCTAGTCAAGATTAACTCCAAGGGGTCTGTGAATAATATACCCAAAATCTCTAAACCTGTAGATGGTCTTTGCAAGGCATGTCGACATGGTAATAAAACTAGGAGAAGATTCAAATTCAAAGAATATTCCACTACTAGACCTTTAGAACTAATCCATATTGATCTGTGTGGACCTACAAGGATTTAAAGTATTTAAGGAGACAACCAATTCATGTTGCTTATAGATGATTTCATAAGAATGATTAGGTAACATTCTTGAAGAAAAAGTTAAAATCTCTAGGTAAGTTCAAAACCTTTAAATCTTTGGTTGAAAATGAAATGAATGTAAATAAAAAGTGTCTTAAGTCTAATAAAAGAGGAGAGTTTTGGTCAAATGAGTTTGATGAGTTTTATGAGGTAAATGGAATAAGAAGATAGTTATTAGTTGATATAACACCTCAACAAAATGGAGTGGTTGAAAAAAATAACAAAATAGTTCAAGAGATGGTAAGGACCATATTGAATGAGTCCAAATTATCAGATGGTTATTAGAGAGATTCTGTGATTACTATAGTTTACACTTTAAATAGAGGTTAGATTAGGATCAATGGTGATAAGACTCTATATAAATTATGAAATAGCAGACTTATGAGTGTTGAACATTTCAAGGTTTTTGGGAGTAAATGATATATTAAGAGAGATGATGAGGACATAAACAAGTTTTTTCAAGATATGATGAAGGTTTCTTCTTCGTATATTCATTAGTAAGTGTTACCTATAGATGCTATAACAAAAAAGTTGCAAAAGAGAGTGTAGAGCATAAATGTGAAAGTTGATGAGACAAAGAATTCATATTCTCCATCAAAGAATGATGAAGGAGAAATAGATATATATGAGGATGAATAAGAGAGTGAGGAAAGAAAGGAATCAAAAGGTCCTTCTAAGCAAATTCAAAAGGATCATCTTGAATCTCATATCATTAGAAACAAAAATGTAGGTATGTAAACAAGGAGAAGAATGGTGAGTGATGTTGCCTTGATTTCAAAAGTTGAACCTAAAAATATATAGAAGCAAGTGAAGATAAGTTTTGGTTAGATGCAATGAATGAGGAGCTAAATAAAATTGATAAGAATGAAACTTAGGAGTTAGTACCTAGACCTAAAGACAAAAACATCATTGGTATAAAATGGGTTTTCAAAAATAAACTGAATGAGATTGGAAAGGTCACTAGAAAGAAAGCTAGATTTGTGTGTAAAGGATACTCTCAGGTAAAGGAGTGGACTTTGAATAAACATTTTCTCTTGTATCAAGGTTAGAGGCCATTAGCATGTTTATTGCCTATGCAAGTTTCAAAATTTTAAAATATATACTAGATGGATGTTAAGTCAGCCTTCCTAAATGAGAACTTAGAAGAATAGGTATACATTGAACAACCTAAGGGTTTCCTATTGACTGATAACAAGGATTATGTTTTCAAGTTGAAGAAGGACATTTATGGTTTAAAACAAGCCCCTAGAGCTTGGTAAGCTAGACTTGATAAGCATCTTTTGGACCAAGAGTTCAAAAGAGGAATTGTTGATAGTAAATTATATGGCAAAACTAAAAATGATCATCAATTGATAGTGGTACTCTATGTGGATGATATTATCTTTGGTGGAATGAATGAAAACATGACCAAATATTTTTTAGAGGTGATGAAGTTATAATTTGAGATGTCTATGCTTGAATAATCATCCTTATTTCTTGGACTTCAAATTAGTCAAATTGAAAAGGGCATGTTAATCTCATAGGTCAAGTATATAACAAAGATGTTAAATAAGTTTGAAATGGAAGATTTTAAGGCTGTAAGTACACCTATGGTTATAGGATGCAAGCTAAGTAAGGAGAAATAATCCTTAAGGGTTGATCAGACAAAATATAGATCCATGATTGGGAGTTTATTGTATACTACTCTATCTAGACTAGATATCATGCAAGCAATATGTCTTGTGGGAAGATTCCAAGAAGATCCTAAGGAAATTCACCTATAAGTAGTCAAGCTGATACTTAAGTATCTCAAATAAACTTTGGAATATGGTTTATGGTACCCAAAGACTAAAAAGTTTGATCTAGTAGTCTATATAGATGCAAATTGGGCTAGGAGTCTAGATGATAGAAAGAGCATTAGTGGAGGAGCCTTCTTCTCAAGTAAGTGTCTAGTCTCATTGTTAAGAAATAAATAACCTTTAGTAGCCTTATCTACTTGTGAATTTGAGTACATTGCAACAACGTCATGTTGTACTCAAGTATTATGGATGAGACAAACCTTGATAGACTACAAGGTGGAGTTTGATGGCCCTATTCCGATTCTTTATGATAATACTAGTGCCATAAGTGTTTCAAATAACCTTGTCTTGCATTCAAAGACTAAACACATTCCCACCAAATATTATTTATTAAGAAAATAGGTGAGTGAACAAAGGATTAAGCTTGAATTTGTGTCTACCAAGGATCAGATTGTAGATTTATTAATTAAGCCTCTTCCAAAGGCTACTTTTGAACACATGAGACAAATTAGGTGTGATTCCTATTTATAGTAGCCAATAAGCAAGAAAATGTATTAGGGGGAGATGATGAGGAGGTGTTTTAACTCCAAGAATAGAAGAAAAGTACACAAGCTATGAAGTCAAAGGGGGAGTCATATAAATCTATCAAGAAGAAGCTAACTGAGATATGCAAAATGAAAGGGGGAGTTTTCTAATATGATCTTTTATTTTTGTATATTGAAATGTTATTGAAGGTAAATTATTTGTCATTAATGTCAAAGGGGGAGATTAATCTGCATTGAGATTGATCTGCATTAAGATATTTCCAAGTAAGAAAAGTCTCTCTGAGTAGGTTTCATCAATGAGTTAGTTTCATCAATGACAAAGGGGGAGATTGTTGGGAATATGTTACAAAGGTATAAATGAAGTTGTCATTGATGTCATGTAAGTGTCATTATTGTCATTCTGTGTTGTCATTATAGTCACAAAGCCTTATTTGAAGAGACCTAGTGAGAAGATATATGCTTGGTGCCTTAGTGAGATAAGCTATATGAGACTTGTATTAGGAATGTTGGTAGTCTGAGAGCATGTTAGAATGTTGTATGATATTAGGGTAGATTTTTGAAGAAAATTCAAGAAGTTTCAAGGGATGATCTTAGTCTAAGTATGACTGGTAGTATAAGGCCTAGTATGCAAAGTGACCTATAGTGGCCTAATGAGAGGTCAAGATCATTTATAAAGATGGAAAATATATTTAGAGCATTGAAGAAGGTGTAATATGTCATGATAAGTGTGTGGACAAAGTTTGAAGTTTTTACCTTAAGGACAAAACATGAAAACCTATGATAAGGTTCCATGTGTGCACATAATGGGGTATTCTAGACCCAAGAAGAGATTTATTATATTCATTATCATGTGCAACCTTTGCATGAGAGCCTAAACACTTCATGTAAGTTAGGAAAGGTCCATAGTTTTATTTTTATTGCATTAGTTTTAGATATGAGGGGAAATATTTTATGAATGATTATTAAGAGTAAACCAGTCAAAACCCTCTCAAAAACTTTATAATGACTGGATAAAATAATTTTATTTTTCTTTCATTGGTTTTGGATATGAGGGGCAATATTTTATGAATGATTACTAAGAGTGAACCAGTCAAAACCCTTATAATGGTTGGATAAGATAGATCTAGTCAATTGTGGATCAAAGTGGTCTAGTTGACCTAGTTTGATGTTCAAAACATATAAATTACTCTTCAAAGTTTCCTCAGGTGGATTTGGTTTGTCATGACAATGAGTATAAACTATAGGAAACCCCTTATTTCTAAGGATTTTGATGTAATAGGTAAGGTTGACCATGTCAAAGTATGCAAATGGATGGAAGATGATGTGCAAGACTTATAATTTATTCCCATGAAAATTTTTAAGTAAGTTTTAGACCAAAATTATACTAAATTAGTAATAAAAATAAGCCCTCCCAAAACATGCCTGATGAGAAAAATAGTGATAAAACTAGGTGAGAATGAGAATGCGATTAAGGATTGCTTGTAGAGGACTAGGGATGGATCCTAATGCATAGAGTCATTATTCAAGACCTATCTCTCTTATCCCCTTGGTGTATAAGTGTTTAATATGCTTATACTCAAGCAAGAATTGTGATCAAACTAGTCTAACACAATGAAGTCTATGTAAAGTGAACTAGTGCTATTGGTCTACATCAAAGTGGTCTATCTAACATAGTGAAGTCTATGTAAAATGAATTAGTGATATTAGTATGTAAGACCAACATTGATATATGTCCATGTAATATATCTTTTAGAGATGATCTAAGGATGTTTAAATTTCACACAAACCCATTTTAAGATCATAAAAATGTTCCCATAGGTGTTCTATGACTTGATTTTCTTGACTATGATTTTGGTACTACAGGAAACTTTCTATGTGTGTTTAAAAAGGATGTTCTTGAGTCACTTTATAGTAATTTTAAGGATCCAAAGCTATTAAATATGTTATAAAGTTCTTATAAGATCATGTGAATGTGTTTGTCTTCATTGAAAGTCCCTGTTTTAGTTTGGAGAGTTAAATGCATTTGACTATTTGTTAACAATTCTTGGTGGTTCTTGTATACACATAATATTTTCAAACTTTTATCAATTACTAACACTTTTTATCTTACAAGAACCCATCAAGTCTCAATCTCTCTAAGTGCATGTCTTAAAGGGTGCATCGAGAAAGGGGTGGGTAGACCATTGGTGCTTTATAAGATTGTTTTTTCTTTTACCACTTACCATCTACACATTTATCTCCTAAAACCATTTACCCTAAGCTTATTCTTCTTAGTTGTATGCATTATAATCATTTATCACATAATTATACTCCTATTCCTTGCCTCATCCCCATTTTGATAGTTGGCTATACTAGTTCAACTAAGTCAACCCTATACAGTTTTTGGCCTTTGATTACTATATACGGTCGACTGGATCAACCTTATACTATTTTGGGGTTTTTTTCACTTTGGATATTTTTATCCCTTTGGTCAACATAGATCAAGACCTAATGAAATATCTCTTGAAAAAATATAGGGTCAACTGGGCTGACCCCATGCAATTGACATATTCAGAAGGATTTAGGGTAAGATCTACTTATATATAAAAGTTCGTTTCCAACCATTTGATGAATAAAGAAGTGAAGAAGAATAAGTGTGAACAAACATATAGTTATTGACCATTCTACTTGAGGAATAAAGCTTAGGGTTTCATATTTTCTTTGGAGATATGGATCTTATCTTGTGTAGAAGTCTTTTGGATGCATAGATAGGTTGTGTAGCATATATTTGACTTGTATTTATTATCCTTACACACCACAACAATATCTTACGAAATAACTTGGCTAAGGGAGAGATTGAGGCTCAGCGAATTTGTATTCAAAGGTAAGTATTCTTAAATTTATTTTTCCTTTGTAAGAGTAGATAGATAATGAAGTTGTGCTTCTCTCCCATGCATTACGATTTTGTATACATTGACATGAGTATATGTATTCTATGCATGTTTAGTTTAGTTTTTTTTTTTCTAACCCACACTTTGTGCCACAAGATTTGGTGAGCACTAGATTATATTTAATTTATTGTTATTAGACATAAGTGAAATATTAAACCTAAGACCCACTTAGGGTTATTGCATGATTATGTTAGTTTGGAGGCTTTAGAACCCTCCTTAGCATAGTGTATTATGATAAGTGATCCCTTAATTAGGTCTAATAGATCCCCATCTTGGTCATTCTCTCGATTAAAAAATGTAGTCCCAATCAGAAGTGTAGGTATTATTTATCTTCTCTAAGCCATGATTGATTTATAAACATGATGCATTTTTGATTGCATATAGTTCTAAGTAAGCCATTTGCAAGAATGTTCCTAAGGCCTTTTGGCCTGAGTGATAAAGCCTAAAGCACTCAATAATTACCTTGAGATCATGGAGGATCTATTCATATAATTTTTTTGTGTGTTATGTGTCAAATTTTAATGATTGAGTCATATTTAGTTGATAGATGTTTTGGTAGTGAGAAGGCCTAAAAGGTGAGTAGGCCTAATTGGTGGGTCCAAGTAGTGAAATAGGCCAAATTGAGTTAGGGACCCAAGGTGAAATTATCAAGGGTTTATTAGAGGAATGTATGAAGTGTTTCATCTTTTGGTTAAGACAAGAAGTTTTCATAAGGGTTAGAAGGGTAATGTATAGATAAGACAAACTTAATTGCATTAGGTCTTCATTAGGCCTAATGGTGGATTTGGTCCTTATGGACTATGATTGACTTATGTATTATTTTTTTCAAATTTTAAATGTATGTGGTGATCTGTTCCAAAGGTATTTCATGCATGAAAATATTCTTGGCTGTCAAATATGGGTGAGAGCAAGGGTCAAGTACTTAAGAAGGCTTAATAGACCTAAATTGATTAGTTGAGATATTGAGCATATGTGTAAATGAGATAAGTGTTTGGAAATAGGTGAAGGTGTTGAGACTATCATATATGTCTTGTGAATATGTCATGAATATTTAATTATGATTTTATAGGTGTTGAAAAAGGTCATTTGACCTAATACTACCAAGGAAAGGGCTAGTTGAGCGAGAAGGCCTAAAAGGCTGTTTGAGTGAGATTAAAGGGTAAAGAGTGTAAAATAAGGGTCTCATCTACAATTGATTAAAAAATATGTGTTTTAAAGTGATCATATAGTAGAGGTAACTTAATTGGTTCTAAGTTACCTAGAGGGTTGTAGTCTCCTTACAAGATAGAGCTTGTAGAAGACTAGTTGAGTGGGTACTTAACTAGGTAGGGGTTGGAGCTCCTTGTGAAGTTGGTGCTTCACTAAAATTTAGATATTGACATTATAGGAATATATTATATGCACATGATTTAGTGGGTTATATCCCCCAGAGGGTTTTTGATATATCTCTTATGTTCTCTTGTGATATGCTTGTGTAGTTATTTGTTTATGCATTGATCTTTTATGTGAATGAATACTTCATGGAATTTAATAGATATTGTTAAGAAAATGATTCAGCCCCCCTCCCAATAGCTACTTATAACAAAAAAGATAAGTGTCCACTATTTCATCATGTATGGAAATCTATTCACACTATTTTAAAATGCTATCTTCTAATCTAGATAAGGTGGCTTTGTATCTTGCTAGGAGAGGATGAGTGATGTTCATTTGAAACAAAATATGTATAAGATAATTATGATACAACAGAGAGTTCCACATAAGTTTGACAAATGAGATTTTAAATGGGAGATTAGTAAGCTCTATGATAGGATCCCATTCATCATAGCCCATAAGAGGATTATTGGAAAGAGGTGCATAGTATTTAAGGAGGTCCTTGGGAAGAGGAGCCAAAGTACATGTGAATTTTTGTTGATAATATGTGGGAGGTTTAATTGGAGGACAAGTTTGTTGATTGTATTGAGAATATGGGTTAGTTGATGTAAGTTTGGTTTGAGAAGAAATGTTGATAGAAGTTTGAGTATCATTAATGATGGGTAAAGTGTTAGATGTACAATCACTGAGAGAGGGGTGAATCAGTGATGTAAGATAATCTAAAATTTAATTTCAATCCTTTCAATCTCTTAATCAATCACCATAATTATTCATAAAGCATATAATTCATTCATAACAATCAACAAAAAAGATGATGTAAGATCAAGCACCCAACACATGAATTATGTGGAAAACACTCATGGGGATTAAAACCCACTTCAAAACCTACAAACACATGGACTAATTGTCCTATAATATGATCACAAACATGATACCTTTTAGTGAAACATGCACTTCATAAGGAGCACCCAACCCTAAGCATGAACAAACACCAACTTGTTCTATATGTTAAGCACCCACACAACATATATGAAATAAACAAATCCAAAATTATTATTTCCTTTAAATACGATGGAAAAATAATGTATAACACCTTTATTTAAACCTTTCACACTCTCTCAATCTCACACACACAAGAAATGCATCCAAAATACCTTTTTGGATCATTCTAGCCCTCTTTGCTCATCTTCAATCTTCAATCCTATAAGTACACTATTTTGACATCAAAATTATGATCTATAGGTCATATATACAATCCTAAACCTACTCTACTCTTCAATCCATCCACTAGGCACACTCACTCTTATCTTCATACACCACTTTTTCTCTAGAAACCATCACCTTTAAATTCACTATTTATAAAGCCTTCATGAATATCATCTTATTAGTCAACTATAAGAATTGAATTAACCCTTAAGGCTTATATCACACTAATAAAACTCAATATTACCCTCATAGGTTAGCCATAACATCTATGAGTCACCCTTAAGCAACTACACCTTTGAAATAGGCCTTAGTAGCCCTTATAATTCTCATTGAGACCTATTCACCTCTTTAGTACTTAATCAAGAAAATTAGGAACAAAAAATCACTTTCAAATCAATAGGTACACTCCACATGACCCTTAAGACACTTTTAAGTGATTACATCCATCACTACACTCCTCTGTATATGCACAATCTACTTAAACATTCATCTTATATACACGAACACCATAAATGAACAAATAGCCAACTTCTAGACATTTTTCATACTGAAGATAGATTGGTCATACCTCTAAAATCCAAAAACATGATCCTTATGGAGTCTACAACACTCTCCAAAAATCAATTCACATTAAATCACCAAAACACCATCAATACAAACATAAACATCCTTCTCAGGTCAATTGTAGAAGATGATTAAACCCATAATTAACTTTGGAGCTCAATAACTACAATTTTAAATATATTCAAACCTTATAACTAATTTTTCTAGATAATCCTTAGAGTCCTTTACAACTTTGATTTTTATACCACTTTTAAATTCATCTTCCATCAAAAGATATAAACGAAATAATGAGCACTAGGTTTCCTTTGTAAAAATGAAAAATTAAATTCCAATAGTCACTAAAAAAGTAATATATTTCGACACGTGTCTTAATATTATGCCCCCTATAAAATTGATCAAATTTTCTCCTTCAATCTCCTCACAAGTCTCCTGCCCTTGACTTTCAACGCTGGTTGATCTTTGATCTGGGATTATGAGATTATGACACTTGATAGCTCCATGTGCCTTTTGTGTTTATTGAATTATTGACTCAATTGGCATAATCAATATCTATGTACATGGTTTAATTCTCATTATCAATCTACTACTAATATATTGTGTTTGTGACATATGTCACCATTGCATTCAATCTCAAGATTATTTTGACTTATTGACCTTATTCTCAGCATTAGATCTTCATCTTCATAATTGAATGCTTCTTGTTAGATATTTTATTTGATTAGTGAGGTTTTGACACTTGGTAGACCTATATAATGGTCACTTGATATTATAAATTTGGCTAAGTATGGAAACTAGTGAAATTTACCTAGGAGGATAACTTTTCACCTTGATATATTTTGCTACACACCACGTAATGACCTAAAACATGAACTATAAAAACTAAGGACAAAATTGAAAAGACCCATGTAACTAATTCCTTTTGACACTTCCACATGTGTGAAAGTTGATGACATCAATATACTCACTTAATCTGATTTGCCAAGATGACTAAGAGATCCTATACATTTATATGACTACTCTGAATAATTCTTTTCACTTCCACAAGTAATCTAAGCATTCATAACACCCCCATAAGGTCTCTAAAACATGACCATACCATCAATAACATTCATAAACTACCTTACTAAGTCAGACACTAAGGCATATTGAAGCACACTTTGTCATTGTTCTTCTAGCACACAAGACACCTCATGAAAAATGTTTACTACCTCATGGACATTCTTTGGAAACCTTTAGGACATCATTGACAACACCTCAACATAAAGAGGGTGGAGGAATGGTATAAATGGTATGGATAGTGTTATCCAAGGGAAGTGTTGGAATTGGTTCATCAAAAGATATAAGGTCATCTTGCCCCAAATCTATTAAGTGATTTGGAGAAGAGTCTTAGATAACACAAAATGTGTGACATAGTTGAGGGGTATGGATAGGATGAGGATTAATGAAAATAACCACCCTTCACATAGTCATATTGACCACATTTTATTTAGGAGTTGGGTCAAGAAGATTTTCAACATTATTAGTAGAAGGGGTAGGTTTGTCATGATTATCTTGGTGATTTGGAAGAGGATATTTATAGATGGCCAAATGAGCATTAGATTGGTTTAAAGCTTGAGATTTATTTTATGTTTTATGGGATTTGAAGGCAATGTCATAGGCTTGTTAACATTTATGAATGATAGAATCATGGATAAAATGGGGACCAAGAAGGAAATCCATAAACAAATTATGAAGTTTCCTACAAATTTATTGAGAATGACCCCAACTAACATGAAACCAACAAAATTTATTGGGATCATACTGAGATTTTATGGGATGAGTGGGATCAAGTTCTCATGGAAGAGGCATTGGTATTTTTATAATTATTCTAAGGATAAAGGTTTATGAACATTGATGTTATTGGCTGAAGATAAATGAGGATTAGTGATGTGGTTATGAGGGTAAATTTATTTTGGAATTTGAATGGGAATAAAAGCTTGAATAGTATGAATGGTATCATAAGAGTCGGTGACACCATCATTTGTAGCACAATGATTCTTATTATTGATTAACATACAAGTACCCATATAAGATTGGAATGGATTGAATTGATGCATAAGGAAATCTTGATGTTTGGTGTTAGGTTGTGGAGCTAAAATCTTCAACTATGTAGATGAAGAGGAGGTTGCTGAAGTTCTAGAGATATCGGCATTGACAGTATGACCGACGTTGGTCATGATGAGTGTAGAAGGCAACCAACATCGACAGGAAGTCAGCCGGTGTCGGTCAGTACCAGTCAGACAGAGATCAATGTCGATCGCCTGTGGCAGTTCCAGAACTATTTGTTGCACAGACAGTTAGTTTGTTGAACCGAGTGTTTACATGTAAAGGCTACTTCGAGTCTTGAGCTGTGTGTCTAAATTAAGAGTCTAAGTTATTGTTTAGTCTGGGATCTATTTATAGACCCATTGGCATGTATTGTAATTAAGGCAAGAAAAGGATTTCTTCCAGTTGTAGGATCTTGGTCAGTAGGTGTGCAAGGCCACGTTTGAAGATCTACATGTGTAAGTAAGGTCTGTTGGAGATCTACTTGAAGTACTTTGAGTACTTGATGTACTGGCAGGGTTATTACTGACTGGTTGGAGAGGTGAACACCAATTTTGTGTGTGAGTTGTGTGTTAGGACCGTTTTTGGTAGGAGAGTGAACTCTTGAAGAAAATTACTAAACACTTGAGGTGTGGGAAGCTTCTAAGAGGTGTGGAGAAGAAGTGGCATCTTCTTTATTGTATTTTCTTTCTGAATGAGTATTAATACAAGATTGTGTATTGTCTCTCATATTTTGTGCTATTTGTGAATTCTAGTTACTTGTTACTTCTGGATAATTTTGCATGTTTAATTGCTTGTATTTGGTAATCATATTGTGCTCTTTTTGAAGAGCAAGATCCTAACAAGTGGAATCAGAATAGGTGTGTTGTTCTTGGATTCCCCATCAACTAGTATCAGAGCTTTTGGTTGGGATACTAACAGGTTGTATCAGATCTAGTTAGTGTGTGTTGATTAGAGGTTACTCACAGGGGTTTCTGTTTGAGTGGGAGTAGAGCAATGACAGAAGAAAGTAGACTACGAATAGAAAAGTTTAATGGCAAGAACTATCAACTATGGAGGATGCAGATAGAAGATTATCTGTATCAGAAAGATTTGTACTTACCATTGGGTGGGGCTGCATGCAAGCCCACATATATGAAGGATGAAGAATGGGAGGTTCTTGATCAGAAGGCTCTGGGATCCATAAGGTTGAGTCTTGCATCGTCTGTGATTTTCAACTTATCTCAGGCTAAGACAACGGTAGAGTTGATGGAATCTTTGACAAATTTATATGAAAAACCCTCAGCGTCAAATAAGGTATTTCTTATGAAGCAATTATTTAATTTGTAAATGTTGGAAGGTGGATCTGTTCATAGTCATCTTAGTGATTTCCATGGTTTGGTAAACCAGTTAAATTCAGTCAATATTATTTTTGATGATGAAATTAAGGCTCTCTTAATTTTATGTTCATTACCTGAAAGTTGGGAGAGTTTGGTAATGGCAGTTAACAATACTGCATCTACTTCAAAAATCTTAAAAGTGGATGATGTTGTGAGTGTAATCTTGAATGAAGAGATTCACAGAAAAAACACAAGTGAATCATCAAAAAATGCTTTGAATGTGGAAAGCAGGGGAAGGCAAAGAGAGAAGATCGAGTGTGAGAGATCAAGGTCAAAGATAGGTAGGAGATCCAAGTCTAGGTATGGCAGAATAACTTGCTAGAAATGTGGAAAGTAAGGGCACTTAAAGAGAGATTGTTGGTTGAATGAAGATCAGCATAAAGGACATGAAGAAGCAGGGGATACAGGTATTGTTTCACAGAATCCTCTGGTATGTTTTTTAGATAAAATAAAATCTTGGGTTTTAGATTCTGGTGCCTCTTTTCATGCATCCCCAAATACAGAATTTTTTCATGAGTATGTCCAGGGAGACTTTGGAGAAATTTGTTTAGGGGATGGCAAGCCTTGTCAGATGGTTGGCAAAGGGAAAGTGAAGTTGAAATTGCAGACAAGTAACACATGGGTGTTGAAGGAGGTCATGCATGTCCCATTTTTAGAGCAGAATTTGATTTTTGTAAGAAGTTTGGGTGATGAGGGTTGCACAATAACTCTCACAGCAGACTCTTGGAAGGTTACCAAGGGTGCACTTGTTGTAGCAAGAGGTAAGAAAGTAGGTACGCTTTATCTATCTACTTGTATTACTGATTCTCTTTTTGGGTTATCTACTTCAACTGTAGATTCAAAGATGTGGCTTAATAGGCTTGGTGACATGAATAAGAAAGAGATGCATGTTCTTGAGTCAAAGGGTATGCTTTCAGATTTGAAGAGCATGAATCGAGGTTTCTGTATGCAGAAGAAGAAGGTGAGGTTTCTTGAGGAATTTGATGTTAGTGACAAGAGCAGGAAAGCCTTGGTTTTCAAGGAGAAGATGATAGACAGAGATCAGTGGAAGGGGCTGAAGAATTTTGAGCAGAGCAAGGGTGATTTGGACAGGGTTTTGATTCGAAAGAAGCTCGCAGGAAAAAGTCATTTTTCACAAGAAAAACATAGAGACCGACGTCGGCTAGAAAAATGGCATCAGCGTCCAAACAGGGATTGATGTCAGCTATGTGCAGACTGATGTCGGTGACTCAAGGACAGATAAACACCAGCATCGGCCAATGGGAACCGACGTCGGTGATGAGGCAATCGCATGGAACCGATGTCAGTTGGGTGCAGACTAAGATGTGACTGGCATCAGTCATTGAGATGGATTTTGGGCAGACAACAAGCTGTCAAGGAGTCTCAAGCGCCCATATGGAGGACTTAAAGGGTATGTAAGCCTCAAATTCCTCATTTCCCTTCTTGACACTACTTGTTGCTCATTGATGGTGAAGAACCAAGAAGTTATTAAAGAAGCAGAGCAGGTAGATCTAGGAAACAGTGGGAGCTTGGCATGGATGAAAGATGTGATTCCTTGGAGGAGAACCAAATGAGAGTTTTGGGTGGAGTTGCCAGCTGAAAGGAAGCACTGAGAGACGAATGGATGTTCAGGATGAAGAAGAGCGAAAATGGACACGTGAGATGGAAGGTTAGAGTATATGGTCTTGAATAAGCTGTAGGACAATGGAGGTTTGATCATTGTGTTTCTCTTTACCAGGTTGGATAATATTAGCTACATTATCTTGTTACTATATGATGTGCTTGTTGCAAGGTTACATATACAAAGAGTTACTGAACTAAAGGTAAAGCTAGTTTAGAGGGGTGTCATAAGGAATCTAGGAGCAGCAAGATTTTTTGACATGAGTGTGTTCTAGGAACATGGAAGGTCACAGGTTGACTTTGTTTCAGGATGATTGTGTGAGACTGGTTAGCACGCCGATGGTTGGACAGTTCACAGAACAGTGTCTTGATTCACATAATGAGGTTAAGTGCATGATATGTACTAGACCTGAGATTTTCCAAGCAGTGGGAGTTGTCACAAGTTTGGAGCCAATTCGAAAAAGAAGCACTGGAGGGTAGTTCAGTGGATTCTTAGAGGGACCAACAACAGGTCGACATGCTATGCAAGATCAAGTTCTTTTCTACATGGTTTGTAGATGCGGATGTGACAGGTGATTTGGATGACAGGAGTTGCACCACAAGTTGTGTGGTGGTTGGTCTTCAAGAGTGATTTTTAAGAGAGATACAAAGCCAAGGGAACAAACTAGATGGTGTACAGGTACAGGTACAGTTGCAGCTATTTATCTCTAAGTGGGAGATTGTTAGGTTATGAAGCTAAAAGCTTTAACTATCCAGATGGAGAGGAGGTTGCTGAAGTTCTAGAGATACTGGCATCGGCAGTATGACTGACATCGGTCATGATGAGTGCAAAAGGTAACTAGCATTGGCAGAAAGTCAGCCGACATCGGTCATCACCAGTCAGATAGGGACCGACATCGATCGCCTGTGGCAGTTCTAGAACTGTTTGTTGCACGGATAGTTAGTTCATTGAATCGAGTGTTTGCATGTAAAGGCTACTTCGAGTCTTGAGCTACGTGTCTAAATTAAGAGTCTAAGTTATTTTTTAGTCTGGCATCTATTTATAGACCCATTGACATGTATTATAATTAAGGCAAGAAAAGGATTTCTTCCAGTTGTAGGATCTTGGTCAGCAGGTGTGCAAGGCCACGTTTGAAGATCTACATGTGTAAGTAAGGTCTGTTGGAGATTTACTTGAAGTACTTTGAGTACTTGGTGTACTGGTAGGGTTATTACTGACTGGTTGGAGAGGTGAACACCAATTCTATGTGTGAGTTGTGTGTTGAGACCCTTTTTTGTAAGAGAGTGAACTCTTGAAAAAAATTACTGAACACTTGAGGTGTGGGAAGCTTCTAAGAGGTGTGGAGAAGAAGTGGCATCTTCTTTATTGTATTTTCTTTCTGAATGAGTATTAATACAAGATTGTGTATTGTCTCTTATATTCTGTGCTATTTGTGAATTCTAGTTACTTGTTACTTCTGGATAATTTTGCATGTTTAATTGCTTGTATTTGGTAATCATATTGTGCTCTTTCTAAGGAGCAAGATCCTAACAACTGGGATCATAATAGGTGTGTTGTTCTTGGATTCCCCATCATTTGGTTTGGTCAATGGCCTCTTCCTAAGTACATGGAGAGAGAGTTTGGACCTAATATTATAACTTGGGAAAAAGATGGTTGGTAAATATATGAAAGAGGTTTTCATCCACCATATTATGCTCACATTTATTAGACAAAGATTTTCATTGTTTGATGAAATATTATGTAGTTTTGGTTTCAAGTTACTTAAAATTGATAAAATAGGCCAAGGTATTCTTAGGGAGATAATTAGTTTGGAATTATTGAATATATCATTGACTAAATCTTACAAACTAGTGATGGAATGATATTTAAGCTGGTTTTACCATTATAAATCATCACCCATGAGAGTCTTTTCTAATATCTTGGTAATAGTAAAGGTATTTAATTTAACCCAATCTTTATATAGATTTTCAAATGTTTTTAAGTGAAAAGTAGGATTGGTTGACCCATTTTAAGTAATGGTAGGGGTGATACCTTATATATTGATATTGGCAATTTTAGATGTAAGAGGTTCATTTTGATGATGCTTGCTTGATTTGTTAACAAGGGGAGGTTCAAGGATAAGATTACCATGGGAATCTCTGTCAGGATCTACACACAAGCTTTGATACCACTTGTCAGGATCCTACTCCTTAAGAGCACAATTGATTACCTTTGTATAAGCAACTAAACACAAAATTAAACCAAAAGTAATATGTAACTCGAATTTAGAAATAACACAAAATATGAGAGACAATACAATCCTATATTAACACTCTTCCAAAAGGAAATACAATGAAGAAATCACACTCTTCCCACACCTCTTGGGCGTACAGTAATTCTCCCTCAAGAGTTCTCTCTCTCAATCAATTATGACCACAACTCAACACTGAGTTGTTCCCTCCACTAGTCAGTGACAATCAACCCAATGGTTGTTGTTGCCTACTGCCAGTCCACCAAGTACTCCAAGTAATCCAAGTAGATCTCCTTGATCTTGCACACCTGTAGATCTAACTGATCTTACTTACCATGTAGATCTCCTTGATCTTGCACAACCTGTAGATCAACTGATCTTACACACCTTGAGACAACCAACCTAATTGTTGTTCTTGCTTTCAAGTTGAGGATCTAATCCTTGTCCTTAGTCCCCTTATTACAATATAGCCCCATGGGTCTATTAAATAGATCCCAAAATAAACAATAATTAGAAACACAGACTCAAGACTAAAATTAGTCTTTACATGCAAACTAACTGTTCATCTAAAATTAGACCAGTTCTGGAAATGCATACAAACGCACACACACACACAGATTGCCAACACCGATTTTTATCTGACTGATGCCGATCGACCCATAACCGATATTGGTTACTGTGTAACTGAATATGACTGATGTCAATTGATCAGACTGACGTTAGTTACTTTAACACTCAACAACCTCCACCATTTGCATCAGTGAAGCTTTTAGCTCCACAACTTAACAATGTCAAAGAGGAGGTGGGGGAACATGTTCGTTATACATATCCCATGACATATATTGATGGTGGGTTTGAAGATGGATAAGATGGTTTTTCATTTGCATCATTTGATTTGCATTATTAGCATGGAAAGCATTCATTTGATTAAGAGTTTATAGTAGGAGTTGATGGGTTTGAGTGTATTATTAACATCGTTTGAATCATTGGAATTGGTAGTAGTGGCTTGGGTACCACTATAAATGTTAGTAGTAGCTTGAGAAGAACTGTTAGTAAGTGAGGCATTAATAGCATGCCTTTCTTATGTGGTAAAAGATGTACTAGTATAGGGATGAGAAGAAGTGAAATTAGAGGCATGATTACCATGGGTAGCAAATGATGAATTAGTGGAAGAATTGAGAATAACAGTCTTAGGAGAGGCCCTCTATATGTATAAACTATCATGTTAGTAGAGATACTAGGCATGAAGGTGGAGGAAATCAAAGAGAAATATGTCATGGTATGAGGAGAGGTCAAAATAAAGGGAAGAGGCTGAGAAGTAAAGAAGCTAGTGTCCCCAAATCTATGTGAGAACATGGGAGAAGGTGAATGGGGATCCTTGACTTCACCACTTATTAAAAAGATGGTAAATATTAAAAGGATATTTTCCTTGATGTTGAGGAAACTCATTGATGAAAAAGAGAATTTATAGTGTATACTCTAATTTAGGTTGATATTCAAAGAAGAAGAGAGGATTAAGAAATGAAGATAAATGAGAAGGGGTTCCATAGTTTGTAGTGTGAGTGGCTACATTCTTATTACTTGTATCTAGGGTAGGAACCACAAGATACTTATGGGAGAACCTATAGGGTTGATAAGACTCATCATATATGTTAAATTTAACTCAGTGTTGTCTTCAAATAGGAAGTTCATGATGAAGGAGAGAGATTAAAGAAGATAACCCTGATGAAAATGTAAGGAGATAAGAATGATACAAGTAAGAGTATAGAGTCAACCAAGTCAACCTAGTAGTATACATAAGATACAATAGAGTATAGAGTTGATTGAGTCAACTTAGTATTATAGATAGGAAAATAGATAGTTTGATAAGGATATGGAGTTGACTAGGTTAACTTAGTACTATAACCTGATAGGAAGAAAAAGAGTACTCGGTCAACTAGGTTGACTCAATAGTACAGTTAGGAAAAAGAGAATCTATAAGAGACTGTGTCAAATAAAATAACAATGTACTAAAAATAAGGATTTTTTTTGAAAATGTAATTGGAAGCAAGAATTGGAAGCAAACACATAAATAATTATATCAATGAGAATGATCTAATTAGGGCACACAACACAAAACCTTGAACAAACGCTTGCTAATACAAGTTTTTGCAATACAACATACAATGAGCAACGAGCAAGAAGTTAACTAAAATGTAAATGTTAACTAAATGGTTATCTTGAGTGTTATTAGATTATTATAAAGTGTTGTTTTAAGTGTGATAAGGAAATTAAATGAAAATAGAAAACTA
Source organism: Torreya grandis (assembly GCA_037957365.1). Taxonomy (NCBI): domain Eukaryota; kingdom Viridiplantae; phylum Streptophyta; class Pinopsida; order Cupressales; family Taxaceae; genus Torreya; species Torreya grandis. The sequence continues at coordinate 178,931 of JARHVA010005613.1, read as the reverse complement.
GAAAGCAATCTATAAATGGTTTCAAGATGTTTAGGATGGAAGGGATTTATTTTTACAATGGTACTGGCTTAGTATTGGGGCCTACCCCCTCACTTCACAATCCCACAATGATAAAGGTGTTGAGTTCTTTGAAAATATATGTCATTAACCATATGTTTATACTTGGCCAAAAAACCAAGTCAAATTCCCCCTTGGTGATGAAATCCAAGTAAATAGACCTTGGGTAGAAAAATGTTTAAATTCATTTTGAAATTATATAATTTAGTAGTGTGTGAAAAAAGAGAAAAATAGTAAAACTAAATAGTATATCTAAAAACCACCTAATTATATTAGGTGAGATAGTCTAAGCATGCAAACAACTAAAAATAAAAGTGTGAATTAATTACTATCATATAGTTATTAATTTCAAATTTAATAATGGTAAAGATTCTATTTAGATGACACTATATGAAAATATTATAGAATAGAGTTGACAGGGTCACTACTATACTATAAAAGCAAGAGTCTTTAAGAAATAAATCAACTAGGTTGACTTAGTCTTTAAAAAAAAGATATACTATAGAATTAAGTCAACTAGTTTAACTTAGTTTGCTATAATATTTTATTTTTGAAGACTACAAACTTGCACAAAATAAAACTATAATAAAGTACTAAATTGAAAGAGAGAAAGAAAGGAACCTTGGTGGGTTGGAAGAAGCTAAATATTGTAAATTTTCTATTGAAGTGCCTTGAATTATGATTGCAAGTTCTACCAACTATGTTGACTGGGTTGACCTAGTTTTGTAAAACCATATTTTTTGAATATTGTTAAGATGACTAAGTCAACCTAGTTAACTAGTTTGTTATTTGGATGCTAATTGTAAGACAAAGTTGACTTATTTGATATAGTCTATTATTTTAGATACTAATTGGAAGATAGTCAATCAATTTGACATAGTTTATTATCTGAGACTAAATAAGAGAAATATGTCAACCTATTTGATCTAGTAACCTATATCTAATGAAGACTTGCATAGAAAAAATAGAGTCATTTTGATGTGATTGTGTGTTAAATGTGCGCATAAAAGTTAGAACTATACTATCTTGGTCAACCTAATATTGTAAATATATAAAAATAATACAATGATAGAAATGAAAGGCATGAAATAAAACCTACAAGGGTTATATCCAAGTCGGGTTCACTAGAATGTATGCAATGAAAAATACTTTATATCTACAAGTCAATTTTAACTCAAAGAAGATAGATCCTACTTACACTTCTGATTTGAGATACATTAGATAATCAAGCTCATGATCAATATGGATCTGCTATACCTATCTAAGGGATCTCTTATCATAATAATATCACTAAGGAGGGTTATAAAGCCTCCAATCAAGTAAAACTATGCAATAACTTTAACTAGGTCTTATGGTTTCATATTCACTACATTAATAACAAGTAAAGCAAAAATATAATCTAGTGCTCACTAAAACTTGTGGCACAAAGTAAGGGTAATAAACACTAAAATTAAACATTCATAGATGACATATACTCATGTCAATCTATACATAATTCTAATACATGAAATAAAAATGCAAGTGCATATCTATCTACTCTCACAAATAAAGAACAAAGTTATGAATACTTACCTTTGAAGATGAACCTATTGAGCCTTAATCTCTCCCTTGGCCAAGGTGATTCACAAGAGGTTATTGTGGTATGTAAGGATGATAAGGATAAATCTGATCTAGGATACACAACCTATCGATGCATCTAAAAGACTTCAATGAGACAAGATCTATATCTCCAAATAAGGTATGAAACTCTAAACTTACTCCTCAAGTAAAATGGTGGATAAGTAGATGAAAATTATATCTTATTTATTCTTATCTTTTCTAAGAAATAATGAAATGATTGTGTTTATATAAGTGGATCTAAACCTAAACCTTTTCACAAATTTTGGTCAACAAGGTGGACTCAGTTGACCTAATATCTTAATTGATAAAAACTCACTAGGTCATGGACTAGGTTGGTCAAGGGCCAACTTGTACCCTTAATAAGTTTTGTCAATAAGAATACAAGGTCAACACAACTGACATAGTCATGTAAACTATCAAAAAGGGGTTTAGGTTAGGAAATGTGCTAATTAAGGTGGTGAAAGACAAGAGGAGTGTGTAGAATAGTATTAAAATCTTAGGGGAATAGTTTTTAGAGATAAGTGTGTAGATAACAAGTGGTAAAAGGGATAACAATCAAAGCACTAATAGTCTACCTACCCCTTTCCCAATGCATCCCTTAAGGCACACACTTAGAAAGATTGAGACTCGATGGGTTCCTATAAGATAGAGAGCATCAATAATTGATAAAATTTTGAAAATATTATGTTTATACACTCTTTAAGTTCTTTCTCAGTTTGGGTGGAAGGATTGGGAATTGTAGGCCAAATAATATTTGACTAGTCTATGTTCCCAAATTATGAAATTGGATGAACCACATAGATTGGATGCCTCTTAGGTTTTCTCTTTTTTTTTTACCACTGTGGTTACTATGGTGGGAGTGGAAGAAGGCAGGGATGAACCCAGTTGAGTAGAAGGCATTGTAGTTGAAGATATGGATTGAGCAATGACTAGAATGGATAAGGCTAATTTTGATGGAGTGGTCATTAATGGAAATGAAATAGAAGGGATGGAAACCACAGATAAAAACCATAGTAATGGAAGGTTGAATAAGAGAAGTGGTGGTGGGCAAGCTTATGGATGGGTGTCAAATATAAGACATGTAGAAACTATCTACTGGGGAACAAATGTGGAGATAATAGGGCCAAGGGTGATTGAAACTATTGGTAAAGACATCAAAGGGGAAAAAATCAATGGAGTAGTAAGGGATCCTTACCAGATGAATCACCTATAATAGGTGTTTTGGCCTTGAGTGTCTATAAGCTTGGGACCTTTTCTTGTTACAGATCTTCCTTATCTATCTCCTAGGTTAGAGCAGTCTGTGGGTTATCCTTAGGCTTCCTCTAATATGTTTTTATTTCTCTTCTTGCCTATGGATCTATGGATTATGATGGAAGAAAAGAGTGAATAATTATTGGCATTGAGGTTAAAATATCCAATGTTTCTTCTTCATCTAAAGAATCCAAGCATATAACCCCAACTTCCATCAGTGCTTCCACTTGTGCTTCCATTTGTGCACTATCTCCAATTATGTTTATATCCTTAGCTAAATCTTGATTGACCTTAATTAGTTCAACTATTTAAGGTTGAATTAGCGGAACTTGTATTTAATCTTGTGTTGAAGTAGATAGTTTATCCTCCTCAACTTGTTATTCTTCTTCTTGTTCTTCCTTTTCATCTTGACTGAGTGGTGCCTCAGCTACCAAATGTTGTTGGTCTTAAGGCTGGCTTTGAGCTTGTTGTGTGTAGACACTTAAATTACATTTAGTGTCAAAATTTAGCTAAATCTATTTAATAATTTTTCTTAAAATAATTCATCATATTTCTCTCCACATTTAAATAATTGAATAAGTCAAATCAATCAATTATGCACATTTAAATCCTTATTTTAAATATAAAATCCATATTTTACACCTCATCTAAAAATCTTTCATATTTTTATCCCTCATCCCAACCAAATCCATAACTTTATCAACCTCCTATGACTCATCTTCTAAGTTGTCAATAAGTTTGACTTATTCCTACTAACTCAAATAACCAATCCCACACTTCTCTCAACCATTTGAAATGGTATTCATCCTCATGGGTGAGGACTCCTTAGTCACTGTTGATTATTTAGATCATTGTATGAGTTAAAATAATGCTCCACCATTGGATCCTTATCTAAAAAAATATAAATGGACTTAAAAACCTTCATTTTCAAGAATCAAAATCTAGACTTATGCTAACAAATTTCTATTCAAAAGTGAATCAAATCTTATAAAATGCCTTTTACACCAAAATTTTGCCTATTTTTCTTTCTTTTGTAAGAGTGAGCACCACATTTTTAATGAGTAAATCAAGTTTACATTCCAATGGAGAAAGCTTGTATATTTGAAGTATAAATTTTGTGGTTTCTATTTTCTTTGTTTGTTTTTATATCTTAGGTTGAATTTAGCTTAGATTAAGATTCATTTATTTCTTATCACTTCTAAATTTAGTTCACACATTTTTGGCATGCCTAGTTGGACCTTTCCTCATTTTTTTTCATTTTTTGATCATCATTTTTGCCTTAAAATACCATTTTTCATTTGATTTCTATTGTTTATATTTGCATATACATTTAATTTTATTTTTTTGAGTGCTGATATGAGCTATAGATTTTTATCAAACATCATCTATTAGGCTGTGTATGCTCCACTACATAATAGTGAATTTAGAAGCATAAATAATAAAATTGTAGACCTTAATAGTGAATTTATTCAACTGCATAATGAAATTATTTTGTTATTACTTTTTCTATATTTTTTTATTTTGTCTATAGGGTTAATTTTTTTTGTTAGTAATCATCATTTATAACAACAAAATTATCATTTTTAATAATGAATTTGTCAATACCAATAGAAAAATCATGCTTTTTAATAATGAAAGCATCTTTTTTACCAATGGATTCATCGATTAAAGTAACAAATTTATCTTTGTTGGAAACAAAATTGTTATTTTAGATAATAAAATCATTTTATAAGCATGGGGTTGTTTATTTTTTGTTTTTTGCATTTTATCTTTTCCTTGTGTTGATTTTATTACAATTTTTATTTTTCTATCTTTATGTGTTACTGTGATTTCATAACAAAGGTTTTTTTTGATTAGTTTTCATGGTTTTTATTCATTTTATTACAAGTTGCCTTACTTCAAGCCTAATTAAACATTCTAACAACTTGTTTGTAGAATGCTTGCCAAAGATAATAAACAAAAAGGATTAACAAAAAGTCAATTTCTTTTTACTAATGCTTTTAATTGTTATTTTCAAAGTTTTTAGTAATTATATCATATTTTAATTCAATATTTTATTTGTGATTATGAAAATTACGTATGGTATTTTATTGTCATCACATTAGTGATGATACTTCAAAATTAGAAACATTTTTATAATTATTTGTGTTACTCAAGTAGTACCCGCTTATGCTATTTTATTAGAGTTATATTGGTGGCGATGCTCAAAAATAAAAAATAGATACTTAATTTTTATTTTCTTTTTTTTAGAGGCCCTATTGTCCTTGGATTACACTACCATGTAGTAGGTCAAACCTCATTTATCGATGGGGTATATAAATTGAAATCTAAATATTTTAATTTTTTAAGTAGTTGTGTGTTTTAAGCACACCATGATGTGAGGGGATTTCATACTCTATTACCTAGGGTTTCAATAGCTACCTTGCAATATAATATCATGATTATCAATACACTGAGACCCATATAGTTGTTTTGGACACTTTAAGATAATACCTAATAGTGTGCATCTACTTTATTTTTTCTATAGTTTCCCCCCTCAATAAGCTTTTTAAAATTTTAATCCTAGGATAACTTTTTATGTTATTCAACTTTAATGCATTAGTTAGTGGTTAGCATCGAGAAGCCACCTTCTACATATCTTTGAAAATGAAATCAATAGGCTATAATAATGGTAGGATCCTCCATGGTTACTACCTTGAAATACTGGACCATAATTGAGAGTACAAATGAGTTAGTGACATCAAAATTTCTAATAATTATTCATGACCCTCATTCTAATTTTTCACATTTTATGGGTAATTTATTAACTATTTAAAATAGAAATTTGTTTATTATTTCTTTGTGTCTACCAAGTGCCAAAAAATCTTTGTTTGCAAACAAATTCTTTTGAGTTTAAATTCTATCCTAAAAATAACAATTTTATCTTTAAAATCTCAAAAGCATTTAGTTAGTAATCAAAATTTTAGTCACTTTGGTGTTTTTATTTACTAGAGTCTAATTTCAAGTATTTTTTATTGTTGAGTCAAGTATTTTCTTAGTAATGTTACTCTTTGAAAGAAGCATGGCTATGTGGAATAATAACTTGATCAATTTAGTCACAAATCCAAATCCAAATAATCCATGTTATAACCTAGGGGTCCATCCAACCATTTTTGATTCAGACACATATTTAAATCAACATCAAATAAATCATCCAACAAATCTAAATTAAAGTTTTAATGTCATTTTAAACTCACCAATCAATCATCCAATAAATCTCAATCTGAGTTTGAATATGTATTCATCCTCATCCATCAATCAATCAAATCCAAACTTGAATAGTCATTCAAGTTTACCAATTTTTCAATTCAACCCAAACATAAATCAATCAATTTCAAAATTAAATACTTATTCATGTTTACCCATAAATTAACATCCAAATTTTACTTTAGGGACAACATCAAATCAAGTTTTAAGCTTTGGTAGTCAAAATTATTTGAATTCTTTTAAATTTCTACCCCATTTATAAATCAAGAGTCACCAATCACAAATCAAAATGCATTCACCGATCCATCTAGTTCTAACTGTAACATCAATCTAAATCAAACTTTTGATTCACCTTCACCACCACTTTCAAATGTATGTTTGAACTAAAATCCATTCATAAATCAAACCCAAATTCAATTAAATCCAAATATATTCTATCCAAATCAACCTTTCAAATCCTACACCATTCAAAACCAAAATTTCCACATTCATCAAAATTAACCATTTGGTTCTACATTCAACCCATTCCAAAACTTGAACCAAACTACATCAAATTCACATTTGTTCACAAACCCAATAGATTCAAGTCCATCAAACTTCATAAATTCATCTAGTCTAAAATTTTTCAAAAGTTTATCAACCTTCATAAATACACCAAATTTGAATACTTTCACCTTTAGCACAAATCCTATAAATTCATGCTTCCAAGATCAAGCTACCTCTCTAGCTCATTTAATTATGAAGGAATCAAAAAACATTCCACATCAACATCATCCTACAACTAGTGATCCTATTTTCCAAAATCCACCAAGTCTCCCCTCCACTAGTTATAGTCTTAATTCCAACATCCCTCATTACACTAACAAACATAATCTAATTCTATCACCTCTATGATCTACTATCATTCCACCCCTAGGGTTAAAATAGATCAAAAACTCCTAACCTATTAACAACATTACCATGCCTATTAAGGAAAAATTCACTCCTTTAGGGTAACCTTATGATGTATTCTTTTAAAAATTAGTCATTACAGACTTAATAATATTTATAAACACCAAATACTTTGAATCAAATGTCCCAAAACCCAAGTGATATAAATCTAATGAATATTGTGATTATCACAAAATTGAAGGTCATTCTACAAACTATTATATGAAACTAATTCATTTTATCCAAGATTTGATTAATAAGGGTACATCAAGGTAGAGAAAAATGTATCCAAGTCTAAAAATATAGCTTGGGGATATGTTAATATATATTTCCTAAGCCTAATCAAGCCACACCACTTCCAAGTCAAATTCATAACCTTCCATCCATTTCTCAAGATCCCATTTTCAACCAATCCATAGTCAATCAACCTACCTTTGAAAACCATGGTTTACCATCCATTTTTAATGAACATCCCATATTTATTGAAGAGCCAATCTTTGACCAAAAACCTATCATTAATTAAGATCTCATTTTTTATCAAGATCCCATTTTTGACCAATATCCTATCTTGGATGAAACCTCATTCAACTAACATAGCTTATGACCAATTGGACAAACACCCAAACCCTTATCACCTATTGAATCTTCCATCATCCCACAACATGCACCCCAAGTGATAGAGGTACTTATAAAATAATTCCATCCCTCCAAATCCTTCATGATCTCAACACACATCATTTATCCAACATATTTCTCATTTCACCTTGTATAGTAACACCCTATATCATATGGGCTATGACTATATCCTGGTAAATTTGGAAGAAGCCAACTAGAAATCAATAAATTTATTGAAGATATCTATGGAGTTCATACCAAAAAATCAATAGTGGTGAGAATCATGCATATTTAACCCTTTTATAATTGAGATGACAAAAAAAAATCACATAAAAAAATTAGAAAGAGAAATAAATTTGTTCAAATGTGAAAACTATTTGTATGGTGCATTAGAAAAGTACCATGATGAAAACTAATTTTTTGATATCATGTGTAGAATAATTAGTTGTCTATAAGTACCCTACACTCGGAGGCAAGCTCATTCAAATTAAATCCTATGCATTATAAATAATCCCTCCATCCTTACCCATCTTAAACCATTTTTAATTCCATCATTTACCATCATACACTTACCCTAAACCATCCTTACTTATCATAAGTTATCCTAAATCATGCTTACCCATCCTACACCTATTTAAATACATCCTAAACTCATCCTCAACCATCATGAACCATCTTTGAATACCCTTACATATCTAAGCACATCATTATCCATTTAAATCCAAACCCATTAAAACCCATCCAATCCTTGCCAACATAAAACCATCCTTCTTCCCATTTTGACCTTGATAAGGAAGTGGAAATGTCTTGAGACATGTTCTTAGAAACATCTTGGTGTATCCTTACAATATTATTTTGATGACTAAACACTTGGTTCTTACATTATGTGTTCCCTAGAGCTATCATCTTAATTCCAATCCATTCTTATTCATCCATATTCTCTATATACTGTATTTCTTTCATCCCCTAACACTCACTTTTTGGTGCTAGAATATGGTTTTACCTTTGCTATTATTCCTTGTTATACACCTATAAATCTAAAAAAACAACAATATTACAAACTCCATAAAAAATCCAAACATTAGAAAATCCAACAAAATACAAAAACAAAATCCAATAAAAAAATAAAAAAATCCCTTGTTCTTAGTTACATACCCTAGTCATCCCTAATATAAATTACTCATCGAAGAGTTGAACATTGTCAAAAATTTCATATGCCAAAAGGTTGTAATCTAGCCAAGGACATCCAAAAAAGTCATTTACTTAATTGTTTCATATAGTCATCTACTTACCTATTTGTATAGTCATTTATTTTCTTTTACATCATGGGTGTTTACTTGCTTCCACAATGTTTATTTACTTTCATGTTTGTTTCACTTACATCATTTTTATTATTGTAAACATCTCTCTTTATCTTATTTTTATTGTTGTTTCTTATGTATAGATCACTATGTGCATTATTGATGGTGTTATTATGATTTTTCATATCATGATGCACTAAGTTCTATCCTTATGAATTTATTAGTCCTTACACATATCACATGATAGTCATCATGGTTTTTCTATACCATTGGTGCATATTATCATGCATAATATCACAACTCAGGTTGCTCAAATATTATTCGGTTGGAATTATTGTTATAAATACAATGCAAAAATAAACTAAACACAAGACAACTATCACTTAATTATGAATTTGAAACATTTAGTTACGAATTCATGGCACTTAGTTAAAAAATCATTTTATTCTTTTTTTTAAGCATTTAACTACATAGAACTAAATTTGTTGTCCCATAATAATCTCTCTTCCATCCATCCTTATCTCTTCTATTTTGTCAAATCATTTGATCCATAATCATTAATCCATGTAGTCACTTTATTTATTTATCAATGATTACATATCAATAATCTACAATCATTTCTTAATCTTTCCATTCAATTTCTTGCACTTGTTGATTGAGACTAATAAAATCATAATATCCATCCTTTATCCATCATCCCATCACTTTCTTCATTAATCAATCAATTATTCAACCTATCTACGCTCATATATTTATAATGGGATATATCATTCCCATATCCTTTCATATGAACCTTGATTCATGGGTCACCTCAAAGTGTTCAGATTCTCTTGGGATATATCAATTCCCAATCCGATCCTAACATATATCATTTTTTGGGGAAAAATTAATCCATCATCTAATCATAATATATAATAATTAAGTGTGTTAATATCATCCATGGGTCAATCTTACATTACATCATCACATCTATTTCACATTGAGAGAACTACATCTGGCTTGATATTCTCAAATAAAATTTATCTAAGGTGGATTATGTAGGCAATGCTTAAATACATAGGGTCTCTAGGGTTAGCTTGGCCACTTCCTTACCAATCATCCATTTCCCTGAAATAAATTATATTATCCGTAAAGTTATCTCTTTATTGTTTGATTCTTAGCCTTACTCTTAGCTACAATTGTCTAATCCTTTTTTATATTTTATTTGTTTGCAAATTTTCAACTATATACACTCTTTGTGTTTTTTTTCTATCTCTAACCATTTATTTGGTTATTTTTCATTTATTTTTTCAATTATGATCACTTCTTATTGTTCGAGTCATTCTTTATTTAAATCGTGTGTCATTATTGCTTAATATTCTTACAAATTATTATTTTGTATATGTTACAATCATTTAGATTATATTTTGTGCGTGTTCTAATAACTTATATATATTTTGTTTTCACATCTTTTAATTATTGTTTTTTGTGTTTATAAAGATTATATTGTGAAAATGCATATATAATATGGTTATGACTATATCATGACATACTTTACTTATACATAATTTATTTTTTCTTTTTATTCAAATGATTAAAACATTAACATTCATCATGATTATTCAATATTATTTATGGTACCGTGTTTTATGCTATATTAAAAACCAAGTTGCTTAAAGCTCAAATACTATTGGAAATCCAATGCAAAAAATAAAAACAAAATATATGTAACAATGTCACTTCTAAATCCATACACATCATCTACTAATTACATAAGTCATACATCCATAATAAATATGTTGAAAGAATTAAAAGATGCTAACATAAATCAAAATGCAAGAAATATAACCAATGTTACCATATATCCATACATCTATCAATCATGCATCAATCCATGTTAAACAATAAAAAGTCCATCAATGTCCAATATTTATAGTATGAAGTCTAAATAAATCATTATGAATATATATACAGACACACACACACACACACACACACACACACACACATGATGATATATATATATATATACACACACACACACACACACATGATGATATATATATATATATATATATTTATATATATATATATATAATAATGAATCCATCTATCAAAATATCCCGTATATCTATGTCTCATCCTATCCCTCATATAAAGTGTCTAGTCTTGAGAATATATCTCCACATTATGGTGTGTCTTGTAGAGGATGCATCACATGCTTTACCTATCCCACTAACCTCTTTGACTCCACTAGTTGAATAGATATTGTATATGATAACCATCTCACTAAGTACTCCCTAAAAGATGGTTCTCTTTATTCACATGGTACAACATCCTCATTTATGCTACTATAATATGTGGCTTGCTCCATGGCCCTCATCACTCTATCTAATGTGGGTATTTGACTCTCTCTAGCTAATAATACTCTAGCCTATACAATCTTAGTCCAAGATGTGTCCATCTCTTGCATGTAGCACTATATAATCTGGTGTTTGGGTCTCTAAATCATGAGTAATCAATTTTATAGCCATGACATCCCCATCCATCCCATCTATAATACCCTATAATCTATCAACCTCAAACTGTAATCATCTAATCTTATCAGTATGATCCCCTCCAGCATCTAATACACTTTGTAACTTAGATACCTCCTGGTGTGATCCATCTATCTCTCTATCTTGAGCCCTAATCTCCTCTTAGAGTCTATTAATAAGTACATACTTTTATGCAGATCTCAGAGTGTGTGAAGACTCAATCACATCCCCTCTCTCTGCCTAGGTGTCATGTGTTACTCTCATGGTAGAATCTTATCCTACATCCTCATCATCCTATTTAGACACCTCTACTAATGGAGTATCTCCTCCAACCCTCTACTCTATATCAACATCCATGTCCACTCATACCTCATGCAAAATCTCAATGTCTTCCACATCTATGATCTATACATCATGAAGTTGGCTAGCCTCCATAACATGTCCTCTACTTCATATTCATACTCATGATCATCCTCTATCTCTTATAAAATCCCTCTTGATCTAGGATCCCAAACCTATACCTCATGAATATTTACTCATATTATCCATCAACCTCTACCTCCACATCCATGGTGGTGTGTATGACATGTCAATCTCATTGGTCTGTATCGAGCCCACCAATCTACATACCCATCCACTACTCTAGTATCAATGACATCTCTCTGATCACTCTATCTGATATTTTTTACTATGTCCAGCAATGATCAGTTATGACTACATCAATAATCATACCCCAATGTGGTCTCTCCCTCATAGAACATGAAAAAACATGTGGCCTAGCTGATATATACTAACTCACACCAAACTATCTCATCAACCTATCTGGGTGATATCTCTCTATAATATAAACATGTCTTCTGATAATGTAATAAGGAGTCATCATGTAGTCCATGTGAATATCCTCATGTGGCCACTGAAACACAATCTCCCTATAAGGTCTCCAAGTGATCTACTCATCACCCTCTTATAAAAATCCAAATATCCTAAATGTGGTTTGTGTGTCCCAATAATCATATATAATCCATATTCCAATGGGTCATCATTAGATCATGTGCTCATGTGTCCAACTGGCCTCTCTATTACAATGTGCTCTGAAAACCAAAACTATAGTAATGTAGATGGCCCAATATCTATTTGACCTAAATATACAAAATGATGTAAATCATGGTATAAGTGAGCTAACATGTATGGAACCCATGAAAATCTCTCTCCCATATCTATCATGTCTCCAATCACATATAACAAACCAATGGGACATATCCTCCCACTCTAATTAGGAATAAAAATTCTATTGATAATAGCCATGCATATGATAGTAAGAGAATCCATATCTAAATTAGTACAATAGTCTACATCAATCCCACCTCTAATAATAAGAGTCAACCCATCACCAAAAATCTGGTAAAATGTAATCTCCTATGGACCCTATCCATACTGTACATGTCTACCTTGTATCTAAATACCAAAAAAATAAATACATGTCCTCTAGTGTAATAGTCATCTCACCAATCAATAAGTAAAATGTACTAGTCTCACTCTACCATCTTTCTTTGATTTTTGTCAATAGAGCTCTATCTACTCAAACCTATGGCATCTATGTAATATAGGATAGTCCACTTAGCTTTAGTATACCAAAATCATTCTCAGTGAAGATCACCATCCTCACCATCACTACATATCTCCACTACTATGTAAAAAACACTGGTAATACCTCCTATAAATCACAAACATTAGCATTGCTTTAATTTTATTCAACATTACATTCATTATTAGCACTACATTCCAAATACTCAATCAAAATAACAAAAAATCAATCACACAAACATTTTTCATTTCAATCTATTTTATCATTCTTTCATTACTATACAACACAAAATTGCTCTTACATTTTTCAAAATCACTATTGATATTTACAAATTCACCTTTGACCCTTTTCACAAAATCATTGCTCACCCAAGTGAAATTGCTTCTATACCTAATGATTTCACTACCAAGTTTCATGATTTTACTGCTACCAAAATAGATAAATTACCATTTTAGCCTCAAATGAAATTGCTACCCTATTTTAGCAAAATCACTTTTTACCCCAATGAGATCACTAATTTTGATGCCAAAATCACCATTTTGACAACAATGACTTTATTTTCTCTAAGTTTAATCCCTAATTAATGGTAATAAATGCTAAAATGTTCAAAATTAAATTCACTTACTAGAGGCCTGATCCTCTCAAGTCTTTGAAATCTCCTCACTTACTCCACTCAATGATCGTAATGTAGAATAGGGTCTATGTTTCCTCTTAAGTCTCAGAGTAAATCTCTCAAATCACATATTCTTAGAAACTAACCTTGATAATGAAATTTCACAAATGATTTTATAAAACCCATTCACTCCACTTATATTCTTCTATACTACCATATATTTTCTCCCCCATCCCCCTATCTCCTCATCCAACTCATTCTTCATTCCTTTTTCAAATTTATAAAAACCTTAAATCATTTCATTCTGAATTTATTTTCAAACTCTTGAAACAATCTCTTAGTGTAAAATCAACACAGTCATTTACAATTCAATATATTTTTTCTATTTTTAGATCTATAATTTATTATTGTTAGGCTATATCATTCCCACAACTACTCAATTAACCCCTACATCATTAACACATTAATAAGTGTGTAATATTGGAATTGTTAAATTATTATTTTTTAAATCTATACTCTAGTTTTCATTAATTAGGGGAAACCTTTTTTTATTCACCCAACATTTTACAAGTTTGAAATCAATTCTATAGTAACTTTATTTATTGCTTATCCACATCACTTTGTCCATTTCTTCTTTTCATCAATTTTGAGTGTTTATCCATTTTTTCACATGAACCTTTGAGGGGACATCATCACACTCATTCCCATTTATTTGGGTCAAATTTTTCCTTTTAAATCATCAACATTCTACTTCTTTTACTATTCTTCAAAAAAATATTTCTTTACAACACTATTTCAAAGAGGGATAAATATAGACACTTAAATTAGATTTAGTGTTGAAATGTACTTAAATATATTTAATAATTCTTTTTGAAATAATTCATCATATCTCTGTTCATAATCAAATAATTAAATAAGTCAAATTAGTTAATTATGCACACTTAATTCCTTATTTTAAATATAAAATCTATATTTTACACATCACCCAAACATCTTCCACTTTTTTCTCCATCACCCCAACTAGATACATAGCTTTCTCAACCTTCTATGACTCATCCCCAAAGTTGTCAAGAAGTTTAACTTATTCCTACTGACTCAACTAACCAATCCCATACTCATCTCAACCATTTGAAATGGTCTTCATTCCTATGGGTGAGGACTCATTAGCCACCAATTATTATTTAGATCATTAAATAAGTCCAAATAATCCTCCATTATTGAATCTTTCTCAAAAAATCTATAAATAAACATGAAAACCTTCGTTTTCAAGGATCAAAATCTAGACTTATGCTAACAGGGTTCTATTCACAAGTGAATCCAAGTGAATCAAATCATACAAAATGAATTTTATACCAAAATTCTACCCATTATTATTTGCATTATAAGCGTGAGCACCACATTTTCAAAGAGCAAATCAAGTTTACATTGCAATGGAGAAAGCTTATACATTTGAAGCATAAAGTTTATGGTTTCTATTTTCATTATTTATTGCTCTATCCTAGGTTAAATTTAACTTGGATCAAGATTCATTTATTTCCAAGCACTTATAAATTTAGTTTACACATTGGGGATTAGACCCCTTTCCTTTTGGCTATTGTGGTAGCCTCCCACTCCATAAATTTGAGGATCTCCATCCTCTAGGAGGTGTAATTTGGAACATTGATTCATTGAGTGTCAAAGATGGTTATGAGGTTCTACTTGGATTACTCTTAGTAAGTCGTCATTAATCCCTATTTTTTTAGCCCTTTATTTAACCTCATTGTCATATTTGGAATTTAAGAAAAGGAAGTCATGATCGATCTGATTATGCTTGTATTCAAAGATAACAGTGTGAATTTTCTTTTAGAACTTGCCATAAGGGTCCCAATTTATATGAGGAAGGGTGGGAAATACATAAGCTTTCTTGGAATTTATAGCCTCTTTGAACTATCTATAAATGGTGTATTGCATTCACCCAATGGTTACATGAGACCCATGGAAGGTGGCCTTTTTATTTTTTGTCAGTTCTTCATCTATGCTATTTCAAATTTGACAGGTAGTTTCTTACTTAGCTACCTTATCTAGAATAAACTTTGGAAGCTGAAGAGGATCTAGTTTGTGCCCCACTACCATGATCAATATGAAATTTAGATATAGCTAGTAGTCTCTAATGTTATTGGCCAATGTATGATATATGCTTGGATAAACTCTTGATAATGGCTCATCATGAATAACCTTTCATACCTGAGGATAAAGGTCCTCGATAATCTTGATTATGTTCTTTGCATATGAATATATATACATGAATCTATAGTAGTCACATATCCTATTTTTTTGACTTTAGCATTGCACTCCCATAGAACTCTGTTATGCTAATACATAGTGCCCATGACCATATCCAACTGATAGGACATCATATATAAATTTCCACCAAATGGTTGGTTATCCTTATAAAAAATATGTTCTTAGAGATGCATGCTAATGATTTCCCCCAATGCATAGGTACACTCAAAGGTATTCAAAAGGTCTAGAAGGGGAAATCATTCTAGTTGTATGAAGTAAATACTCATGTGACCAAAGAGCCTATTCGGTAGTGCTATCCCTATATAGATTCTCATTATAAAATTAGTAATGGGGATAAGAATATTGATATGATCCTTCAACATGAACTTATCCCCAATTAGAAACCATTTTGAAAGAGCTCTATCTAGATGTTTGGCATTTTTCCATGTTACAAATCATAGGTAACATCTACAATAGGCAAGCTTAAGTAGCTATCGAATGCTTCTCTAGATATACACATGACAATAGTGTCATTATCTACATAATATAAATAACCTCCATCTATGATTCTTTATTCAAAGAATATACCTCATTGTAAATCTGATGCATGGCATCACTTCTAGTTTTGAAGTGGTATAGTGCATGGCCTATCTCTTGAATGAGAGTAGGTATTTTAATAGCTACTTAACTTTCAGTTGATATATCTTCTTCAAGTGAAAATAAATCAATGTTCTTGATTACTTCCTACAACACTAAACAATTCAAATAGTTTCCCTCAATTGTAGTGAACTTGAATACAATATCAAAGTATTCTATAGAGTCCTTGATCGAGAACTTAGATAGTGCTGGGGTTCCCTTATAAGTCCTGCGTGATGATGCCATGGTAATTATGTTGAGTACTAGTATATCAAAAGTTTTTAATAATGAAATTTATTCACTTAACTAAATCTCTCAAGTCAAAATTTGCTATGATAGTATTTAGGGCTCTTAGGATTTCTTGAAGCTAAAGTCTACTAGATCTTGAATGATTGAATGATGTGAACTTAGTTAGGGGACCGATGTAAATAGATATCCTACATTGATTTCTAGTTTATGCACCATTACTCATTAACATTCATGAGCTCATCACCTTCATTCAATGCAAATTTTACCACCCTATCCTAAGTACATGTAACATAATATGCCTTGTCATTCAGGGTCTCATGGTGTAACCTTACACTCTTACCATGTGTCATTGTATATCTTAGTCAATAAAAATAAAACTTTACTTTTGGGCCTAAAGACTTCTAAAGATAGAATGCATTTTAGAAGGATTTGTTCTCAAAGTTTATGAAACAAAAATTTCCAATTTTTTTTTTAAAAAGGAATCCTTCTAATGAAATGTATCCAAAATGAAGCTTCCAATACACATTCTTCAACATGTAAATGTCTGAGATAAAATTCTATGATAAGAATCTTCTTGGGAAGAATGTTTCTAAAGTAAAAGTTTTGATACAATCTTTCTGAAATGAAATTTATCTAAGTATAAATTTTCATAATGAAATCTCTGATATGAAAGTTACCGATACAAAAGATCCTAAAGACTAAGACTACGAAGAAATCTATCATTTGAAAAACCTGCTGAAGTAATTGTTACCACTGTAAAATGACCAAAGTAATTATTGCTACCACAAAATTGCCAATGACTAAACTTTATAAAATAATTCCTTTGAAATGAAATTCACCAATGAGAAACCTTCTAAAATAAAAGCTACTAATATAAATCTCCTAATGTGAAACTTCCCAAAGCGAAACTTCCCAAAATGAAACTTCCCAAAATAAAACTTTCAAAAAGGGAATTTTTTGATACAAATATGATAATGAAAAACCTTCTACAGAGAATATTTTTGATGTGAAAGTTTTTTAAATGAAAATTTTCGATGTGAAAGTTTCTAAAGAGGATGTTTTTGATGTGAAATTTTTTGACATGAAAGTTTCCAAAGAGAATGTTTTCAAACTACCATTATATTGAAGTAATTATCCCAATTAAAAGAGTCTTCATACCTGTCATGTAAAACTACTCTTTTCATCCTTTTCATTAATGAGTTAGTATGAGAAAGTGCATCAAAAAGTATATCATGACATGATTTTACATTAAAAACACATATTTTGTATAAGTATACCAATTATTATAACCCTGGGTAGGGGGCCTAGACCGGTTGGTTCAGTATTTCTGTCATGCTCTACTGGTCATGAGTTCTAGTCTCCCCTCGCCTTGTGGTACTGGAGGGCGTGTCACACTAGCATCACTGGTCACATTAAAAAGTTTACAAGGCATACAATAGGTTATAGGGGATCATGCTGAACTGATTCCTGCTATATAATAATAATTTAAAAAAAAAAAAAAAAAAACAATTATTATAACCCTAGAACTCATAGATACCCCTTCAAGATATCCATTATTTTCAAAAAACAAAGGGGGTCCCTACTTTCTAAATAAAAATACAGAGTAGGGTGTGTTGAATACAATAGGTTTAAATCCCAGTCCAAGGGAGGATCAAGGGATCACTCACCCAAATATGATGAAAATATCATTGGTATTTATTAAAATATATTTGTTTTTGTCACTAAATATTTTATTTCCAATAAGACTATTGTTTAACTTGCAAGAAGTATGTATGTACATGTGCCTAGTTTTTCTTAAAATTACATCATGTTTACATTCTATTCTAATTTTCCTTTGTTCAAATAGAAATACATGTTTAATTCAAAAATTAGAGTAAGTTGGCTCAGTAGTTAAATTTCATTTCCAAGTTCATTTCTAGTTTTAGGAAAATAATTGTTAAGAGAGTCTTTATTTTTTTCTATTACATACAATGTTGGACACCACCTTAGGTTGATAATCATTGAATAAAAGTGAAGGAATAATGAAACACATCAATTTTTGAACTTATATAGGGGAATTCTTAGGTATCATTAGGGAATAGTTGTTAAACTAGGTCTTGTGAGAAAAATTCTAGTATTTTTCCATTCATAACTTATATTTCTTTACTCCACTAATGATTAAAAAAAGTATCTATAAGTGACAAAAAATAACTCATGGATGAATTTTCCAATTTAAAAAAATACATCTTGGTGCATTTGAACACTATATTGGATGGGCTTCAATTAAAACCCATGGTTAATTACCCTCTATCTATATATTCTCCCATATGTAGAGATAAACATACACTTCATGATTATCCTCTTGACAAAATAAATGTTTATTGCATCTGTGAGAAAGATCACTCCACTAGTCAATGTGAGTTAATCATAACAAAAAAAATCACATGAATAAAAACACCAAACAAGAAGAAGATATTAATTATATAGGACAAAGATGAGGGGAAACTTCTTTCCTAATCAATATCCCAATTAGTTTGTTCCCTGAGCTCCTTGCCCAACTAATTAGTGGGTTGTACCATAGCCTTCACAACAATGGGAACCATATATCCCACAAGAATGGAATAACCAACTACTATTCAACCCACAATGGGATAAATAGTACAAAATACCATGGATACCTAAATAGTTTAAAAAATACTGGATTTCTTAGTCAAACTATAATCAATAATTCCAAGGCTAAATACAAATGCAAAACTAACAAAAAACCTTACTACCTGGTTATTAAAATACCACTCAACAACCTCAATCAAAGAAGGTAAACCAACCACAATTACCTACTCAAGCTATGGTAAATCCAAAAAATGTTAGATAGGTAGATCTTGTATATAATGCATAATTAGAAAATACAACCTCACATAATGTTACTAGTTGTGACAATATTCAACTTTGTTCAGGAAAAACTATGTTATAACCTTATTCTTCCACTATTATTGAATTATCAAATAAGGGCACATTTCTCTTGGATAATAATTACAATATGACAACCCATAAACCAAAATTTATGTTAGTTCCTTACCAGTCCAATTCCTAAAAATATTGAAGGAGAAAACATCTCAGGGAATAATCCATGTAACTAAATATGATCTCATCCAGGAAATTAAAAACCTAAGTATTGGAGTTCCATTATTGTAGGCCATTTGGGAGTTCAATGAGATTAATATAAAAATTAATTAATTGTGTATAAAAACTCCAAGATGAAAAAAATACCCCAAAACCATCCAAGTTGATGGTAAATTAATTAATCTTTTAGTGGAAAGTGTATACATGCAAAATTAGAGCTATGAAATAGAATCTCAAAACTGTATAAAATTTATGCTCTAAATTAAGAATAATACCTATTATTAAGCTTGAAATGATAGAAATATACCTCCACTTACCATGAATACTTCCTTTCTAGGTTGATTTTCTCTTACTTGATTGATTTGTGGATGTTCAACTAAACTTGTGCAAGAATTTTTCATGTCATTTAGATCAATGGTGAAATGCTAAGATGATGTTGATGGATTTTTCTAAAAATGGAAAGATCTCCTTAGGTTATTAATTCTTATTCACTCAATGGAAAACATATCCTTAGGTTCTTGAAACTTGTTGAAAATGAAGGAGACTGGTTCAATTTAATAGATTTTTGATGGGGTAAATGGATGGTTGTATTTAATTTGAAATGGGTTAAGATTGAGGAATTTTTTTAATAAATGATGGTATTTGGATATTAAATAAGAAAATTTGAGAAGCTATGGATTTGAATTTATGAAGACTGAGTTTGATTGATTTGATTTTTGACTTGGGATTTAGGGATATGATTTTAGATAGATAATTTGATTCAATTGATTTTCCTTTATTTTTATGTTTTGGATTTTAGATTATCCATGGATTTTTTTTATTAATATTATTCAACCAAGCGATTGGACCAATAATTATTAATTAGTTTATTAAACTAAAGGATTATTTTAGTGGGATTGGGTAAGCCCATGATAGGATTATGATAATATGATTAATTGATTGAGGGTGATGGTGTTAGAGTGGATTAGTCAGGAACATGTTGACGATATGATTAGGGCTGAAATTTTTCAATCCAATAATTCCACAAAAACTTTCATGGGATTAAATGGTTGTCTCATCCTAAGACAACATTACATAAACAATGTTTTAAGATGGTTCTAATGGAATTACCTAAGAAAAATGTTTTAGGCTTGAAACATTACTTGTAGTTCTCATTCAAGGTGTCATTTACTGGTTTTCACTTGTGTGCACTACTTAACTACTCTTTCAAGTTTTCAACTAAGAAATGTACCAAAGCTACTCTTTCAAGTTTTCAACTAAGAAATGTACCAATATAAAACCCTTTCAAGTTTTTACTAGACTGGCATAACCAGGTGGTTGAGCTTTATAAGTTTTCAACCAACCTAGTCCAACAAGGTAATTTATCTCTGACAAATTTGAATGGAAAGGTAATGTCTTATGGTATAAGGGTAGGTTATACCACTCCTAATGTTTCATCCTTCTTAACTACAAAAATTGATCAAAATTTCAAATTTGTAACCTACATAGTACTTATATAGATGGTGGAGGCATATGCTATGTTTTTTTATTTGAAATATGATACAACACATATGGTTGTAATTAAAATAGAGAATTCTATTTTAGAAGATGAATATGTTGCAAGGATTGTTTCAAAGGAAGTTGTAGCTGAAGAATCTGATCCCAACAATGATTTTTGTGTTGAGGTAGTTGGTTGGGCCACTTTGGAAACTTTGCATTGTAGAAGTTCTTATTGAAGCAGATTTAAAGGGATATACTATGGAATGTATATGAATGGAGATATGGAATTACATGGTTTTTTTGTTAGCCAAATGCATTTTGTGGCTGATGGAATGTTTAATATGACTTTCCAACTCTTCCCACATTGAGTGTAATTTATTGCTCATCCACCAAATTTGTTCCTTGATGTTTCTTTAGAAAATATTCCACCATTCAAGTGTGTCTTCATTAAAATCTTTGGAAGACCATTAATTTCCTTTTTCATGCACTTTATGTTCCCTCACTGTGTTACATTCCCAATGGCTTGTTCATTATATGAATATGACTTTATCTATAATTTTTACACTTGTAATATATATATATATATATATATATATATATATATATATATATATTACACTCTAATGATACACTAACAACATAAAAATAAAATATAAAATAATACATAAAATAATAAACCTATTCTACATGGTGCTACTGAAAACCCACTCATTTTTTTTTATGAGATCAATGTGAGATTATTGGTAGTAAGGCTGAAGCCTACAACCATTTACTTGGCCAAGAATAATGGTTCCTTAAATATCCATTAAAAAAAGTTCCTTATTATGAAAGTTAATGTATAATGTATGGTCCTTTCCATATAATATACAAATTTCTTAGAAATACTATGTACTTGCTATCATATAATAAGACTATGATCATGTAATGCCTTATGAATCTATTTATTTATCTCCTATATCCATTGATATCTATCTCTATTTTATTCATATTAGATAGATCTATCATTTTTGCATTTAAAGAGTCCTGATCTCCAAGTCACATGATCATTGCAATTTGTAGACTAGGAATAATATATTACACATGTATCACTACCTCAAGCCCATAGACCAAATAAAATGGGGTAAAAATTATTGCACATTTATAATTTATTATGTATGCCCAAAGAGTCATAGGAATCCCATCCTCCCAATCATCCCATTGTACATTGCAGATCTTTGTTAACATCTTGATGAAAAATTTATTTGAAGCTTCAGCTTATCTATTTGTATATGGATTATACACAATAATTTTGTGGTGTGATATGATAATTTATTTTATGAGAGTCTTGATTGTATTATTTAGGAAGTGTGTTCCCATATCACTAACTAATTTTATTGGACACCTAAACATTTTAGTAATGTTTTCATACAAAAAATTGGCTATCTCTTTGACACTACAACTTGGTGTCACAACACCTTCAATCCATTTTTTAAAGTAGTCTATCACAATGATGATGTATCTTGCATGATTATTCTTGATTGGTGGATTGATATGCCTCATAAAATCAATAGCCATTATTCAAAAGGTTTTTCATACAACATTAGATTTAAAGGATTCTCATCTCATTAATTGATAGATATTTCAGTGTGTTGTGACATGGTGTGCATAATGGAACAAGTTAAGCCACCATATACCACTTTGTAATATCTTTCTCACAGTAAAATCTCATACAAAATGTCTCCCTGTGACTTTTTGATGTGCTTTTGGAAGAAGTTGGGGTCATTTATGTTTTAAAAGTACTCTATGTATCACCTCATATTTTCTCATTTTATACAAGAATCCATTGATAATATTATAAAAATGACCCTTGTAATCAATTTATTATTATATTGCTCATTATAGTGCATAGGAAAGACTTCTTTACCTAGAAAATTGGCTATTTATTCTATGTTCTTAAGTATTATAGAGATTTTAAAAAGGTGTGCATCTGGTGCTTTATCTTGAAATTATTTATATTCTTCTCCATTTTGTATCTTCCTCAAGTGGTCAGGTCCCACATTATCTCTTCTAGGTTTAACATTGATCCCAAACTAAAATTCTTGAAATAAAATTTACCATCTAGATATCCTTCCACCCATCATAGGTTTGTTAATCAAACAATGTAAGGCCTCATGATCAATAAAGAAATCAAAGGGTATTGTTAGAAGATAATGCCTAAACTTTTGGAGTGTGAATACCATTGCTAGCACTTTCCATTATGTCATAGTATAGTTTTTCTCTATAACAAATAAGTTTTTGCTTGTTGCTTGTAAAATGGATAAGATGGTCCACTCAACCATCCCTTGATTATGATAACATATGTCCAACCAAAATACCTTAAACATCTATGTGAACATGAAATGGTGTACTCTAGTTGGGAAAGACCAATATGAGATTTATAACTAGCATTTACTTTAACTCAAAAAATATTGATTGACACTCTTGTGTCCATTTAGAACATTTATCCTTGCATGTTAATTTATCTAATGATTTACAGATGAATGCATAACCTTTGATAAACTTATTGTAATACCTTGTATGACCCATAAATGTTTGTACTTTTTTATAATAATTCTAAAGTGGAATACCCACTATGATTACAATTTTGGCTTGATCAACAAAAAAATATCACAACATACTATGTGGCCCAAAAGAACACCAAATGGTGTGAAAAACAAGCATTTTTAAGTTTAAAACAATTTATAGGATCTACAACATTTTAACATTCATTTTAGTTTGGACAAGTGGTCTTTGAAAAAATAAAATGTAATCCAATCATATAAATGAACTTCTAAACAATCATGCATAAAATCCTTAAAAGTAGTCAACACAGTTATAGAAAATACAGTAGGAATATTCTTTAGACCAAATGGTGTTACCTTATACATAAAACAACCCAATTTAGTTGTAAATGTTGTTTTGGCCTAGTCCTATTATATGATGGGAATTTGATCATATGCACTTAATCCATCCATGGAGTTTACTTCATGACCTAAAACTAGTTTCAAAATCTCATTGGTAAAAGGTATATGAAATGGATCATTGATGAAAGTGTCATTCAATGCATGATAATCTACACAAACACAAATTTTGTCGAACTTTTTAGGTTACAAAACCATGGGACTAACCTATCTACCTTTTCTACTGGATAGATGATACATGAATCCATCATGTGATCTAACTCAACCTTCACCTTCAATTTTATGTTAAGATTCAATCTATATGGGTGATTCTTGATAGGTTTTACACACTCTTTTAATTCAATGTGCATCTCCCCCAATGATGGATACAGAAATAACATCAACAAGATCATTCCAAGCCAAAGATCTAAGCATTAACAACAAAAGCATAAAAAAAGTGTTTAAAAAGTGTAAATATGATATGCAAAGACAAAGGCAATATCATATAATATCTAAAAAATAAATTGATTATTACAAAAGAGAGGCCTTGCATAATAAATAGGCAAAGAAAGAGAAGAAAATGTGGGATAAATCCACAAAAGGATAAACTAAGAAAAAGATGAAAACTATCTATAAAACATATAAAAACATGAGAACCTACTCTAACATCTCCATTCAAGTGAAGCTAGGGCTTAAAAATACCCAAAAAGGAAAGTGGCATATCCATAGTATAAGTCTTGAAAAAAGACCTAACTAGATACTCATATAAAATATATAACCATAAAATGAAGAAGGATGATATCCTCACAAACACCCCCAAAGACAAATTTTGAAACCCCAAGCATGCAATACAATAATGAAATGAGGTGATGCAAAAAGATTCATAAATATGTCAATAAATTAATGTTGAGTCAGAATGTACTCCAAGAAAATAACTCCATCCTAAATGTGCTTATGAATGAAGTGCATGTGTATCTCAATGTGATTGGTCTGATGGTGCTCAATTGGGTTATGATAAATATTAATTTCACTCTAGTTGTCACACCAAAGTATAGTAGGTGAATTATGAATGAAGCTAAAATATATCAATAATTAAAAAAGTCAAAGAACCTACTAACTCATTGTAATTACTACCCTATACTTAGCCTCTATAGATGAAAGTGTAATATCCTTCTACTTCTTATATGCCCAATCAACTAGATAAGAACAAAGATAAAATATTTATCCAAAAATGGAATGCCTATCATCAAAATAATATGCTAAATTTAAATTAGTGTACCCAACCAATTGAGTATAACCCTTGGTGTAGTGTAATCCAAAGTGGGAAGTGCCCTACAAATATTTTAAAATCTTCTTGATAGCCTGTTAATGACTATTATGAGGAGCATGTAAAAAATGAAATACAAGATCAAATGCAAATGAAATATCAGGGTGAGTAGAATTCAAATACATAAGACTCCAAACCATATACCTATATAATATAGGATCACAAAGATTAGTAGTGTAGGTGGAAGTGAGAGTGACTCCAAACTAGAAAGGAGGACTTGGATTACAATCAACCATTCTAAAATGTTGAAGAACATCATGGGTGTACTTATATTGACTCAAATTAATCCCTAAATTTGATTGAGAAATTTATGAACCAAGGAAAAAATACAAAAAACCAAGATATATCATATCAAACTGTGTTGAAAGAGCCTCTTGAATACCCTAAATTTGAGAAGAAGAGTTACCTATAAGAAGCATATCATCAAAATATAAGATCAGTATAATAATATCTTTTCTAACATGTTGGATATATATAATGGGATCTAGTTGGTAGTGAATTAAGCTAGTATAGTAGAAGAAAAGAATCTATCTTCTCATACCAAGCTTGAGGGGTTTATTTGAGACCATAGAGAGACCTTCCAAGTTGAAAAATAAGAGAATAATCATGAAAAAATCTAATAGGATACTCATGTATATTTAATCCAAAAAATCTCCATGTAAAAATCCACTCTTAATGTCCATCTGGTACACAAACTAGCTCTATGATGCATCATAAGAAATTACAAGGTGCTCTAAATCAATCTTGGTAATAGGTGCAAGATTCTTTGACTAATCAATACTTTCAATTCATGAGAAACTCTTTGCAATAAGACATGCCTTATACTTGTCAATGGACCCATTAACAACATACTTGGTGTGGTGTATCCATTTAAACCTAACCAACTTTCTTCCTTTAGGAAGAGTGACCAAATCCCAAGTATGATTATTCATCATTGAATAATACTCATCTATCATTGCATCATCCCACTCTTGTATCCCATGAGCATGTGGGAAAAACTATGGATCTCTAGAAAATGCCTGAGATAAAAGTCCAAAACCTATAAAATGTTCATGATGATGTCTAGTGGGTGAAATACCTATATAAAAGATATTACCTCAAAAATTATAGTCTGATCCCTCATAGGCATAATGAA
Organism: Torreya grandis; assembly: GCA_037957365.1. Taxonomy (NCBI): domain Eukaryota; kingdom Viridiplantae; phylum Streptophyta; class Pinopsida; order Cupressales; family Taxaceae; genus Torreya; species Torreya grandis. The sequence continues at coordinate 152,092 of JARHVA010005613.1, read as the reverse complement.
CACATTAGTTAGTGGGAATATGATCCCCAACATCCATAACCTACTTAGGGAACCAATGAATTAGCTTCTCAAATAAGAAATCCTAAAGATGAAGTGAGGAATCATCAAAATAAGAAGAAGGCATGAAAGAAGATGAATAATCATGTGAAGTAAAATGCTCATCAAACTGAACATGTGTTCAAAAAATAAAATCATGACCATCAGGATCTAAAAGGTGATAAGCTCTTATGTCCTCACAATACCCTAAAAATATAAAGGGTTTTCTCTTATTATATAAAGCTTTCCTTTTCTTATTTAGTACAAAACACCAAGCATGGATCTAAAAGACTCTGAAATTGAGACATTAGGCTTTATTCTAGACCAAGCCTCCTCTGGAGTCAAATGCTTAAATAGTCTATATGGTGTGTGATTATAAATGCAATTCTCATAATTAACTACTTGTACAAAATAGATGGGAGGTAAATCCCATGAATGCATCATGTAATTAGTCATCTTCTTCAAATTTTAGTTCTTACTTTACATTAAGCCATTCTATTGTGGAGTATGTGGAATAAAATGTTGGTGAATAATACCATGAATTGCCAAAAAATTATAGAACTCTCTATTGAAGTACTCCTCCCATTATTAGTATGAAGCTTCTTTACATAATTAGAAGATTGTTTATCGACCAAAGATTTAAATACTTTGAAGTGTGAAAAAACATCAATCTTATAATTGAAAAAATAAACCCAAGTATGCCTTGAGAAATTATCAATAAAAATAAGTTCATACATAGCTCCATTGAAAGGAGTAGGAAAGACCATTAAATCACTGTGCACAACTCAAGTGGTGAAGATTCTCTCTTGGACATACCTTTAGAAAATAGATCTTGGTGTTGTTTCCCTAATGCAAAACTAAGGAAAACTCCATCAAAACATGAGACTATATGGACACCATAAACCATATTAGGCGTACTCAAATCCTTCAAATATTTATAATTAAGATGTCTAAATATCTCATGCCAAATCTTACTCTTAGAATTTGCATGAGAAACCAAACATGTCCCTATAGGAGAAGTGTCATCAAAACCCTCAAAGTAATAGAGTTGAGAACTATGATAAAGAATGCCTTGAGTATTAAAAAATGCTCAAAATTTATTCCCTTGTGGGGTGAACATCATTGTCTTGCCTTGACTAGAATTATAAATATGACATACAAAAAACAAATTTGTAGTAATGTCAAGAACATATAGTACATCATCGATGCAACCACCATCAAGTTGTATATCACCCTTTACCTTAATGTAAATAAAGGAAGAATCTATAACCTTGATGTTGGAAGTAGAAATCAAACTAAAAGATAGAAAATTCTTAGAAGAAGTCATGGTGAGAAGCACCATAATATATAACCCAACTATCTGAAATAGGTGACTAAGATCTCCCAATAATATTAAGTTATTTGCTATGTTCATTAGGGGTGGTGATAATAATCTTTTGTTTTCTAACTGCATCCTCCAAGGCTTTTATTCTCTTAAAACACCTAGATTCTTTATGACCAATCCCCCCATAAAAGAATCATGAATGGATAGACTTTCTTGGATTTAGAAGACTCCTTGGGTTTAGAGTTATTGGGTTTTGAGGCACTTTGTGATGGAGGGCAAGTGTTATTATATTTACTATTTTATTCTCACTTCACCTTAGGATTAAATGACACTAATGGTTTTTGAGAAGTGGAAGACTCAAGGTTAGACAATTTGGATTCTTCGCTAGTAAGTCTTTTAAAAAATAACTCTAAGTCAAGTATTTGGAATGCAACACCTAAGACATCCATGCGAAAGGAAAAATGTAGAAATAAATATTTGGAATGGTCCTTTCAACTTGGAAAAAATTAGTTAAACACATTATTCACCTTTCCTATCTAGTCCACTCCCCTTCACTTGTGTCAACAAGTGATTAAACTTAGTAAGATAGTCTAAAATAGATGAGAAATTTTCAAGATTGAGATAAGTAATCTCAACTTCAAGTTGCATGGTTCTCATGTGATCTACTTTCTCAAATAAACCTTTTAGTTTATCCATATTTTTAAAGAAGAGATAAATCATTCTAAATGAAACAAAATACTCACTCACATAAGTCCCTATCAAACCCATACACTCATCAAATTTACATTAGTGCTGAAATTTTTCATATTCTCTAGTGAACTATGGTTAAACTTCATTTACTAAAGCCCATAATACTTTCTGTTTAATGATTATTTTCATTATAGGTATCCATGTATGGTAATTATGTGTAGTTAAATGCTGATAATGATATAAACTAGAAGAATAATACATGGTGATAAATAACCAAAAAGCAAAAGAATGCAAAATGGTGCATAAATCGACATCGAGACAACCTCCCAAAAGATTTATATTGAGATGCCTAGATTTAACACTTTAAAATATTAGTGTATTTTAAAAAAAATTACATAAATATATGGATAATTGAAAAACATCCACTTTTGAAAAATATAGGACTCGATTATGAGTTATGGTTCAAAAGTTATGGGCTTTACAAATTTCTTGTTAATGGGTCAAAATAATTACAATTGCACTAAATTTAAATGTAACAAGGACTAAAAAATGATTTATCACTTTAATAAAATGTGGTTAGTGGGATCTGGTCTCAATACCTCCCATGTAAAAATGGTCCACCAAAAAAAATGATTTACCACTCACCTATTGCTTAGCTTCAAGAAGACTCTTTGTAAGATCCAAAAAAACTGGTTGATTTGGCCTTGTTTTGACATCCCAAAAGGTAGTATGGATTAAGGCATAGTATTCATTATTATTATAGGAATAAATTATAATTAGATATTATCCTTTCCAAGAATCAGATCTCAATTTTCAAATCGTATGGCCTAAAACTAGTAGAAAATTATATGACTATCCAGATAATGATGACATATTGCTGTAATAATTAATAGGTGTATATTCTAATATAAAATGCTTATAACTGGTATGATAGAAAATATGGAACTATTAGCTAACCATAATAGGTTTTAGATTTGAAAAAATAGATCCCTACTACCTGTGGTGAGAGAAAACCATATAGATGGTAGGTATATGCTAGTAGACCAATAAGTAAGTTTTTGAGTAGAAGGGATGTATGGCATGATATTTGGAGATTTTAAAAAATTTAAGAGGGAATAAAAATCATATTACTATGCTCCTATATATATACAACCTAAAACTATAAAAAAAATGCAAAAATTACCTAAAAGGATCCCAAAATAAACTTAAACATGGGTCTAGCAAAATAAGTGCATAATGGTACAACCTAGGATCCATATGACTTGGTCAATGAAAAAAAAGATATTATATCCATACAGAACAAATCCACTCTACCAAGAAGAAATTTTGATATATGGATAAACCCTTATGGCAGTAAATACTCAAATGGATGGCTGAAACACCTAATGCTCTGATATCATTAAAAAAATGTCAACAAGATCATTCCAAGCCAAAAATATGAAGCATTAACAACAAAAAAATCATGAGAAGAGTTGTAATAACTATAAATATGATATTAGAAGACAAGGATAATGTCATATAACATTCAAAAAATAACTTGATTATTACAAAGGAGAGGCCTTGCATAATAGGCAAGGAAAGACAAGAAGTAAGACAAACTAAACAATGTGAGTTAAATCCACATAAGGACAAAAAATAAGAAAAAGATAAAAGCTAACTATAGAACCTAACAAACATGAGAACCCTTATAACAAGATCTACACATTTTACCTCTATAAACTTAATGGAAAAAATATCATGATAATATATCAATAGTGGAAACCCTTATGAAATTTCATTATGAGTCTAGTAATATCCTAAATTTGAAAGCTTTATCATAAAATATATCCCAATACTATCAACAATATTCTTTAATGGTTCCTAATATATCCTATTATATATAATAGGAATGGATTCTCATAGAGTTCTCCATCCTTCCTATTCTATAATATTAAAGGTTCACAACTTTTCATCCTTTATTTTTTCTAGGATTTAAGATTTTGGTAGCTCAGCTTCTCGTTCTAATGTGAAGAATCCATTTAGGTCTAGATCCTCATCACTATAATTGGAATATATCAACTCATTGGTAATCCTATTACTAGTTTGGATAAGAAAAATTTCCTTATTTTTTCTAAACTTATAGTTTTGTATAGTTATATTCAAATTGTGAACTACTTTTTAATATGATGATGAGCCTATCACAATACTTAGGTCTTCCAGTCACCCATGACATGGAAAACATTTTAAATTTTTATAGAGCACTATATAATACAGGTTTTCATCTTAAAATAAATGTTTGGATAGTATTTTTGAACCTATGACCAATGCTTAGTTACTCATATCCACTCCTAATGTATATACCAAGTAGTTGGAATTGGTGTCAAAGTGTATCTACAAATATGCACCTAGTAGTTAGGGTTGACACCATGTGTAGATCTAAAGTCTTGGAAATTACTTATATGCAATTCTAGAAATCACCCTTCTTGATATAATGGCCAATTTTCTCTATCTTAGTTGGTATCTAAAAATGTGTTCTCAATAATTTGCACACCTCATCCCATGGTAACTCAGTTTTCCTATGAACTACCCACCATGTCGTAGTAGTTATCTTTAATACATAATTGAGTGCATTGAATCTCTGATCCATATTAGATACATGATACTCTAATAAAAAATAAACTAATTGAGATCATCAATTGTGAAGTATTGTGGTAGTTTGTGTTCAGTGGCAAACACCATTCATAAAGGGCACACTTCATGATCTCCCTAGACCTAGTTTAACATATGTGTATCCAAATTGCCAATTATTGGAGATGATACTTACAAAGTTAAGGTACCTTCTAGAAATATCTTTCACACCTATATTATACAAGAAATATACTATAGACCTAGTTGGTGATCACATAGAGGGAGGCCTACATTCTTCAATTTGAAACTGATGTGTTGGTGACTTTATTATAACTAGTCTATACATTTATTGTTTAATCAACTGCAACTATATTTAACATTATAAATGTGGATTAAATAACTAGTATTCAATAGCTCATAAATAATTTTATTTGTTATCTATATCTACTTTGAACCAACTGTTATCCTCATACACATAAGGTGATTCTATTTCTTTAGGGATGACATATGGTTTATGCTCAGACTTGTTCAAGGGTATCAAAAATATCTTATCTCATTGGTGCAACTCCAATTAGTTTTACATTATATGGATAATAATCTGACCACAATAATCCCATTTATTATCAATAAAATTATGATAATAGGTCTCATATATTTTCATGTCAATTAATTTGATATATCTTTATAGGCTTAAGTCAACAACCTTAATTTATATATATTCAAGCCTCCCAATTGGTTCTACTCTCCCATAATCTGTGAGACTAAAGGTATCTAGACTATATATTAGTGATGGTCAACTAATGGATTCCCATGTAGATCTTAGTATCATATTTAATATGCTTCCAAATCCAAATACAACATTAGATACCTCATACTCTATGAGTTCAATATCCATTAGAGAGTCAACATCCTATGGATTTTTAGATTTTACATAACACACAACCTTATCGGTATGATATTGTCCTTGTGTGAAATTGAGAATATTATGCATAAGATTTTTAATGTTCTATACAATATTTTTTTTTCATAGAGTGCTCAAAAGTTTCAATAGATATGTCAATTCAGTCACTTCTCCTTCTTAGTACGTTATGCGAATAGTGTACACATACATTTTTGAATCAATAGGTATGACATTATGTTTTGACACATTTTATTATTGTATGTCTATATAACTTGTGTTTCTTGATACGCCAAGCCTTTTTCTCTTGAAGGGTTAAGATACTTATTCTATTGAATTTTCATGATTATTTGATCTAGTGGCATTTTTAAAGGGGCTAATCCTTTCTATGCATGTTGTTTCCTTGTGACTACTTACATGAACACATTCTCCCTAAGGTGCATATTTATCATATTTACATTTCACACTGGTTTTTATTTCCTTTACTTTTCTAAAATTGGGTAATCTTTAGTATGATGTTGTCCTAAAACTCTGTAATATACATAGTGCATTTGTCTTTAAATATTAGTCAGGTAGTTTTGTGAAAAGTGATTATATTCATTGCACAGATAATAATGAATTGGTTAATAAAATTTCTAGTGTTGTAGAAAAGTGAGGTACACAAGGTTATCTTAGTCAAGTCTTGATTAATACAACCAAGAGAAAACATGATATTATCTTTCTTCACTCAATATTTTACAATCGGCTGCATCAACATCAATTCACATAAGGTAAAGGCCTTATGTGCTCCCTCAAAGCATAGTAGAGAAAGAATTGTGGCTTGAATTGGGCTATTTATGCCATGGTTTAAGTCAAGAATTATAAGATGTAGTCAATTTAAAAAGGGTTTCAAATAGATTCATAGGTGCAAGACTTTCATGGGCTAAGCCTAGTGGTCTATAGGTGCAAGCCTTTAGATGGATTTTACTAGTGTCATATGGGTGCAATATCTCGTTAAGCTAAATCTAGAGTCATATCGGTGATAGGAGGGTCAAGTGGATGCTTTAAGTTAAGTTCTCACACTAGAATTTCACTTCTTAAAAAGGGGAAAAACACTTGGCATATGGGATTTATGTACTTTGTCTTCATACAAGTTACAATGATGTTATCAATTGTTATAGGGATGATATTAATGTCATAACCTAAAAGCTCATTAAAAACCTTCTTAACATAAATATATTGAAATTAAAACATTATAAACCTTTTGCATTTCACTAGAAATTCAAATGATGCATAAATTAGATAGAGTACCATTTAGAATAACAATCATTGTCATTAATCAAAGTTAACATAATATATAAAGTTTGTAATAGTTAAAATAGAGTAAATTCTTTGTTTAAGCTAATTAACAGCCTAGAGGCTCATAGGTGAGCTTGGGTACTACAATGGGAGCCTTAATAGAATCCATGCTACTCTTGGCTCTAATGGTAGCCATTACAATGTCTATAGAACTAATTTTCTAGAGCTTCATTGCACTAAGTTCTCCCTCCTCTACTTCATTGGTTTGATATCCTTTTATAGCTCTTCAAAAACATCTCTTCTAGGGTGGAGTGTTTATGCATATTGTTGAGATGGAGCCCTTGCGATCATTATACTAGATTCATCACCTTGTGATCTTTGTGATAAAGTCACCATGTATCACCCAATCCTGAAAGATGCCCTATAAATCCTAAAATTGGTTAGTCACTTACCAATTGGTGCATGGTATGCACTGATTCCTCCAACTGGTACCAAGATGCCAAATAGTCATCATCACCTAAAATAATGTATCACATATATATGTCTACCATGTTGGCATGAATCCTTACATACCAAAATAAGGGGCCCAATATTACCACATAAAAAATTTCTAGCCCATCTTCGAACTAGGTTGTCAAAGTCTTTAGCACAAAGAAATCAAGCACACTCTCCTTGATCTTGGTGATGAAGTCTTCAAATCCCTTATTGTGAGATTGATTTCTTCAGTGGATCTATCTATTTTGGTGGAGGACACACTAAGCGCAAGCACATTGGTCTTTTTTAGCTCCTTTTTAAAGGCTTCCTTTTTAAAGGCCTCTAATTTACCATAGCCTTAGTCACACTCCCATTCAAGATTGCTCCTTACTCATAGGCCTTAGTTTGTAGTGTGTAGAAGAGTGTTTCCAAATTTTGATCTTGGTAATTTATCTAGGTGCTTAGTGTATTAACACTACCCATAATCTATGTGTGCTCTGACTTGCTCATAGAGTACACCTAAACCATCAACTTCTCCTTCTCCTCCTTTGCCTACTTAAGGCACATGTCTATGATTGATTCTTGGTTTGATAAGATCAAGAAGATGGAATCAAATACATTTGTGACCTATTGAATTTTCACAAAGAGGTCATCGACCTCTTTGAGCTTATCAACAAGATCCTTCTATAGCACAATACAAGGATCTTCTTCATCTTCTTTTTGCACCAACTTGGGTTTCATCCTTGGGAGCATTTGCTCTACTAGCACACATATTATCAACCTCAAAGAGGTTAGAAGTATCGATGTTAACTAGATGGGATGTTTTATCCATCTCTATGTGCTCACATAGATGTTGTAATTTAAACTTAGTGGCCTACACTTCCTCCTGGGCTTTTTTATGGAGTTGCTTCTATTTTCTTGCTCTACCTTCATTGATTATATTATGACACATAACCTCAGTGGCCATACCGATAAGTGCATTCATAGATCACATTGGGTTCATGATGTAAGGGTTTATGATGAAGGAGTCATGCCCTTTCTTAGGCTCTTTTATGCTTAAAATAGCTACTTTAGGCACCTCAAAGTAAGGCTCATCCATGTAATGATTAAACATAAATGTAAGTTATTTTCACATCTTAGTAGTGATAGCTTGGGGATCATGGTGTCAAACATGTATAGGTCCTCATCCTCCAATCCATTTTTGTGCCTTTTCTTTTATGCTCAATTCTACATCATCCTTCTTGATGATGACCATATCTATTTTCTCTTCCTCCTCTTCATTGGCACCACCACTTTCTTTAGTGATTTCCTTAGGGGTTTCTTCCTTAGAATTTCCCCTTTTGTCTGCTTCTTCCTCCTAAGGTTTATCAATGTTCACCTCCAGAGTTATTACCTCGATGCCAAAGTCACCTTGTTACTTCTAGGGTTCCTTAGTTGTCTCTATTTACTATTTTGAGGCACCAATATTGCCTTCCTTTTTTTCAAGCACCCCTTCACTACTAGGGCACACTTTTTGTGTAGCTTCTTCTGCCTACTTGGTGGGGGCATTGGGTGCTTTCTTAGCACTATCAATGCTATTCCCACATTTGTGTAAACCTTCTTGTCCTTATCTACCTTGGTTACTTCTTTTTCCTTTGCATGTTTGTACTTCTCTTCAAGTGTCAACATCATCTCAATTTATTCCTTGTTATGGCCCATTTTCTTCCACAATCTTCTCTTCTCCTCTTTTGTTCACGAAGGATGTATGGAGGGTTATTGTTTGGATGAGGAGTTCATCAACTTCTCTACTTATTCAAGCATGAAGGTTGTGATAATTTAGAGGGCCTCTTATACATATTTGGTGTCTGGATCCTCTTCCTCTTTTTCATATTATAAGATATATGTTCTTACACTTTATTCTTCATTAATCTCTTCCTCTATCTTGATCATGAGGGTCTCTTCCTTCTCCATTTATTCTAGAGTTATTATCAAGAATGTAATGGGTGCCTTAGAGTTATTCTTTTCTACTTCTTGATAGAGGAATCAGTCTTTGGCATGAAGGTTACATGCTTCTTGGGAGATAGAGGTGTATCTTATTCTTCAAAGGCAATCTTCAAATTGATGTGATCCTTGATATTCTCAAGTATCTCTCTTTGATTCTTCTAGGGGGTCTTTTCCTTTATCTTTGACACTAGCTTCCCTTCATCACCAATCAAGAGGGGGAAATCATCACATTTTTCCATAATAGTACCCTTCTTGTATGGATTCCTTTCATAATAGAAGTTGAAGATGTGCTTGATTATTATTTCCCTTTGGATGGGATGTAGATCTATTTGAATGAAGTCATCCTCCTTATCCTTAGTGGACTTTGATCCTGAGCACACATACTGACACCTCAACCTACTCTTTTTTTGATCCATGGTCTTTACTAGGATATCTAGTTACTATGCTTGGGAATCCTCCTTAGCACTACCACGAAAAATTTAGTAAAAACAATATAAGGTAACTTCAAACAACTAGATAGCTTTTGTCTATGAGCAATAGGTGTACTACACAAAAATGTTACATTATGATTAAGGTTGTGATTCCTACCATGTGATGGGGTATCTCCTATGGGATGCACCATTTAATCCCAAACACCTCAATATATCATTCATACCACCCTTGCACCCTTATTTTTTATTTATAGGAGAAGTTGGGTGGGAATATAAAGTATTTGTACTTCAAAACTAGAGAGTCATTAGGTGGTGGGAATGCCTATAGGTTTTCATTATTACCATTGGGCACACCGATCTATTCCATCATAATCAATATCAACATGGACCCCTAGCTAAAGGTCTCATATGCCTTATGGCACTATAATGTGTTAATCTCCTTTGTAATAAACTTGGAGATGTTGAAATTTCCCCTTGTGCCATATGGTAGGAGATGCATACATAAGTCTCATTGATGTCAAACCAATGGCTTCTATGGAAAATCTTAGATCTAATGAGATGCACCACTACCTTCATGCTAGGGTCTTGAATGTCCTTGATCAGGAATATGAACCCTAACTTGTAGTATCCCAAGAGTTTTATAAACCCTTTCCATGTCCTCATCATACTCCATCATTTGGCAGATGTCTATTCTTGTGCCTAATAGCCCTATGATTCGATTAATGAGGTGTATCAATATATACATGCACCTCCCTATAAAATAGAACTTATCACCATAGACATGCAAGAGGAAAAATTACACCAATTCCTCTAGCTTGTCAAAGCTTCACAACTCATATAATTAGATCATGCCTATCACCACCAACTTTTTTCAGATGGAGATGTCAAATATTGTCATACGTGTCTTGGTATTCTTTCTTGTATCAACCATCTAGTCTTGGTTGAGTTCCTATGCATTAATTGGAATGAAATGGTTTTAATCCTTTAATTTTGACATTTGTGTGAATGATACCCATGTCTCCCCCACTATGACCTCTAAGGGGAACTGCATCTCCCTATACACAAGCTTTACACTTGCCTCAGGGTCTACCACTAAAACACTAACATCTTCTACTATCTATGCCTCTTTCTTCATAATGGATGCTTCTTTTACCTTTCACACCTTCTTGACATCCTTCTGAACTGTGGTAGACTTGAACTTAACTATTTCTTGCCCATTCTAAACCAGTTAGTATTAAAGCATGGTTGGTTGATCTTCCTAAAGCCCTTAATCTTGCTTAGTGCTTCTTCACAATCATGGGGGTCTATGGATGTGACTTTGGATCTTGAGCTTCTAGTGTTATTAATAATGGCCTCAACATTACTAAAGTTTCTATTGCTTGGTTTCTCTAACAATTCCTCTCTACTTGCCTCCTTTCCAATTCAAAGTGGAATACAATCTCTATCTTATTTCAACCATTATCATTTAGGGATGTGGATGCTTAGGTTTTTTGGAGAATTGTAAATGATGTCATGGAGGTGTTTAGGTGAGTAGATGAAGTGCCTTGATAGTCTAAGTGACAATGATAAAGTGTGTAATATGTTTATCTTAGTATGTTTGAATTATTGTTGGTTAATCTTTAGTTTTGACATGGTTTAAGATGATTAGGGATGAGTATGAAGTATTGAGCATGTAAAAAGAGGCCTATCAATGGTCAAGGATGATTGGAGAGCTTGTGTCCATAAGTGGAATTCATTCAATTCTTCATTTTATTCATCTAGGCATAAATGGGTCTATAGCAAAAAAATCTGAGGTATTTTGATGTCATCATATCTCACACACGTGAGGGTTCTAATAGCTTCTCGATATTGTTGGAAATATGATTATCATTGATGCCAAAAGGAATATTATGAGCATGTCATTAATGTTTAGGATTAAGTATGGTGAATTAAGAATGTGCAAGCCATTCTATTAAAGGTCAAGGATGATTGAAGTGCTTATGTGCATAAGTGGAAGTCATCTGGTTCTTCATATTATCCATCTAGACATTTTAGGTCTATAGAAGAAAAGATGAGAAGGAATTTTACTAACATCACCATTACCATGTGTGAATGAGTATGGGGGAGTTGGTCACATGGTTGTGATAACACTAGTCCCTAATTGTTATGCACTAGATTTGAAGTCATATAATGAAGTGTAGTTGAATATATAGGCATGTGAAGTTGGCTACTTAGACAAAAATCACTAATTTTACATACTTAACTAGATTTTCAAAAGGGATAAATAGAGCCAAGCAATCATATTGATGAGATCAGTGCCTGCACATATGGATGCACTAAGACAAAATGATCAAATGGGTCTGTTTCTTTTTGTGCTTAGTTTATATGCACTTAATCTTAGGTCACATGATGAAGTGTGACAAAATATATGCTTGAGAAAAGTAGGGATCCCAACCATTTTGATAGTGTTTTCCAACACTTAGTCAAATTTTTAGGTTATAAGATAAAGACAAGTAGACACTTTGATGATGCCATATCTTGCAATATGAAGGCTTCAGGAGCAGGTGAGTATATGGATGGAATATCTTATGTAAGAGGATCATATGAGTTAAATTATAGGTCATGTAACTAAGCATAACAAGAGTTATGTAGGTGAAATGTTAGCCTTCTAGACATATTAAAATGGTCTCCATAGTCAAATTTGCATAATGTCTTGTAAAGTTGTCATGCTTTTATAAAGATCATTTATGGATATTTACAAAGGAAACAAATATAAGATCTGTTATGGGTTTTTCAAGAGCATATTGAATATATGGTTTACAAGGTTCAAATGAGAACGAATGAGCTCAAAATTGTACTATCTTTTCTCTAAGACATGATAGGGTTTCTCAATTAAACCCTAAGGGTTTAAGTCATGTCATAAAATAGGATTTTCTATTTTGATGTTGATTGGATATTGCCTAGACTTAGTAGCTAAATTTATAACTTAAGCCTTTATTGTTATTGTGAAATTGACCCCTTGAGGTAGAAATTATCAACTTGAGCACTGATCTAAGGACTTAATATTTCCTAAGTTTAAGATTTTATATATTTCCTAGCTTGATCAAGGGATATCACTTAATAGTACCTAGAAGATCCAATGGAGCATAGCGAAGTCAAATTATCAAAGGCTCCTCCAAGAAAATGTACTAGTGACAAGTGTCACAATCATGCAGCTTTCTTAGTTAATTTATAGTGTGGTTTAAAGTCAAATTATCAATGAATAATGTGAAGGATGCCAAGTGTCTCAATATTAGGAGATAAAAAAAATGTATAGAAGGTATGCACTTATGCCAAGTGTCACATTTTTGAGAGTTAAGTAGAGGTCAAAATTGATCTTTTCAAAATATCTAATGGTGAGTGGATGATCATATAAAGGATATCTAATAGATTGAGTGGACTTAGATGGAATAAAGTGTTTAAGGTTTATCAACACAGTGGCAAGTTAAAGATCGATCAAGTTTAAGAATATTGATAGAGCAAAAGTAATCTAAAGATGTAGAAAGTAGCGAGATGGGATAACGAGCTTGACATTTAATGACTAGATAAAAGTAAAGATCATGCATCTTCGAAGATCGAATGGCACATGAAAGCTTAGATAAAGAAGATTGATGAATGCATTTTAAAGTTCATAAAGCTAAAGTTTAGAAGCATACAAAGATCGAATGAATAATGTGAGCCTACCAGAGATCAATCAAATGGATGCATTTTAAAGTTGAGCAAATTTAATATGGATCATTAAGATCATGGCACCAATGTTAAGATCAAAGGTTGAGATTTAAAGTTATGATTAGACTAATGGTTAAGCATTGAAACATGAAATAACTTACAATCAATCCTTAAATAATGTAATTTATCAATGTAACCAATCAAATATATGTAACAAGGCATGTGCATCATAACTAGAGCTTGAGATTTGTTAAATATAGCAAAAAAGTAGGAATAATAGTGGTAGAGCATGAATTTGAGATGCAGGAAACTTACAGTTTAAGAAATTAGAATTGAGTCTAGAATAAAGTGTGATGTATTACAATTTGAGTGTGAACACATAGAAGATACAAATACCTAGATCAAAAGCTTATATATATGACATCTAAGATACAAGCAAAAGCTAATGAAGTACTAGAATTATGTCATATAGAAGAATATATAGACATAGGTAGAAGTGCAGAGAGAATGTGATATTATTAAATAATTATGTTAAATAGAAAATATAGACATAGAGGATCAAATTGAAAGAGAGATGAAGTGTTTCAAATAGAGATAGATCTAGACATAGATATAGAGGGGTAGATAGAAGAAAGGCACAAAGAGATAATGTGTAGAGCATGATCAGTTATAGACTAGACTTGTAATAGAAAGTTAAAGCTAGATTAATTTATGAATATATTTTCTAAACTAGAGTTGTAGCTCCATAGAGATATGATTGGTTGATGCTATTAGACAAGCTGAGTTGGTGCTCAATTAGGCGATTGGTGTCTCCTTAGGGTTGGTGTCATTAAAATTTATAACTTGTGAGGTTTAGTTGAGTTGGTGCTCAGATATAGGATTGGTTTCTCCTTAGGATTGGTGTCCTTAAAAGTGTAACCAGTAAGGTTTGTCAGTGAGGCTTTGAATTGTGAGGATGGATTAGAATAGTAGTTTCTAGTAGCTATTTTCACCATGGTTTTTCCCTTTGGGTTTTCCATGTATAAATTTTGTGTCATGTGAATTTATGTTTGTGATCTCTATGTATTTATTTTTATCTACATATATCTTTTAATCTATTCTAAAAGGTATAAAAGGACTAGTTTTAGTTGATCTATTGATTCACCCCTCTCTTAGTAGATAGTTGTGTTCTAATAATTGGTGTCAGAGCCCTGGTTCCTTGAAAGAAGCTTAATTAGGTCAGGTAGATCTTAGACTAATGAACACAAATGGCTAGTAAAAAAAGATCTGAATTAAACAAATCACCTCTCTTTGATGGATCAAACTATGCATTTTAGAGCATAAGAATGGAAGCTTATTTATATTTATTAGGGTTTGATCTATGGATGTCTATTATAAATAGATATACAAACCCTACTACAAATCCTATTATTCAGGCTTCAAAGAAGGCATATGAGAGAAATGCCAAGGCAAAGAATGCTATTTTGTGTGGATTTCCAAACTCAAAGTTTGTCAAAGTGATGCATTATGAAAATGCATAGGATGTCTAAAACAAATTGAAGAGCATTTATGAAGGAGATGACAAGGTAAAGAAGGCCAAGCTATAAACATACATAGGTATGTTTGAAAGTCTTAAACTTGTTGAAGAATAGAAGATTGTAGACTATCTCCTCAAGGTAGATGAAATAGTCAATGCAATTAGATTCCCTTGAGAAGAGATAAAATAATCAATTTTTATAAAAAAGGTCCTAATATCTTTTCCATCAAGATATGACTCTAAAATATCTATAATAAAGGAAGCAAGAGATATAAATAAGCTCATTGGTGATGAGTTGTATGGAACCTTTACTACATATGATATGAGAATGGGAGAAGTAGATACTTCCAAGAGGGAAGCTACATTTAAAGCATCTAGGAAAGCAAAAGTATAAGCATATACATCCAAATCTAAAGACACTAATGAAGAAGAAGCCAACCTTTTTAGAAGATTAAAAAGAGGGTATATAAAGTACAAAGGTAAAGTACCCTTTAATTGCTTTAACTATGGTAAAGTAGGACATTTTACTGCTAAATGCTCTTATGAGAAAAAGGATAACACTGAGCAAGAAGAGGATGGAAAAAGGATGAAGCCTCACTATTCCAAAAATAGGAACTTCTTTAAAAATAAGAAAAACTCTTATATAAGAGAAGATAATGACTCATTAGATGATAATGATAGCTCAGAGGTTGATCATGACTGTCTTTGTGGCTGAGGGAAATGAATCCCTATTTATGGAATTAGAATAAACTTTTGTAGATCTAGATCAAGAAGAAGTTGAAGATTTAGATGAAGAAGAGGAAGGAGAAGTAGACCTTGAGTGTGAACTCATTTTTTCTCTAGATGCGATTGATAAGCTAAGAAAAGAGAACTCAAAGTAGAAGAAGCTTAGACAAAATGAAACTAAAAAACTATTCAAAAGTCTTGAGAAATCAAATTAGATGGTAGTAAGCCTAAAGACACAAGTTGAAGAGGATATAAGAATAGAATATGTAGTCAAAAATGAACTATAATTCAAATTTGATGAATTTATGAGGATAGAATAAGAGATAATGGATTTGAGAAAAGAGATTGAAAAGTCTAAAGAACAAATAGTCAAAGGTCTAAAGCTAAAAGGAGGATCAAACATTCTTGAAGAATTGATCAGCTCTCAAAAGCCATTAAAAGAGAAATTTGGTCTTGGTTATGAAAAAGGGAAAAGTCCCATGACCAGTACATCTGCTAAATTATATGAAAAATTTAAAGTAGGAAGATTAGGAACAAAGAAGGAGAAAGCTCGCAAGGGAATAAAGACATATGCAATAATTGCTAATGTGAAGAAGACTAAAGGAGAAAAGAAGCCCGAGGAAAGGAAAAAGAACAATGAGTCCATCTCTACAAACTCAAGGAAGATGTAGAATTTAAAGGAAGTTGATGAAAATGGTTTTACAAGGGTAAATAACTTGAAGAAGTAAGAGTTGAGAAGAACTCACCATCCTACACAAATAAAATATATGACTAGGTATTCCTCATATTTTTATGGTTATTGTTATATATGTACTCATTTTGGTCATAAGGCTAGTAATTGTAGAGTTTTACCTACAAGGAGAACCAATTTTGTAAGAAAAAAAATCATTTATACCATTGTTAGATACAAATATAATGTGCTATAATTGCAATAATTTTGGTCACATAGATAAACATTGTAGAACAAGATTTGTAAGATAAAAATTACAAAGTAAGAATAAAGGCATGCCTCCTAGTGTGAACAAAGGTTCAAAAGTCTCTAAAAGGGAGAAAAACATGACATTTAAGAAACCCAATCATGTATGAAAAGTAAAAGATCAAGCCATGATGGAAAATGCTACAGAGATTGGAAAATGTCAAGAGCTCTCAATGTTTGCTCATGTTGAGAATGAGAAGACCAAGTTCAAGGAGAAAAATAAGGTGTTGGTTAAGGTTAGTTTTGAGATATGTATAGAATCAAGTGAACATCCTAACATTGCTAAGCAATTTTTATGAGTAGAACATCATTCTTCTATGCCTAGTGATGAGATTCTAAAATACAAAGAAGATTTATTAGAGGAAAAGGTATGTCATGAATATATATTTTCTCCATGTATTATTAATCCAATCATAGAAGAAAAGGAGAATAGTGTAATGGATGATCATGTTACTTCTCTCAAGCCTAAGAAGAAGAAAAATAATAGAAATCACAAGATGACCAAGGAGGAGAAGGAATATGAGGAGTTATAAGATAATCCTAGTTTCACATTATTCTAGGACATTATGAAGTAAGGTGTCTCTTTCTATGCTTCCTAAGAGACCTCTTTCAATGGAGAAGCAAGTGATGAATGCTACAAATGAGAACTCAAGTAGGTTATGATGATGACTTGATCAAACTAGGTCAAATGCTGTGTATGCAGTAGCTATAGGGATATAATGAGTGTTTCAATATGACATAATTATATTATTGGAGTAAATCTCATATATATATGGTCTTTAGATTCATTTGGCATAAGGGTTATAATGCAAGAAACCCTTAACATTATGTATCTTAGGTTGTGGAAAGAAGTTGGGTCACCAAACCTAGTAAACATGTGTAAAATGATGATATATATGTGTTAAAAGAAGTTATGGTGTGCTATAGGTAGTCCTTTGATGAAAAATGGAGCATAGAGTTAGGGGGTGATAACTTAGATAACATGAACATCATGATAAGCTATGCATAGTGTAAGGGGGAACTAGAGTGTTAAGTCTGTTAGGATCAAGAAGCCTCAAAATAGAGGAGCTTTGTAATTGGTTAGGTCTTAAGATAATAAGAGATTGAGAGAGAAAGCTAGTAATCTTATATGGAATCTCCTATATCACATCACTAAATAATAGTGATAGAGTCTAAGTTTAGGGAGAGGACCATAAAAGCTTTATTAATTCTAGGAAAAAGAAGAGAAAATACAACTTAGGTATGTATGTTATGCAAATTTCTAATGAGTTAATGGTTGTAGATTCTTGAAAAAAATAATGTATCTGATAAAGGGGGAGAAACATTTGGGAAAATAGTTAGATAGGGTCCCTTTTCCATTGATATAAAAGGGGGAGAAAAAGTACAAATGCTCTCTGTTGGAGAAAAAGAGCAAATGCTCTCTGTAATGCAAATGTCAAAGAAGAAACATAACAAGTGCCCAAGTTCAGTCTAGGTAAATGTCCCATTTCCTAAGGGGGAGCAAGTATGGTATGAAAAAATTTAGTTCATACTCATTAGAATCTAATATAAGCAATGCCAAAGAATGAGATAAATATTAGAAGATCAAAGCATTTAGTTTGCTATCAATGATAAAGGGGGAGATTGTTGGAAATATGATTGTCATTGATGTCAAAAGGGACATTATGAGCATGTCATTGATGTTTAGGACTGAGTATGGTTAATTGAAGATATGCAATGCATTTTATTAGAGGTCAAGGATGATTGGAGTGTTTATGTGCATGATTAGAAGTCATCTAGTTCCTCATATTATTCATGTAGACATTTTGGGTCTATAGAGGAAAAGATGAGAAGGCATTTTACTAACATCACCATTGCCATGTGTGAATGAGTATGAGGGAGCTAGTCACATGGTTATGATCACACTATTACCTATTTGTTATGCATAAAATTTGAAGTCATGTGATGAAGCACAGTTAACGATATTGGCATGAAAAGTTGGCTATTCAGATAAAAATCACTAAGTTTCTATACTTAGCCAACTTTGCAAAAGGGCTTAATATATCTCAAAAAGCATATTGATGATGTTATCATTCACACATATGGAGGTATCAATATAAAATTATCAAATGGGTATGTTCATTTTTGTGCCTAGTTTATATACACTAAATATTAGGTCATGCAATAAAACATGCCAAAATATATTCTTGAGCAAAGTAGGGCTCCCAACCATTTTGACAGTGGTTTCCAACATAGTCAAATTTACAGGTTGCAAGATAAAGACAAGTAGGCACTTTTATGATGACATATATTAAAAATATGAAGTCTTTAAGAGTATATAAGTATATGGATGGAATATCCTATGTAAGAGGATCATATGCACTAAATTGTAAGTCATGCGACTAAGTGCAATAATAGTTATGCAAGTGTAAAGTTAGCCTTCCAGACATATTGAAATGGTTTCCATAGTCAAATTTGAAAAAGGTCATGCAAAGTTATCATGATTTTACAAATATCATTTTTGGACATTTGCAAAGGAAACAAATAGAAGATCTATTATGGGTTTTTCAAGAGCATCTTGAATATATGGTCTGCAAGTTCAAATGAGAAGGAATGAGCTTAGAATTGAATTATCTTTTCTCTTAGACATGATAGGGTTTCTCAATTAAACCCTAAGGGTTTAAGTCATGGTATCAAATAGGCTTTTCTATTTTGATGTTGATTGGATATTTCTTAGACCTGTTAGCTTCAGTTATAACTTAAACCTTTGTTGTCATTGTGAAATTGACCCCTTGACCTATCAATTACCAGATTGAGTAGTGATCAAAGGACTTAATATTTCCTAAGATTAAGAATTTATACATGTCCCAGATTTATCAACATCTATCTCTTAATTATACATAAAAGATCCAACAGAGTGTAGCAAATCCAAATTATCAAAGGATCCTTCGATTAAATGTGCTAGTGATAAGTGTCACAATCATGGAGCTTGCTCAGTTAATCTATGGTGCGGTTTTAAGTTAAATCATCAATGAAAAATGCAAGGATGCCAAGTGTCTCAATAGTAATAACTAAGAATAATGTATAGAAGGCACATGCTTATGTCAAGTGTCACATTCTCAAGAGCTAAGTAGAGATAAAGATTGAGTTTGTCAGAAGATTTGATGATGAGCAAATGATCATAGTAAGGAGATCCAATGGAGCGAGTGGACTTAGATGAATCAAAGAGCTCAAGGTTTATTAACACAATGGCCAGTTAAAGATAAATCAAGTTTGATAAGATAAACAAAGTGAAAGTGATCCAAATATGTAAGAAGTAGTGAGATGGGATAAAGAGCTTGACATTTAATGACTACACAGAAGTAAAGACTATGTATCTTCAGAGATCGAATGACACATATAAACTCAGATCAGGAAGATTAACATAAGTATTTTAAAGTTGAAAAAGCTAATTTTTATAAGCCTATAAAGATCAAAAAAATAGCATGAGCCTATCAAATATCAATTTAATGGATGCATTTTAAAGTTGAGGAAATTGAATATGGATCATTAGATCATGGTGCCAAAGTTAAGATCAAAGGTCAATATTTAAAGTTATGATCAGACTAATGGTCAAGTGTTGGAACATGAAAGAAATTATAATCAAACACAAAATCATGATATAGATAAAAAGATTTATCGATATAACTGATCAAATCTATGTAACAATGCATGTGCATCATAACCAAAGCTTGAGATTTTCTAAATATAGCAAAAGACCATGAATCATAATGGTAGAGCATGAATTTCAGACATGAGAAACTTATAGTTCAAGAATTTGGAAATGAATTTAGAATAGAGCATGATGTGTTATAGTTTAAGTGTGAACACATAGAGTATGTGAAGACCTAGATCAAAAGCTTATATATATGACATCTAGGATGCAAGCAAAAGCTGTTAAAGTACTAGAATTATGTCATATAGAAGAATATCTAGACACAGGTAGAAGTGCAGAGAGAATGAGATGCTATTGAATAATTGTGTCAAATAAAAAATATCGAGAGACATAAGAGCACAATGAAATAGAGATGAAGTGTGCCTAATAGAGACAAATCTAGACATAGAGATAGAGTGGTAGATAAAATAAAGATAGAGAGATAATGTGCAAAGCATGATTAGTTAGAGACTAAAGTTGTAATAGAAAGTTAGAGCTAGATTCATTTATGAATCTATCTTATAAATTGGAGTTGTAGATCCATAGAGATTTGATCGGTTGATGTCATTAGACAAGCTAAGTTGGTTCTTAGTTAGGGGATTGGTGTCTCTTTACGGTTAGTGCCCTTAAGCTTTGTAAATAGTGAAGTTCAACTAAGTTGGTGCTTAGACAGGGGATTGGTGTCTCCTTAGGATTGGTGTCCTTAAAAGTGTAACTAATGAGGCTTTGAACTATGAGGCTAGATTTGAACAATAGTTTTTAAAAACTATTATCACCATAGTTTTTTCCTTTGAGTTTTTCATGTATAAATGTAGTGTCATATGAGTTTATATGTGTGTGATCTCTACGTATTTATTTTTATCTACATATATCTTTTAATATATTATAAAAGGTATCAAAGAAATAGTTTTAGTTGATCTACTGAGTCACCCCTCTTAGTAGATAGTTACATTCCAATAGATATATAGATGGATTCTCCCATGTGAGGAGATCACATGGTTTAAGTTTTAGATCATGTGACTAAGTACAACCAAAGTTACTAAGGTGAAAATTTGGTTCCTTAGACAAAAGTACACTAAGTTCCAATACTTAGTCAATTTTTAATGATAGATCTAATGGTCTATGTTTCATCACATCTAAGATTGACAGTGCAAAATGAATCTAATCTCAAATACATTATTTTATCTAAGTATAAGAAAGATCTATGTAAGCAATTTGGTGATGACATATGTCACATGCATGGATGTTTCAGGAAGAAATGGTCATATGGATTTGTTTAGTATTTTTCCTAGTTTATATGGTTAAAATTTGAAAACATACGAGTGAGCAAGGTAAAAGATATGACTGTGCAAAGTTGGACTTCTAGTTAAATAGCAACGGTCTCCATACTTAGTCGATTTTGTACAATGTTAAAGATCAGGACTAGATAGAGATCCAATGGCTCAAAGGTGATTGTATAGTGAATATATATGGTGTGTGTTGAGTCAAATGAGTCAAATTTTTCATTAGTTAATGAAGTTAAATATCAAGCTCATTACAAAAGGACCAATGGAGCATGTTTCTTCCAAAGTGTCAATAAGTAGTGGGATGAGGACAAGTGTTAAATAACATTAAGAAGAGGTAAAGATTAGGCTTATTCTAAGATCTAATGGTGAGTGGATATTCATACATATATAGATCAATGGTGCATATTGAGTGAGATGATTTCAAGGTGTTTAATGTTTAACATATAAAGATTGAGCTACATATAGGAGGTCAACAAAGCACATTAAGTCAAATAGTCAAGATGAAGATCCAATGATGAACAATAAAAGGTAAAGGTTAAGCCAATTCAAGGAAAGTCAATGGTGTGCATTTAATTTGAGATGTGAGGACATGATATGAGGACAAGGTATTCAAAGTTTAATAGTGATCGATGGGATTTGAATATTTGAATTTGCAAAAGAAAAAACAATGTTCTATATTTTGAATATAACTTTTGATCTAGGAAAAATTTGTAGAGGACTCCATGGAACATCAAAAGAACCTAGTTATAAGATTTGAATGTTTTTATAAATAAAAATATAAATATCTTAAATTGACTATGTCCTACAAGTGACTCGAGAAGATTATTCGATATTGTTTTGATATCTCATGATGAATTAACTATTGAGGAGTGTTGTAGATCATCTTAGGTGTGATTAATATATCTTAAGTATTAATAATTAATAAGAAGTTGTTTGTGTGTTTGTTCATGGTGTTCTTGTGTATAAGGCTAATATGTGAGTATTTAAGCATACATAGATGTGATAAAATATGACTGTGACCACTTGAAGATGTTGAAAGAGACATAAGGAGTGGACTCATGTATTTTAAAGTTGTCTTATTTTCTTGTTTTGCTTGATGAAGTGGAAAATGGGTGAATAGGTCTCCATGAGACCTATAAGAGCTACACGAGCCTAATTGAAATGTGTAATTGCTTAAAGGTGACCCATAGATGCTATGGCATACCTATGAAAATTGTTTTGAGATATGTCTTAATGTGAGATAAGATTTAAGGGCTAAATAAAGTGTACTAGATAACTAAGAATCTATTTATCATGAAGGCTCTATATATAGAGAAACCAAAGGAGATGGTTTCTAGGCTTGTGTGAGAGTAGTGAGCATTAAAGTAAAGAATAAAGGAGAGGTAGTGTGCCCAATGGATGGGTTGATGAATATAAAAAATTAAGGACTATGTATATGACCTATAGGTAATGTTTTTAATGTCATAATAGTGCTCTTATAGGTTGAGGATGAGCGAAGAGGTATAGAGTGATCTAAAAGGATATTTTAGATGTCTTGAGAGTGATGAAGGATAAATGGTGACTATGTGAGCTTAGTGGCTAATTTGAGAGATAAATCAGAGTGTGGACTAAGTGAATGACCATCTGATCATGTTGTTAATGTAATGATAGAGTTGTTTCTAAGAAGTGAAGAGTGATCCAAAAGGTGAATCTAGATGCATTAAGTGTGTAAAGTTGAAGAGAGCTGATATACTTTGTAGCTCCATAATATTGGTAAAAAATAAATGTTTTAAAAGATGTTATATTCATATGTGTTGTTCTCTTTACTCAATATTTAAGGGGTTTCATCCTCCTTGCAAGGTGAAACTTGCTAAAGGTCTAGTTATTGTGGCAGATCAACTAGACATGTGTAATATCTCCTTATGGGATTGTAGTCTCACTAAAATAAGGGATGGTAGTTCCTTGATCAATTGATGCTAGTCTAAATTGGTTCTTGTTATTATAATATAATAGTATAATTTTAAGTTCTAGTGGTTTTTCTCTCACAAGAGGGTTTCTCACATATGTCATGTGTTTGATCTTGCATTATCTCTCTTGTTCATTACTATGAATGATGTGTATGCTTCATGAATACTTATGGTAATTGATTAAGAGTTTTGAAAGGTTTGAAATTTAGTTTGGATTATCTTGGCTCATTGATTCAACCCCCTCTCAATGATTATACCTCTAATAATTGATATTAGATTAGGTCCTTTGGTAAAGGCTTGACAACTTTAAGGTGATCCAAAGTACAATAAGGGTAGTCATCAAATACAAGGAGGTTTCTCTACTAAGCAAGCATCGATGTTCAATGTATCAAATTATGCTTTTTGGAGTGTAAAGATGAGGACATACATTATGTCTCCATGGTTTTATGTATGGAAATATGTTGTGGATGGTTATGTTGCTCCTACTACTTCTCCATCTAGTGCTACAAATTAGAAGTTGTTTAAGAATAATTCTAAGGCAATGAATGCCATTACTTGTGGTCTTATAGAAACTAATTTCACCAAGGTAATCCATTGTAAAAGAGACATGGGAAAAATTATAGATCATTCAAGAAGGAGATTCAAAGGTTAAGTTGGAAAAGTTATAGACTCACCAAAGATAATTTAAGAGTCTTAAAATGGAGGAAGATTTTGTAGCATCCTTTCTGTAGAGAGTTGATGAGATTATGAATATCATCGGAGGTCTTGGAGAGACAATTATAGAGGCTGCCATAGTTTAAAAGGTATCAAGGTCTCTATCTCTCAAGTTAGATCCAAAAGTATCTGCTATATAAGAAATTCATGATCTTACTCAGTTGTAGATGGATTAATTTCATGGCATCCTTACTGCCTATGAGATGAGAATAAATGATGATATAACACTAAAGAAAGAAGTAACATTCAAGATAGAAATTAATCCAAAGAATAATTTCCAAGTTAAGACACCCAAAGAGGATGAGATATTTGACATTGATGAGGATGGACTAATTACTTTGATTACTAGGAAATTGAAAACATGCTCAAAGAAGTATAAAGGTAAACTACCCTTCAAATGTTTTAACTATGGAGAGATAGGATATTTTACTCTTAAGTTACCTCATAAGCATGAGAATAATGATGATGAAGATAATGGTGAAGGCCAAGATGAAGACAAGAAGACATACAATAAGAAATGATTCATAAAGTATAACAATAATAATTCCTTCAAGAAGATAAAGAGTCTCTACACCAAAGTAGATTACAACTCATCAGATTAGAGTGGAGATAGTGACTCAAAGTATGTTCATGAAGATGGTGGTCCCATTGAAGATGAAACCCTATTCATGGCTGAAGAAGGAAGTTACTCATATCAAAAGGAGTCTACTTGGAGTGATTCAGATGTTGATAGAGATGAGGTGGACTATGAGACGAAATTGATGAATGCCCTTGAAGAATTGAAAATTGAGCAGAAAATTATCAATAAGATGAAGTCTCAAATCAAGAAATATGAGGAAATTTAATATGTATGAAACAAGAATGAATGAAGATACCAAGGAACATGAATATATGGTCAAACATCTTAGTTGTCAATTAGAAATTTTATTTACAAGATTGAAAGATAAATAAGATGAATGTTCAAGTTATGTAATTAAAAATGAGTAATTAAAATTTGAGTTAGAGAAGACATCTAGTAAGGTGAAGTCATTTGTGATATTTTAAAAGAGCTCAAGTAATCTAGAAAATATTCAAAGTGGTTAAAAACATGCTAGTGATAGTATTGGTCTTGGATACGATGAAGAAAAAATAATGTAACTCAAGATAAGATAATGACTAATGTGAACAAGGAAAATCATAATTTGAAGAAAAATCATTCGACAAAGAATGAAGGTTCTAGTAGAATGAAGAAAAATCAAATTAGATAGCCAAATTCCATGAGGTATGCAAGTTTCAATGGTTACTATTACACATGTAATCAATTTTGGAATAAAGCTAGAGAATGCAATAGCCCTGTTAGAAATGAGTTTATATGGAACTATGATGGGAGTCATCAATAAAAAAGTGTGAACAAAGTTAAGTTCTTTAACTGACTTGATGTGGGACACTTTGCAAACCATTGTCCACATAATGTTAGACAACGTGAGTCCTTTTCAAAAATAGGAAGTTGTTTCATTAGTCATGACATAAGACACATTGCAAGTTTTTATCCAAACAAGGTAAGACAAAATATGTTTCCATTAGGGATTATTATTTTATATAACTATGAGAAGATTGGCCACATTGCTAGGTTCTACAAGCAAAGGCCATTAGGTCAAAATAAGTTTAATCAATATCCCAAAGTACAAGGAAGAAGACAAGTTAACTCATGGAAGCCAAAGGTGGTAAGTGTGAGTCATGATGAGTTTTTAGGTCTAAGTAATTTGTTTTCTATGGTGAAGAATGCTTTATAAGTTGAAGAGTGCCAAGGTCTCTCCTTGGCTACTCATATTATGAATGAAGAGACCAAGTTCAAGAAGAATACCAAGGTATCAGTTGAGGATAGTTATAATATATATGGATCTAAGTGAATATCCAACCATTGTTAAGCATGTATAATGCAATGAATATCAATTATTAGTTACTAGTGATGATGTTCCTAACTACAAGGTGGATTATTCAGATGAAAAAGTATGTCATCAATCTATGTTATCTTCATTTATTATTAATTCAATATTATAAAAAAAGGAGAATATTGTAATAGATGAGCATGTTACTTATCTTAATCCTAAGAAGAAGAAGAATAATTATAATTATCAGATGACCAAGGAGGAGAAGGAATATGAGGAGTTATTGGTAACTCCTAGTTTCATATTATTTTATGACATTTTGAAGCAGGGTGTTTCTACCTATGCTTCTTAGGAGACATATTTCTTGTGGAGAGGAAAGTTTGTGTGCTTAAAATAATAATGTCAATTAGAGAATGTCATTAGTTATGGGGGGAAAAAAATTATGAGCTTATTCTAGATATTTGTGAAGGAGATATAGTATAGGGTCCAAATGGGTGTTTTTAGGTGGCTTAATAAGATTGATTGAATGTCAAGAAGAGTTTGGTGTTCAGAAAGGTCAAAAGCCATGGTATAGGAAGTTAAGGTTCTCAAAGTTATGGAATATCAAATATTGGTATAAAAGTGTGCGACGGTTGTCTTTAGGTGTGCAAGAATTTTTAAAGATGGGCGTTGACTAGAAGGAGGTTTGTTGACTCTATTTATTTTAAGATTCTAGGGTTTTGAGCTATGCTAGAAAAGTGGTTTAACTTATGATTTGAAGTTTAAGGATTATTAATAGGTTAAATAGGAAAAATGGGTTTCCAAATCAATATTCACATAGATCTGAAAGTTTATGGTTTTCAAATTATTCATGTTTTTGTCAAGATAGAGGTCTGATAAGCTAGTAGGTTTGTGAAGGAAGTATGTTGCATAAGATGATATAGGTAATGGGAATTCATGTACTTTAGGGGGAATGTAAGTGTACTCCAGACATGAATTTTTATGTCTTGATAGTATGTCTACTAAAATTTGTGGGCTCTATAAGTTCTAGGTAGGGCTATAAGGAGACTAGGTAGGGCTTGTAAGAATAAGAGTGATTTTTGTTTAGTTTATCCAAAAGAACTTTATCTAAATTAACAAGACATAAGTGTTTTAAGAGAGTTATTAGGTTGTTTTATAGCATGTTTCCTATTTGGTGAGTGGCATAAAGTTCTTTTGGTGGTCCTTATGATAACTTGAAAAAGAAGGCTAGTAAGCATGTATGGTGGTTCTTCATGGTGTGCGAGGTGAAATTGTTCATAAATCTTAGGGAGATTCTTTCTTAGATATTTCTTGGTGAGTTCCATCAGATTTTAGTATTTTCATGTGTTCTTTATTTATTGGTTGCAGTGCTTGGTTGAAGAGAGTATTGGCATGGAGCAAGAGGAAGTTGTCAAGGAAAGAAGAGGTAGGTTCAAGGTAAGGGGGAGTTTGTAATATAATTATACGATGGTATTATCCTATTGGTAGTATTTTTAGGTCCTCAATATTATTTTGTGCCCACTTTGTCATTATGTCAAAGGGGGAGAAAGTTCTTATTTTTGAGAGTGTTTGAAGAGAGAAAAGGAAGGTGAGTTGTATATTATTTTATGATGGGTGTTGACATAAATGAAATAGGGGGAGATTATTCTATATTTTTTAATGATGTCATGGAGGTGTCCAGGTGAGTGGATGAAGTTCCTTGATAGTCTAAGTGATAATGATAAAATGTGCAAGGTGCTTGTTCTAGTATGCTTGGTTGATCTTCAATTTTAGCATGGTTTGAGATGATTAGGGATGAGTCTGAAGTATTGATCATGTGCAAGGGGTACTATCAGTGGTCAAGGATGATTAGAGAGCTTTTGTGTAGAAGTGAAATTCACCTGGTTCTTCATTTTATTCATTTAGGAATAAATGGCTCTGTAGCAAAAAAATATGAGAAATTTTGATGTTGTCATATCTCATACATGTGAGGGTTATAAGAGTTTATCGATATATGGATGGATTATCCTATGTGAGGAGATCACATGGTTAAAGTTTCAAATCATGTGGCTAAGTGAAACCAAAGTTACTAAGGTGTAAAGGTGGTCTCTTAGACAAAAGTACACTAAGTTCCAACACTTAGTCAATTTTTAAAGGAAAATCTAATGGTTTGTGTTTCATCACATCAAATATTGATGGTGCAAAATGAATTTGAGATCAAATACATTATTTGTCTAAGTATAAGAAAGATTCAAGTGGTTTGGTGATGGCATATCTCACATACATGGACATTTCAAGAAGAAATGGTCATATGGGTTTGTTCAATATTTTTCCTAGTTTATATGGTTCAAATTTGAGAACATGAAAGTAAGTGAAGTAAAAGATATGACTATGCAAAGATGGCCTTCCAAGCAAATAGTAATGGTCCCTATACTTAGTCTATTTTACATGATGTTAAAGATCAAGACCAGATGGAGATCTAATGGATCACGAGTGATTGTACAGTGAAGATCTATGGTGCATGTTGAGTTAAATGAGTCAAAGTGTTTGTTGGTTAATGAAGTTAAGGATTGTTCTCCTTATAAAAGGATAAATGAAGTGTGTTTGTTCCAAGGTGTCAAGAAGCAGTGAGATGATGACAAGTGTTTGAAGTTTAACATTGAGTAGAGGTAAAGATCATACTTCTTATAAGATATAACAATGAGTAGATGTTCATACATATATAAATCAATGATGTGTATGGAGCGAGATGAATTCAAGGTGTCCAATGTTTAACATAGATAAATACCAAGCTACGTATAGCAAATTGATGGAGCACATTAAGTCAAATAGTCAAAATGAAGATCCAATGATGAGCGATGAAAGGTAAATGTTGAGAGACTTAAAAGAAGAGTGATAGTTCATATTTAATATAAGATTTGAGGACACGAGATGAGGACAAGGTGTTTGAAGTTCAACTGTTACCATTAGGATTTGAATATTTAAATTTGCAAAGGAAAAACTAGTGCTTTATATTTTGACTATAAATTTTGATCCAAGATGAATTTATTGATTGAGTAAAAATAAAAGTTGTATAGGAATATATAATGCATCCAAATAACCTAGTTAAAATATTTGAGTGTATATATAGACAAAGATATTAATCTCCAAAATTGACTGTGTTTGACTCTATCCTACAAGTGACCCAAGAAGATTGTTTGAGCTTATTTTGATGTTGTTTCGATATCTCATGATGAATTATCTATTTGGGAGTGTTGTATACTTCATGAGGATGATCTATGTGGTATTTGGAGGTGTGATAAATCAATATTAAGTATGAAAAATTGTGAAGAAGTTGTCTATGTCTTCATTCATGGTGTTCTTGTGTACAAGGCTACTGTGTGAGTAGATTAAGCATACATAGAGGTGAGAAGAGATGACTATAATCATTTGAGGATGTTGAAGGGGACATAATGAGTGGACCCATGTATTTTAAAGTGGTCATGTGTCATGTTTTTTCTCAATAAAGTGCTAAATGGGTGAATAGGTCTCCATGAGACCTATAAGAAATACAAGGGTCTAATTTAAAGGTGTAGCTACTTAAGGATGACCCATAGATGCTATAGTTAACCTACAAAGATATTTTTGAGTCATATATTGATATGAGATAATCCTTAAGGGTTAACGCAAGTATAATGACAAACTAAAAAGCTATTTATCATGAAGGTTCTCTATATATAAAAACTAAAGGAGATGGTTTCTAGGCTTGTGTGAGAGTAGTGAACATTAAAGTGAAGAAGAGAGGAGAGGTAGTGTGCCCAATGGATGGGTTGATGAGAAAAGTAGATTAAGGACTATGTGTATGACTTGTAGGTCATGTTTTTGATGTCAAAATAGTGCTCTTCTAGGTTGAGGATGAACAAGAGGTCTAGAGTGATCTAAAAGGATGTTTTGGATGTCTTGAAAGTGAGAAAAGGATAAATGGTGTCTGTGTGAGCTTGGTAGATGATTTGAGAGATAAATCAGAGTATGGACTAAGTGAATAACCATATGGTCATGTTGTTAATGTGGTGATAAAGTTGTTTCCAAAAAGTGAAGAGTGATCTAAAAGGTGGCTCTGGATGCATTGAGTGTGTAGAGTTAAAGAGAGTTGATATAATTTATATCTCTATTAGATTGGTAGGCAATCAATGTTATAGGAGATGTTTTATTCATAATTGTTGTTGTGGATGCTCAACATCTAGGGGGTTTTAGCCTCCTTGTAGGGTGAAACTTTATAAAGGTCTAGTTGTTATGGAAACTTAGCTAGACAAGTGTAGTAGCTCCTTTTGAGATTAAACTCTCACTAAAATAAGGGATGGTTATTCCTTGATGAGTTACTGATGGTCTAAATTGGTTATTATTATTATTATTATGAGATAATAGACCAATTGTAGGTTCTAGTGAATTTTATACCCCAAGAAGTTTCCCACATATGTCATGTGTTATGTGCTTGATCTTGTATTGTCTCTCATGTTCATTTTTATGAATGATGTGTATGCTTCATGAATGCTTGTGGTAGTTGATTAAGAGTTTTGAAAGGTTTAAAATTAAATTTGGATTATCTAGGTTCATTTATTTAACCCCCCTCTTAGTGATTGTACCTCTAACAAGGTTTTCACTTATGGTAGCATTTTTTGGTTCAACTTTGGTTTGACTCTATGTTTTCATATGCGTACTGGTTCAAATTTGCACAAGGTTTGTAACCTTTTAAATATTTTTGTTCACCCATTTATACCTTATTTTTAGGTACCTCATTAATGATAGGTGAGTAATAGTGTAGTGGTGTATGGATTTCTTAAAATCTACTAAACTCATAAAATCCATGAAAATCCACTAACACATTCTTATTTATTTTAGATGTTTGTGCCTTTACCATCATAATCATTAAATTTTCTTAATGGCATATTGGGTGAAGTGATAGGTAATTTAAATGGTCACTTATTTTTGATCATTGTGTGGGTGCCAATTATATTGATGATCTCTCTCTTGTGATTTGTTCACCTTGGCATGACCTTTGCCCTTTTTATGGAAACCTGGTACAATGCTTCACATGCATATGATTCACCCTCCTCGATTCTATCTCTTCTTCATGTTACACTTCTTTTCAAGCATGCTTCCATTTCTCGGTCAACTTATTATGCTTTTCATCTCTTATGTTGGCCTTCCCTACCCCATACAATTTCTTGCACTAGTCCTCTAGCATTTCATTCTCCATGTTTCTTATGCACTAACATCTTGTGTGCCTCCCTTTATCAACTTGGTACTTAGACCTTTATAAATTTGGAAAACTTCACTTGCCTAAAAAATTATGTGTTTGGCCTCAAGCATTTAGAAAGCATTTGTGCTCGACTCATTCAACTAGATTTATGCATGTAAGCACTAGAAGATTTCTCCTATGGACCTGAAAGTGCCATGCTTATTCACTTAACATAAATGAAACAAACATAAGGAAACATTTGGATTACACCAAATTTTAATCTGGTTAGTAAAATAATTGACTTATGAACAAGAAGTTTGTGTTTGATGGTATAAGTGCCATATTAGTGTTACCGTTGAAATGCCAAGGGATAATTTCACCCATCAACAAGTATAGCTTAAATGTGCTAGTCTCCAATATACTATTTGGGTATTTGAGGTACTTTGATTCATATAGCAAGACCAATGTTCCTTTATTAAGTACCTTGTACTTGATATGCTTGTCATGCCATAGATTCTATCATGCATTCTCTATTTGTTGACTCCATATTGCTTGGGTACATGTCTCGTCTAAGCACTCTAAGTCTTCTAGGGTGTGCTTAAATACTCTTGGTCATCTAATCAACCAATACATGTGATGCATAATGAGGGAAATATTAATTCCATCAATAAAACTACCCTTGTTTTAAATACTATTTGAAATGGTGTCACCTTATTCAGACACTTATATGTAGTATAATAAGCCCACAACATTGCTAACACCTAGTCATTCCAATACTTACAACCAATGTTTCATATCTTTATGAGACATATTCCCAATATTTTATTGAATGCCTCAATGATGTCATTCACTTAGAGATGATAAGGTGTTGTCTTATGGTGTGCCATCATGTATTCAATCAATAGGATTTAAATAGTTACATTAATAAAGTACATGCCATGGTATTTAGTCAAACTAAGCAGGCACCCATAGAAAATAATGATGTTCTACCAAATAAACCTTGTTTTAATGGTGATTATGCAATCTTTGGTTAACACTACCTCAACCTACTTGGTGAAATAATCTATGGCCACTAGAATGTGTTGTGAATCTATGCACCTCACAATGGGAGTAATTGGCCCAAAAAAGTCAATGGTCTCTTTTTCAAATGGTGCCTAAGTAAGGATGGGGATGAGAGGAATCTCATCCCAATGGTTAGGTTTTCTTATGCATTGGAATATCCACATGCCTTGGTATAATCTTTAGCATCTTAGAATAGAGTTGGCCACCACAAGCCTAAATGTAAAACCTTATGTGCTATAGTTTCTCTAATATAATGTCCTCCAATAATACCCTCATGTTCCTCTTACAAGACTAAGTACTGTTCATGATATAAGACACATCAATGTAGGACCTTGCCATGTCTTAAACTATATAGTTCCCTGATAATGAGTTGAAAAGGGGTGGCATGAATTATGAGTTATTTTTTCTCCTTGGCTATTATAGTTTGGGGTGCAGATCTAGATGTAAGAAATGTGGTAATATTTTCCAAGATGTGATGGAACCTGTAGAGTTGCAAGTCAAGCATATCATATTCTATAGGCACTATCATATCACTAGATTTGATGCAAGATAAATGGTCTAGGCCCAAGTTTTGTTTTCTTAGTTTTACTATAATAAAGAACTAGAATTATTGAAATAAAACATTTTATCTATAAATGCACCCATGTATAATGGGATTGTTTACCAGGTACTTAAGTGACTCATGATTAATGAAGAATATGAAGGGGGTTGTCAACAAATATTGCCAATTTTTTTGTAAGATGTAGACCATGGAAAGCACCTTGCACTTAGTTATGGTGCGATTTTGTTCTGATTTGGTCAAATTTTTGCATGTAAAAGAAATAGGAGGGTCTAGTTTTAATTCATTAGGATGTACCATAATGGCACCAATTATAGTACTAGATGTATTGACATAGACATGGAATGGAGTTATCCATTTAAGAAATTATATTTTCGATGCACTAGCCATTTTGAGATTCAAGGTTTCAAATGCATCTTCGTACACAACACCCTAATAGAACAAGATGTATTTTCACAAGAGCTCTTCTAGTGGTGCTACAATCTTGGTATAGTTCTTTATAAACTTCTTATAGTAACCAAAATGGCCATTAAAGACACAAACATATTTCTACATTAATGGGGTCTAGAGTTAAAGGATGATGGCAATCTTTGTTGGATCAATGACTAGACCATCCTTGTAAATAATTTACCCTATTAAAGTGCCAAATGGTGTTGAAAAAACACACTTATTAAGGTTCAAGGATATTTGTAACTACCTACACCTCTCAAAAATTAGGTGTAAGTTGTCATAATGATCCTTTACTATCCCATACATAGTGTAATCATCTAAGTACACTTGGAGGAACTTGCAGATGAAGTCTTTAAAAGCAACAATCACCACTCAAAAGAATATGGATGGCACATTTTTGAGCCCAAAGGGAATCATGTTGTATGCAAAATAAATCCATTCTATCATAAAGGTCATTTTAGGCTTATCCTCCTCTTCAATATGGACTTGATGGTATCTTACAACCCCATCTCACAACCTAAAATGCCATCTAAAACTTTATTGGTGAATGGAGTCAGAAATGGGTCAATTATGGAGGTGACATTCAATGGTCTATAGTTAACATAAATCTAGATACACCCATCCTTCTTGATGCTAATGACCATGGGCATAACCCATTCAGATTATTGCACATGGTAGATGATTCCTATGAGTAACATAACATCATTATCTATTTTTACCTTGGCATAAATATTAGGGTTCATCTTGTAATGCCACTTCTTGATAGGTTTTGTGTTGTTGACTAGCTTGATGCTCATCTTCTTAAGGGATGGGTGTGTGACTTTTATATCTTAGTAATTTTGAGGGAACAAGTCTTGGAATTCCTTAAGGAGGTTCAAATACATGTTAGCTTTGCATCAAACCAATAGGTTCCTAGAGTATCAATATTTGGTTCTCCTTTTCAGATGATATCTACTTTTTTCATTTTTGATGACATGCAGTAGGGTACATTCGTTTCCTGATGCAAATCCTCAACTTGTCTATTGCCCTCAGTTGTTTCTAAGAGAAGATGGGTAGGGTTTTATTCTTATAGGGTTTTATCCTCAACTTGGTGCACTAAATTCCTCTTATCAACTATGTCCAGTTGCATGCCTTCTATATTTCATCATCCTCATCACTAGAGTCACTATTGAGGGTTTACTATTCAAATAAAGTTAAGAGTGCCAATCCCTTTTCATTAAACATGTATTTTAGGATCTCCAATATTTTAGTGTCCTCAAACATTGACATTTGAACTATCTATAATGGTTCAATCAATGTAAGGTTTTACAAATAAAAGGTGGTGTGGACAAACCACTCCTTTAGTGCATCCTAGTTGGTAATCTCATGGTGCATCTCATTGACAATGTACCATACACACACACATGTCTTTAATGTCCTATAGAAGGCATGCACCCATAGGTACCTTAGGGAATTTTTTACATAGATAGTCCATGTTTCTTCATAAAGGTGCACATATGGTATGGGTTCAGAGTTACCAGAATAGGCTGAGATGTCCAAGTCCTCATTACTCTTCTTAAATCTAGTGCAAATGGCTACCTTCACATCTTGACAAGTTGGCAAGATAGGATTATGCACTACCTACCAATGAGTGGTAGTACTCTTCAATGTATATACTAGTGTGCCCATCTTATCCACTTATTTTAGGATGCATGATTCAAGGTCTCAAACATAGTCTTCTATGAGATTACTCCCTACATATCTTGGGAGCGTTACAAGTTTACCATTACTAAGGTGAATCACTCTCTTTCCATTATTCTTGGTGCAAGGGACCCACCTCTTAGAATATCAATCAATCTAGACCCATCCTATCTTTACTGGTTTTGGTGTCTTCACATGTATTAAATAACACCTTTGACTAGTGGTCTCATATGCTTCTTTGACCCAATGGTCACAAGTAATATTGGTGGTGTCTAAGGCTGATTTTCCATCTTCTTAATAAATCAATCCTTGATCATTGGGGTTTAGCATCTCGACACCTTACAATGTGATGTTATATATGTAGTTGATCTCATCCTCAATGTCCACACTCTCGACATAGCGAGGTTATTGGCCCTGTGAGAGGGGTATAACTACTCTCTCCTTTACACTATAAATTATCATGTAATGCTTCTTGAAGTGCATATGTAAATTATTTACATAACATCATGACCTTGATATAAGCACCAAGTAGTTGTCTTATTTGGCCAACTCGATCAATTCAAAGTTAGTGAAAAATTTGGCACCCATGATATATACAACTACACTCTTTAAAATTTTTATAGGATATGCTCATGTCTTGTTAGTCATGAAATGTACATGAGGGGAAAGCCTCAAGGCTAGCCTACCCATTTTATCACAAGTTTTCTTGGTCAATATAACCTTGATGCCTATGTCTAAACGGACCTCATAAACATACCATCTATCAATAGTAGCATTCCCTAAGAGTTCTTGGTCATACTCTGCATTTTGTATATGTCAAAATTCTCATGCCCTCTCCATGTATGGAATAATGAATTCAATTGGATTCTAACCCACATGCTCCAATAACAAGTTATTAATAGGGGAAACATTACCTCTATTTTTAGGAGGTGTAAGATCTCTGTTAGTTATTATATTTCCACTTCCTGGCTATCTTGTTTCTTTTAGGCAACTACAACTTGTGCTTCTATATCTTGCACTAGTTAGAGCTCCCTTTAAAAGTTTTAGATTAGAATCATGGCCTATTGTAATACATATTTTTGGTGCTCTAGGTCTAGGTAAGACATAGATTTGGGTTCAAGCCATGTTACACTCTTAGTGCAACCCTTATCCCTATATTTTATGCATAACTTAGGTATTAGTGTAACTAGTGGTTGAGTGGTGAATCCACTACGAGTAGTCTCATGCACTTTGACTATATTTGTGTAAGTAGGTTACACCTTTGGGGTCCATTTATCTATCTTTAGCTTTCACCTGATCATTATTACACCCTTGTCTGTGTTAGGATTACCTTGGGTTAACTTTTTATATAGGTTAGAGTATTTTTTGACCTTATGGGACCCTCGATAATACCCACACATGGGATGTGTAGGGTAGTCATACTTAAGGTTCTATGGAAACACAATTATAACATGAGTATGGTGGGAACCTTCCAATACCTCATCTTCCACCTCACCTTTTGATGCCTTGTTGCATCCTAAAGCTTATTTTTTGTTAACTATATCTTTCATTTCCTTAGTCTATCCATTGACTACTGTAGTGGCTTGTCATGCACATCTTTTCATGTTTTCATGCATCTCATCAATCACTTTAAAATCAATAGTGGTATGGGTGTAGGCATTTCATAACCAATAATAGATGGTTGTGTTGACTTGGATGGCATGTTGTAATAAAGCAAATTTACAAACACCATGCACTTCTCAATAGACATCACAACTTAGAATTAATGTGTGCACATTAATTCATGGGTAATTAATCCTATTATGGTCTTCCTCTTCATAGTTGATGCACCATAATGTACTTCAAGAATTTTGTGATGAGCTAGTGATAAGCTTTTGGAGTTGGGACGCCATGAATGCAATTTATGCCTTTATAAATGGGTTGATCCTAGTCTCTACACTTCTAACTACCTCAAATTTGAGCATGACTTCAAGCACTTTATGAGGGTCTATAAAATTCTTCATGGAAAGCACTCTTTGAAATGCCACTAACAACCCTCCAATGAACTATTATACATGCTAAGAAGGGTGAATATCATATGGGAGATTGAAAGGATAGTCTTAAAC
This sequence comes from Torreya grandis, assembly GCA_037957365.1. Taxonomy (NCBI): domain Eukaryota; kingdom Viridiplantae; phylum Streptophyta; class Pinopsida; order Cupressales; family Taxaceae; genus Torreya; species Torreya grandis. The sequence goes on along the minus strand of JARHVA010005613.1, from coordinate 114,926 downwards.
CTTGCATCATACAAACACATGATTTTTGAGAGTCCTTGGGTTATCTTTTTTATCATAATGATGCTCTACTATTCAAATTTTGGAATGTAAAATTGCTTTGAGAATGCCTCTTTCAGGGTCTCATAGTCAACCATAGCCTAGTTAGGGTCAAATTTCCTAAACCAGGTATGGGTATATTCAATTAGAGTGGTCATGAACTAAGTTACCTTGCACTCTGATTGGGTTATGCCCTGATCGTGTCACTATTGTTCACACTTTAACACATGATCTAAAACATTTTCCATGTCATGATACTTTGGCAAGTGCATGGCCATTTCGTAATAGATTTGTTATGGGGGGAAACTATGATCTAAGTCACTTATCCCATCAACATCTATCTTTGTGTTAGTATTCTAATGCTTCTAACCACTAGATTAGCTACTAGTCTTATCATTACTACTGGTGTAGTTGATGTTGATGGCATTTTACTACTTACTTTTGGTGCTAGACCACTTCTTGTGGGCTATGCCCATTTTCTGTTGCTAAAATCTACTGAGTTGGTATAATTTCACTTAATTTTTGTTGTGGTGAATTATCATCCAAAGGTCTAGGGTTAGTTATGATCACTACATCTTCTATAATGTGTATACATCCAATTCCTAACCCTATTTATGTTGAAATTATCATTCTTGCTTGATTTACATGTAAATGCCCAATTTAGGTCAAAATCACTAGAAACGCACTAAATAGTTTGAGCTTGTCATATACAAGTGCCTATTTAGTCCAATGTATCCCTAAATGAGGCAATGAATTTTATGTGATTATTAATTTTAATTAATTTATTTCAAGTCAAAATGATGATTTCACCTTTTTGTGCTCTAGATCACTCTTTTCTTCTAATTCATTAATACACATGATGTACCTTTATTATTTTAGGTTGACAACATCCTAAATGGGATCATAATCTATATGCATCTAATATCACCTTCCAATTCTTCCCAAATCAAATTATGATATAGTAATATGACTTTTTAACCATTTTAGTTAATTATGCACCAATTTCCAAAGAATTATACTAAAATTGATTAATCTTATTTAAGCTAATTAATTCAAATCAAGAGCTTAAGTGGATTTTCCATAGAGGTTATTGATTATTTCATTATTGGAAATTGATTCTCAATATCTCTATCACCTAGTTACATGATCTATGGCATGGCATCCATAAGCCATAAATGCAACAAATATCAAAATTATGGACACCCATGCCTAATTAATGTCTTTCCTTCTAAATCATAATGAGGATATTTATAGATTTAATTACAAATATTAGATTAATTCATGACCATACATCTCAATATTGATATGGATGGTCATGGTTGATCCTATTCCATTTGTAAAATCTATAAGTAGGACTCTCACCTTATTTTTAAAGATAAAATATTATAAACTTATAATGCAAGATTATCTCCATAAATTTTTGTGTGTGTTGATTATTATGTTTTATTTGTAAGCTTCATTTAATAGGAACAAATTATATTTATTATCTTGAGCCTAAGTTATGCATAGTGGTCTTGAGATGATGAAGGAGCATGGCATCCATTGGTGATAAAGACACAAACACTAGATCAAAGGAAAAAACATGCTTGGAGCCACCCTTAGATGGTAGAATCACTTAGGAAGGTAATTAATATTGTTTTCTTTCATTTATAATTCATTATCATTTTAAAAACCCATTAGACTAGGTTGGATTAGTTTTTTAAGTTCTTTATGCATTTTTTAATGGATTTCTTGACTAATGTTTAACTAACTAACTTTGTAATCCAATCCTACATCTTGGCATGCCTAGTGGGACCATTAAGTCCATTTAAGAAAAGAAGACATTGTGGAAATTTTACATTTTCATTTTAGTTATTAAAAATTCTTTAAACATCATTTTAAGCTCATTTTCCTATATTTCTAATTTTTTTATGCACACATAGGTTACATAGTGATTGGCAATAGTTTTGGGTGATCAAGATTGGTTAGGTCTAACTACGGTCAGTTAGGTTGCAGGGGAAATACAACTTAAAAATATACATTTTGAGATTTATTCAAGTTTGTTTCTAATGATTTGGATTTTATAAGTCTCTGGTCTAACCATAGTTTTGATACATAAGCTTATATTTTGGATATTTTATCCTAACAAATATTTTGAAGCATAACATTTTAACATAGTTTTGATAGTTATTTTTGATCAACCATAGTTGTGTATCGATTGATGATGATCTTGTAGGAATTGATACCGATCAACAATGATCAGTATCAATATTTGTGTTTTATAGAAAAAAAACATAACCCTGAGATCATTAAAACCAAAGTTATTTGTTTCAAAAGTAAAAGTGCTTTAAAGCTAAACAAGACTATCTAGTTTTTATGTAAGACCAATGAGGAAAGTGATCAATTTAATCTTAATTAAGTATTTTTAACCTCTTTTTTGGTTCTTAAAAATAATCAAGAACTTTTTTTTGATAATTTAAAAGGAAAAGTACATATTTATATTGAATGTTTTGTGATTGTTTTTCAAACATTTTTGTAAACTAAGGCCAAAGAGCCAAAGAATATCACCAAACACTTCAATTTGGTGCTTAAAACCAAACTCACTTCAAAGTTTTTTTGTGTGTAAGTCATATATCATTTGTTTTGTTAAATTTTTTTATAAAAAAAGAATTTGCACATGTATTCTCTCCCTCATCCTCTATAGGGAACTCAGGTGATCAAAAATGCCATTTTCATTGCAAATTTTGCTTTTGTCTGAGGCATAAAAAGGAAGTTGTCTAAGGTCTCCCCAAAACTTGCATAGTTTGGGTGATCTAAAAACAACTTATAAAGCTTTTTTAATTAGATTTTTATTTCGTACAATCTGGCTTATGAGAGGGATTTCATTAACTCCCATGGGTTCTATAGGGAAGCTTTGACCTAGGGCTTCATCTCCTAGAATCATCTTCAACCCTCTATAAAGGGCGGTATATAAATTTATATCACCCCATTGAGATGGTGGTTTAATTGGTTAAATTATCTTTGTTAATGACAAGCCAACCTAAAATATATGATCATTTATGGCATTACACTACACTGAGCAATTGATGGATGTAGTGGTTGTGAAAAAAACTAGACCTTTTCATAATAAGCCATTTGACATAGATCCAATTGACATGTTGCTTATCTTATGTGCAAACATGAAAGTTTTTATAAATGGGATCAATCTAGATGGTCACAACTTGTATAATTATAGACAAACCCCACTTACTATGGAAATATTATTGATGTGAGGTATGCCCCAAGGTCCATGTCACTGTATTATCACTTGAGAGAAGTGGGGGGGGGTTGTAAAATACCCTACCATATAATGCATTTTTATTTTGGATGAAAACTTAATTTACTCTCAAGTGAACGTATAAAGATGGACTTAAACAATATCATGCAACCTTATCAGTTTAGGATTTAAGATAATTACTTAGTTTTATTTGTCTATTTTGGTCTTAGATTACTTTGTCATTGATTTGAGTCAAAACTCTCTTGTAAATAAATGTCATAACCAAACACATTGTCTAAAATTTCTTTAACAAAGAGGCGTTATGCTATCCAAGTGAAAATCAATCTTTTCCTTGTTTAAATTTATCATCTTAAATATTGTGTCATATTATCTAATTAGTGTAGTTATGCTACCCATTTGAGTCTACACTAATTTCCAATTTTTTTTAAGTCCTTCACTAATAGCTCAAATTCAAAATTGCACTTTTCTAATTTCATAAGGTTGATGTATTAAATTGGGTTCACCATTTACGCTTGACTTGAGGGACTTGGGTTCAATTTCCAATTTGGATTTTAGGCCATTTATAGACTTATTATCATCATTATTGGACTTAAGTCATCTTATGTATTACTCATGCTTTGAGTCCTAAAACATATTTTATACTTCCATTCCTATTACCATGTGGTGATGTTGTGTCACCCATTTGGTTCTAGTTTTATACTTAGGAATTCTTACATGTTTTCACATTATGATTTTCTTGGTCTGCATTATATCCTTCCTATTTTGAAGGGATTTCTTATATTTTTCTAGTAGCAACTTGTTTAATTTGAACTAGCTTTTATGTTATTGACGTATCACAAAAATATAATCTTTGATGTACTAGTTTTCACCTTAGATTTTTGAGTTATCATACCTCTTCTGATTTATATGATTTCAACCCTACCTAAGGTTGAGTAAATTCATGAACACATTCTTCTAATTATGTGTGGTTCCATGTGACCCTACTTTTATAGTCTCCTTATTGCCTTAGTAATTTTTTTAGAGAAATATAAAAATCCATACCTTGTTTAGACATTTGCAAAACATTATTCTAAATCTAGTTAAACTATAGAGCAACCCTTTCTAGGCATGACTCAAAGGTTCAATTGTAGTGGGGTCTCTTATGGCCCTAACTATGAGGAGGAACATTAATATGATGGTCAAGATAATTTCATTTTCTTTGAGGACATTCCTACTATAGTAGGATTTGAGGAAGAGTATATTGAATACCAAGAGAGCCAAGATGAAGCCTTTCTTATGTTGATAGAATCTAGTGCTAGACTACCCTCAAATTTTCCTATGGAGAAATTATACACCTTAGTTAGGGAAGGAGAACAAAAAAAAAAAAAAAAAAATCACAAATATTTCAAACATAAACATACCTTCATCCTCTAAAAAGGGTAAATAAATACTTGTAGAGTCAAAACCAACCGATCAAGATCTTGTCAGCAAGATTAAGAAAATAAGTCAATGGTATGTCGATTAGCTTATTGATGATTTAACTAACTCTTTAGTTGATACTTCAATCCAGAATTATGCTTCCAAAGAACAAAGATGTGATTGAACCTATGAAATAAACATTGGTTGAGAACACAATAATGATTGATTAAGGTGTCTCAAATGAATAGAACAAGATACAAGATGTTGTGCAAAATGTTTTGCTAGACACAAAACACACATTAATTAATCATCAAGAACCTCTTGTCACTTTGAAAATGTAAAGACCCAAATATTTGATTCAAATTGAGGATATCCCTAAAGACAATTTGGCTAGTTCATCTAAACCAACACATATAATGGTGAATAGACAATGAACTCCCTAAAACTAGTAAAATGTAGGTGATTCAAGGTAACAAATTCCTATGAATTGACTGCTTACCTACTCTACTCAAGGAGTGAACCAAAACTAAGTTGAGGATCATAGGGTGTAAATCCCTCATAAATACATGGAACAATAGGGGCACATACCACCCCAAAAGTAACAATAGGGGAAAATTCTACCCTAATAATAATAAGAAGGGCACACTCCATGCCAATAAAAACAATAGGGGCACATTCTACCCCAACAACAATAGGGACACATACCACCCCAACAAAGTTACATTTCAACCATGAACATGAAAAACATGCAAGAGTGGAACTCTATGAAAGAGATTGTGACATGATTAGAAATGAATATTAGAGTTGAGAAATAGAAGTTTGATGAGATATGCCCATATCCATTTGATCTATTTATTCTCCAAATCCTCTTTCCATCTCATTTTGAGGCACCAAAGTTTGATAAATACAAAGGAAAGGGAGACCCACATGAACACATGCAAGCCTCTTTCATATAATGGAAAGAGGTTTCTTATATTACCATATACTTACTTTGATTATTCCCATGAAGTTTAGTAGAGAAAGCTTTAGATTAGCTACTCAAGTTATCCAAGGGATTGGTTGTGAATTAGAATGACTTGTTAGAAAAGTTTGTTAACCATTTTTTGTATAACATTCAACATGAATTAAATTTTATTGAATTGTGAAAAGCCAAATAATGTGATGGAGAGAGTTTTTATACATATCTACAGAGGTGGAAAGAATTAGTGGGTTAATTTCAGCATAATTTTATAAATAAATAGGTGGCAAAAATATTTGAATAAAACTCACATCTTGAGGTCACGCACAATCTATGACTAGCTTGTGCTAACTCATTTGAGGAAATTAATGATAAAGGGGTGTAGATTGAGAAGGCTCTTATTGACAAGAGCCTTATCAAGATTTTAATGCAAAGTAAAGCTTCAAATTAGACCCAATCATTGGTTCAAAAGATTATGCAAGATAATCCTAAGGGCTTTAATAAGAATAAGAACATGGTTGGAAATGGGGTGATTAAAACAAAGCATGTACAAATGGTGCAAGTTCTACCAAACCAAAATGTATAATTATCTCCTAATCCATCACTTGATTTATAAAGACAACCTCCATGGAGGACAAACCATAGTAGTTTTAGGGCCTTTAGTAAATTGGGAGAACCAATTTAAATAGTGTTTCAAAATCTTATAATAGCTAATCTGATTGTGTGGTTAATACCAAGGCCATTTCCTTAAGATCAACTAAATCCAGATTAGTATAAAAATAATGAATGGTGAAACTATCATCATGTTATTGATCATGGTGCCTATCATTGCATGTAATTATGACATATTATTTAAGATCTCATTAAGAGTGGAAAAGTTGAGATTAAGCTAACCCCTAATTAGGACACAAATACAAATATGAGAATCTACAAGGACCCCTTTCCTAAACATAATCAACTGCCACTAAGGAACAACTAAAACCAAGGATAGAGGTAGAATCAAAACCAAAATTAGGGTCAAAATCAATCAACATGATCATAATATCCATATTAATAATTTGGGTTACAAATATATGCCTTATGACTATAACAATACCATTGGATGTATTTTTACAACCCAAATTTCTATTGTTACTGTCAAACCACATAAACCATCTTGTGCTCCTCATAATATATGACCCAATATTATAGGTTCATCACCCTCTTCCTCTACTAATACCATGCCAAGTTCCCACAATTCTATTGTGACTCCGTTTATGTAGGTTACTATTTTTGGACAACACCCTTCCTCTAATTATTATGGCTCATTGCCTACTTGAAATTATAGAAATGCAATTAGACACCTATAAGTCACCCTCCAAGGCCCTTTTCATTTGTCTTATGATTACATTGGCTCCCTACCACCTCTAGATTATGTAGTCATAATTAGATGTTCATGAGTTACTCTCTAGGGCCCTTTGCCTACTTCTTCCATGAAACCCAATGTGAAAATTGTGCCAATGAATCTAAAGCTAACTATTGTGCTAGCCAAAGCCAATCCATTTCATCTCAATGTTGAAAATCCTTAGTCCATTAGGCCAATAAATCAAAACCCTTCCACAAATTTCCATTTTGAATCTCTTGCAGACATATGAAATCCATAGAACTATCTTGAATAATCTTTTACAACAATCCACTATTCCCAATGATATAAATCCTTAATAATTATAGATCTTTGTGGGGCATTTATCTTCATTTCATCAAGTAATGTTTGATCAAAAAGACATGTCTACACTTGGATCAAACCATAATAACCCACTGTACATTGAAATAATCATAAGATTAAGTGGGTTCTTATAGACAATGGTTCGAGGTTGAACATCATATATCTTAAGATGGTACAAATATTGGGATACACTAAAATAAACATTCAACCTAAAATAATCACCATCAAGGATTACGATAATGTCGAGAGGGAGTCTACTGGTACTATCTAATTGCTAATAATTGTTGGGTCTATTTCACACCATACATTACTTCATATTGTAGACATTTAATTACCTTATAACATATTTCTTGGTCATCCTTAGATCCATAAAGTACAAGATGTTCCCTCCACCTTGCATTAGTGCCTTAAGTTTCCCCATGATGGGATTGAGGTTACTTTTCCCATTGATCAACAACCTTACTAGTATTGTAAACATCTTTAGGTTGAGTGCTGTAATTATAACTATTGCCTAGGTTCAAAATTTGTTTTAAAGAAGAACAAGGCTATAGTTTCACATCCACCTCCATCTAATTATATCCACCCTAGTGATCTCCCTTCCACTTTGGCTGATCCATTTCCTATAGCTCTTGAAAAGTAGGTTGTTATTAAATATGTGGGCATTTCCACATATGGTCTTAAGGATTCCTTACATGTTGCAAAGTTGACTAAAACTAAAAAAAATTTGGTAAGCCTGAACCTTCAAAGAATCCTAATGGACCCAACATGATTTGGTAACATAAGAAGAAACAAAAAAAACCACTTATGGTTTTTGTACCTACTATTATGCCAAAGAAATATCAAGAGGCTTTTATTGAGGGAGATTGGTTATATTCTTAAGGCCTTACTAGTTACTTTCAGAATCCAAAGTATTCTATCTCTAGTCAGATCATTGATCATCTTGATTATACAAGAAAATTCCTTCACCTACAAGTGCAAGGAATCTTGAAACCCTTATTAGCTGGAGTACCTAATTTAAATCATGGTCTTAGATTTATATCTCTTGGGGGTGACCTCATAATTTTTGATAGTGATTCTTCCAAATTAACTAGCAATGAGACTATTGATAGTGACACAACATCCCATTATGGCCTTTTCAATGAGCTTTCTGACATAGACCTGTTTAATTCTAATTCCATTTTGACCTTAACTATTGGAGCTTCCCATCCTAAATAAATATCTACCGTTATAGCTTTCCCTACTAAATTAGTTACTTGTAACTTTATTGGTGATTCCTATCTTGAAGCAAGATCTACCATTGGAGCTTTCCCTTCTGAATCAAAACCTTGTACCTTTATTAGAGCTTCCCATCCTAAAAAAAACCCTGACTTCTCCCTATGCCTTTTCCATCATAAGCTCATTGATTAGGACCAAAAAAATTTAGTCATATAACTTGATAAGTTTCAAAATGAAGAATCAATTACATAATACATGTGCTTATGAGATGGATTTCCCATTAGCGATCATAAACAAGGCTTTGATTTTTCATCAGATCCTTATGCCTACTTTGGAGATAAGGAAAAAATTATTGTTCATAATAAAAATTAAACATTGAGATATTCAAGTGAAAACCTCTTTGAGGCACTTGTTGATAGGGAAAAAGTAAAAAAAAGACAAGCCTTTGAGTGAAAACTTGTTTAAGGTGCTCTCAGGTGGGAAAGTTTGCTCATCCCATTAGGACACAAAAGGTCTACCTAACCCAAGTTCTATATCTAGTATAAGCATCTTAGAATAGTAAAAAATGTTTAAGAAACTTGCTCTTGAGTTTCCATAAGTTTTTTCTAGTTGGCCTTTACTTGAGATGGCATATTCTGATTTGTCACACTATCTAGAGCTTTGGGAGGAACAACAAGAATATGTAACCAAATAAGATGATCATGATTATACCTTTCCTATAATTATATAAGATGGATCCATACTAATTATGGAAAACACAATAAAAGTGAACATGGGAACCTATGAGGATCCCAAAATTGTTTATCTTGGAGCTTTCCTTACTAAAGTAGAACATGAACATATTATATCCATAGTGAGGGATTATATTGACATATTTTGATGGGCACACTCCAACATTCTAGGCTTAGATATAGACTTGGTTATGCATCACCTTATTGTCTATCCTGATGCTAAGATAGTCAAGGAGAAATTGAGGAAGATGCATCCATGTATTACCCTATTGGTTAAAGTAGAACTAGAGAAGTTACTAGGAGCATGTTTCATTAGACCATTTGATTATTCTAAATGGATTTCAAACATAGTTATAGTGAGTAAAAATACCTCAGGTATACATATTTGTACTAATTTTATAGATATCAACAAAGCATGCCCCATAGATGGTTTTCCTCTACCCAACATTGACATTATCATTGATTCAAATATTTGTTACAAGATGTTGTCCTTAATGGACATATTTTATGGATATAATCAGATCAAAAGGCCTAAGAAGATCAACACAAGATTGCATTCACTACTCTATAGGGAACATTCTATTACCAAGTCATGTCATTTGGCTTGAAGAATGTTGGAGACACATATTAGTGTGCCATGATTATCATCTTCCATGACATGATAAACAATATTATTGAAGACTATGTTGATGACATACTATCAAAATAAAGAAGAAGAGTAGGACATCCAAATGTTCTATGAAGAATCTTTGAGAGGTTTCATGAATATAAAGTCTACTTAAATCTTAAGAAGTGTCTTTGGAGTCAATTCAAGGAAATTACTAGGTTTCATTATATCATAAAGAGGGATCAAAGTCAACCCTACCAAGGTCAAGGCCATTATGGAAATACCTCCACCAAAAATTATTAAACAACTATGAAGCTTACAAGGAAAGATCCAATCTATATGCAGGTTCATTTCTCAATTGATAGATAAGTACTACCCATTTACTCATCTCTTGAATAAAGAGATCATGTTTTAATGGAATGAATATTTTTAGATAGAATTTACAAAACTTAAGACATATTTGGCCAATCCACTAGTCTTGAGACCACCAACACCTAGACAATCACTACTTCTTTACATATCAACAACAGAGTATGCACTAGGGGCACTTTTAGCCCAACATGATGATCAAGGTAAATAACATGTAGTCTATTATTTAAGTCATAATATGGTGGCTTATGAACATAATTATATGCCTATTGAGAAGATATGTTTAGCTATGGTGTTTTCTATCCAAAATTTACAACATTATATGCTAAACAATAAACTATTATCATCACCAAGATGGATCCTCTCAAATTCCTACTGTCTAAAGCTATTCTTCAAGGATGCATGGATAAGTGGGTCATGCTCCTAAGTGAACTTGACATTGAGTATCAAAATTAGAAAGAAATCAAGGGGTGAGGTATTGCTAATCAACTTGCATAAGTCCCTATTGAAGACACTCAACTACTCAAATTTGAATTTCTAGATGATTCTATTATGGAAATAAAACAAGCATCATAGGAACCTAAATAATGGAGGCTATATTTAGATGGATCCTTTACATCTCATAGATTTTGAGCTGCCATATCATTAATTACACCCTAGGGGGATCTAATTCCTAAAGCATTTCAATACAATTTCATTTTACTAACAATATGGTTGAGTATGAGGTATTGATTAAAGGGCTTCACCTTACTATACAGTGGGATATTTAGAACTTAAAAGTCTATGGTGGTTCCCAATTGATCATCAATAAAATCACTAATCAATATCAAACTGGAGATGACAAGATTGTTCCTTATAAAAAAATTATTGATAATCTCAAAGGTCATTTTAAATCTCTACAGTTTGAACAAGTGCCAAGGGCTAGCAATAGATCTGCTGATGCAATGGAAATAACTAGGTCAATGATATATATTTTAGGTAGAGCTAAAGAGTATTTATTTATGACTAAATATATTCTATAGCCTAAAAATATTATTCAAGATTTAAAAAGGGTATCGACCATTATTGGTCCCAATCACCCACTTAAACTTCCTTGGTATCAAGCCTTTTATAACTACTTCTATTATCATGTATTTCCACTTGACTTGTCCAATAACCAATAAAAACTATTTCATCAATGCCTAGCCCGTTATACCCTACTAGGAAACATGCTTTATCACAAAGTCTATGATGTAATGCTCATTCATTTTTTATCTTTAAGAGAATCAAAGCTAGCACTGAAGGAGTTTCATGAAGGATTGTGTAAGGACCACACCAATGGTGTAGTCTTGGCTAAGAAGCTCCTTAGAATAGGTTATTATTGGCCAAAGATGCATATAGATGCATTAAATTATGTAAAGAAGTGTCTTCCTTATCAAAAATATTTAAACTTGATACACACACCTTCCTTACCACTACATTTGATCACAACACCATGGCCATTCTATACTTATGGCCTCGATCTCATTGGGAAAATAAACCCAACATTTTTAGATGACCATAAACACATTATGATTGTTACCAAGTAATTTACTAAATAGACCAAGGACATTCCTCTCACTTTCATCATTGGGAAGTAGATTATAAAATTCATCCATTACCATATCATCTATCGATATGGAATCTCTTTATATCTGGAAATGGTAGATCCTTTGTAAACAAAGATGTGAAAGACTTTTGTGCAAAATTCAAGATCAAGCACAAGAAATCAAATTCATATAATATAAAAGGAAAATAACACATTGAGGCATCAAATAAGACCATTATATCCATTTTAAATAATATTTTAAATGATTCTAGCTATAATTGGTACTTACAAAACTTTCCTACCCTCTGGGCTTATGAAACCAGTCATTGAACCCCAATAGGAGCTGATCTATACTCCCTTATTTATGGCATGAAAGTTATTATACCAATCAAGAGAAAATTGCCATCATTGCAAGTATCACTATAGCATATTGCAGATGACAAGGACTATAGAGTCTCAAGGCTATAAGAACTAGAAGTTCTTGATGGTAAGTGTTTGGCTACCCTAGAAAACTTCCAAGCCTATTAGAACTGCTATGCCCCAAACCTATTGTATGTATGAGGATAGGTTTAGCTAAATTATGGCTTACTTATCCCTCTTTGATGTTATATCACATTTATCTATGCTTTATTTTAGGTAGTAGGTCGGCCTATGGAGTAACCATGGCCTAGATAGACTATATATAGGAGGTAGTGGGTAATTGTTTATCATCATATATTGTGAAGTCTGTTCTTATTGAAGCTTGTGGAGGTTGCCCCCTCAAAGTGGCTTGTCTATTATCATTTATTTAGATGTATTAAAATCATATTTGGATCTATTTCTACTATTCTAATTTATTGTTGAAGTAATTTCATTGCAAGTGGTATCAGAGCTGTGATTTGGGCAATCTTGTGGGCGAAACACTAATTTTTAAAATTTTGAGATATCTAAAAAAAGGTTGAAAATTTATCTACAATGTTTTTATTAGAGGTGAGAAATAATCAAATTAAGCTTCCATTAAAATTTTAGATCGTTTAGATCTGTTGTTTAGAATTTATCTCTATTTTAGGTTATTTCATAAAATTGTTCTATAGTGCGCAATTAAAGGAATTTTTCTGAGTTATTTACATTTTTAGAAAGATTAGAAAAATTTTGATAGGGTATTTTCTTTTTATATTTTTATTTATGTCGACATAAGCTGAAAATCACTTTGTTAAAGTTGGGTCAAAAGGGCCAATCAGGGTCAACATTGTAAAGCCCTTTTATGGTAGGTCCACAAACTCAAGGCTGAGAAAAGGGTGATGAAACTCTAGGTGAAACTCCTAACAAGGAAGAGATGGAGTTAGAAGGGGGATATACTATATCCTTTGTACCAAGGTTTTTTGACATAGATCACAAAGTGAGCTAGCTTGACTATTGTGTGCAAGGCATTCAAAGTGAGGTGTAAGGCATACAATCTAATATGAAATCCATACAAGATAGTTGGTTAGATATAATAATGACTTTGAAAAATAATCAATCAAATCATCCACCTATCTCTATTACACAACCCCACTAGGGTGGTTCTCCCAACTAGTATACTTTAAATCCAACTACATGGCCACAGAGGAACATGTTACCAAAGGTGGATATGCACAAATTTGATGGAAAAGATACACTCAATTGGATCAACCAAATGGAGAATTTTTTTAATCTACATTAGATCCCAAGTGGATAGAAGGTTACCATGGCATCCTTGTATCTTGAACCAGATCAATTCATTCGGTATCAATGGTTGTGTGCTCAAAAGAAAAGGATGACTCTCAGTGTCAGCTAGTCAATTTTTACAGAGGAGCTACAATTACACTATGGAAATAGTGTGACAGAGAATTACTTTAGCCAACTAAAAAAATTGTGACAGACTAGTTCCATCAAGGATTATATTCATCATTTTCATAACCTATCCTTACGTGTGGAGACAATTTCTAAGAACTTGAATGACCTATTTTTGTGTGGACTCAAGGACCACATTCAATATGAGGTACACATTTTTAATCCACTTAAGATTTTTGATTCTATTATCATGGCACACAGAGTTGAGGAAAAATTCTTAGCCAATGAGAAGTAGCCTTTCACTCACTTCAAAGATCATAGCATATCGACACCAACATTTCCTCCACCTACCAAATTGACCCCTCAACAAATTGAAGAGAAGCATGCAAAAGGATTATGTTTTAGTTGTGACATCAAGTGGAGAAAAGGGCATAGATGTGTTGAGAATAAGTTATTCTACATTGAGGGATCCAATGAAGATAAAAAAGAAGATGATGCCTCCAATGATGCTGAAGAAGAGATAGAGGAGGTACCTGAAGATTCCCAACCTATAATCTCTTGTCATGCACTTGCAGGTATTATCACCCCACAAACTCTTAAGGTGGTGGATTTTCTCAAGAAACAGAAGGTGACAGTGTTGATTGATTTGGGGTGCACACATAACTTCATCAACCATAAGTTGTCCACTTGATTGAACTGTTTCATCTACCCATCACCAAAATTGTAGGTCATGATTGTAGATGGTGGTATAATTAATTGTTTAAGAAAATGCCATAGTATTAAGCTTGTATGGGTGAGTAAAATCTTGATTCTCCTATGTTTTCTATTTTCATGGGTAGCACAGACATTGTTTTGGGAGTCCAATGGCTCACAACCTTAGGTACCATTGAGATGAACTTCCATGAACTATTCATGCGCTTTCATTCTGAAGGTAGGAAAATTGAACTATGTGGATTACAGGCAAAATCTCCATAATTGATTAGTTCACATCAAATGACCAAGATGCTAAAAAAGGGGGCAAAGGGAAATATTGCATGATTATGTTCCATAGAAGCTCAACCCACACAGGCATCTACACATCCTGATCTATAGATGATTCTTGATGTGAGGAGCACATTTAGCATCAACAAGAGGTTTTGGCTAGTTTGAGAGAGAATTTGGCCTTGGCACAAAATAGGATGAAGCAAAAATTAGATCAACACTATAGTGAGCAAAATTTTGAGGTGGTTGACTGAGTATTTATTCATTTGCAGCCTTACAAGTAGATATCCTTGAAGCAACCTAAAAAGGATAACAAACTTGCTCCTCAGTATTATGTCCCTTATTAAGTTCTAAAAAAAATTGGAAGTGTGGCTTACAAGCTCGAGCTACCTCATTCATCTCATATACACCTAGTATTTCATGTGTCCTGTTTAAATAGGTCATTAGATAGAAAGTTTCAGCCCAGACAGAGCTCCCAGAACTAGATGAAGAGGGATGAGTCATTTTGGAACTAGAGAAGATCCTCCAAACATGTACTAAGAGGTTGAGAACCAGAGAAATTAGGGAATATTTGATCAAGTGGAAGAACCAGAGTAGTGAAGATGCAACTTGGGAAGGTGAAGATTTTGCTACAACAACATCTAGAGTTGTTCAACGTTGAGGAGAACCTTGGTTTGAAGGGGAAGGGCATGATATGCCCCTAACCTATCACATGTATGAGGATAGGTTTATCTAACTTATGGATTACTTATCCATCTTTGATGTTATATCACATTTATCTATGCTTTCTTTTGGGTAGTAGGTCAGCCTATGGAGTAACCATGGCCTAGATAGACTATAGATAGGAGGTAGTGGGTAATTTTTTATCATCATATATTGTGAATTTTATTCTTATTGAAGCTTGTGGAGGTTTCCCCCTCGAAGTGGCTTGTCTATTATCATATATTCAAATATATTACAATCATATTTGGATCTATTTATGCTATTCTAATTTATTGTTGAAGTAATTTCATTACAAGAACCAATTATAGAGAAGCTACAACAAGTGAATTCTCCCTCAAGATTTTGAGATTGGTGATTTGGTCTTGAAAGAGAATCAGAAGTAACACAAATGTTGAATGTAAGAAAAAAGATAAGTTTCAACCTAACTGGTTGGGACCATATGTTATCATGATAAGTTATGGATCAGGGGTATATCAGCTGGCTACTCTGAATGGTAAGAAATTATAGATCCCATGAACATAATTCACCTTAAGAGGTTATATGCATGAACAACTTCAAACCATTATCTACAAGAACCCTTACTTGGGGGCAACTTAAGTTGAAGTAATTTTATCCTACCATTTTATACTACCCTAGACCACTCTCACATGTGCCCTATTACTTTCATGACTGTAGATAGTGAAATATTTCAGATCATTGGTACTCTAAACACATTTTATCAGACCTTATGCTATTCTCTTTGAGAATCATATTATTTGGACCATTCTCCTTGAGAACCTCATTCTTTATCCCACCCTAGATTGTCCATCTATTGGACCTTATTCTTTGGACCATTCTCTTTGAGAACCATATTATTTATTATATCTTAGGGCTTGTTATAACCTGAACACTTTTATCCCTTGAACAATTATTATCTTAATTATGTCTCATCAACATTATGAACACCTTCAATGTTATTTCTACAAAGCAGTCTAGTTAGAACAGTATTTCACAGCTTCTATAGACAAGTAAACTAGGACATCTTTTCAGCTCAGGATCTTTGCCTACTACATGGTTCTTCATATTGATTTTGTACTACACACCATTCTATCATTATTTACTACTCTTTACTGAAAATTATTATCTTTTCAAGATCCTCACTCTCACCAATTTGTGATCATATTATAGCTGGATTTAGCTATTATTAGATCTCTTAGTGACTTGTGCCATTATTTATATCTACACATGCCATTGTAGCCAACTTAGCTATTTATTAGAACTTCTACTCTTGGGAAAGCATCTCATTGATTAGTTATTTCCCCCTTGTACATATTTTATCCTAAAAGTGCTTAAAACATTAGAAAATGATACACAAAAGAACAAAAACATTGTCTTATGCTTTTGTACATTTTGATCCTCATACCCTTACTATATTGTAAGTAATTTATCCCACATAATTGCCATTTTTTAAGATCATTCTCCTTCATCCCACCATGCCATGCTCTTGCCATTTTGAAAGAAAATTAAATTCTACTGGCTTGCCATTTCACTAGTCATCTTGTCCCACCAACTTGCTGTTTTGAAAGACCAATTTCATTTGTCATCTTCCCTTTTCTTCTAAAACGTTAATCATATGTTTCTAATCATCATCATCATGTATTCTATCCCACTTCTTGGGAGAATTACATTTTTCCTAAAGTTCATGTTAGAACATGCATCCATGGAACTATATAGGCAATGGCCACTTGTCTTGTACATTTGAAGTTAACTCAGCCAACCCCTTAATTTTCTTCTCTTCCCCCATTTCTTTTGTCATTGTTCCTCTTTAATTAGGGAAATTTTTTTGTATCCTTGTTCTTTGTTGAATTTTAGTGGAAAGTAACACCTTTAATATACATGCATAAACAATTATTTTAAACCATACTCACTTAGTTTTTGTTTGTGTGTGTTTATTTGAGTTTTATTGTTTTTATTGATGTTTTGTTGTGCTTTCATGTCTCTTCATTAATTTCTTCTCCTTTTCTCCTTTTTATTACTTATTATCTCACCTTGGTCTTGTGTTTCCCTATTTGATTTTGCTCTTCTATTTTGTTTTCAAGAACATCTTGATAATTCACATACATTTTGATTATTTATATCTCGATCTCATGTTATTAAGTTGTTCTTATTTTGTTTTTAAATATTATTATTCATACTTAAATCTTGATTGTTAATATCTTGATTTTAAGTTGGGTATATTTATGTTTATCTTTTTAATTATCTTTGCTTTTTATTTAAAATTAAATAGTTGTAACTTTTTTTTTGATCATTATTTACCATTATACTTAGTTATAGGTATTTACATTTGAACCAGTTCTATGCAAATATAAATGAAATATTATTATAAGTTCATATTTATGATGCCTAATTTATTTTTATATAGAAAGAACTTTGTTCTCTAGTTTCAATTCTAAACATCATCACAACTTTGATGAATAATTCTCAAGATCACCATGCATAAACTAGGCTCAAATAGGTTTAACACCTAACTCTATGCTTAGAGATGCATTTTTTAGCATACATCATGAGTTTAATCAATTCTTGGTCATCATCCCTCATTCTATTCTCTCCCAATTTTGGGTAAACTACATTTGTTTGAGGTCCACTTGGACTATGCATGCAACACTTGGATACTCAACATATCCTAGGTCAACTCAGTCACCTTCATTTTTATTTTCATCTCTTTCATCACTTTGTACATTCTCGTATGCATGGTTTATTGTGTCATTTTTATAACCATTCCACCATTACATCTATGTTTGTGCTCACTCACTTTAATTTATGTTTAAGGTTATATCATTGAGCTAATTACTTGCCAAATTGCCCATGCTAGGGCACAACATTTGAACCAAGTTACAAATCTAAATCAGTCTTACAAAGGCAATAGTATTATTTATTGTTTATTAATGATCAAAATTATCCCTACTGGGGTAGAACTATCTTATCATGATCATATCTACCCTACTAGGTTACCTCTTATTATAATCTCTTTAGAGACCACATTCTCATTTTATTCTAATTCTAAGCTCTTCACACATTTTCCCCTGATGGTAATGTTTTAGTATCTGACTTGTCTTGG
This sequence comes from Torreya grandis, assembly GCA_037957365.1. Taxonomy (NCBI): domain Eukaryota; kingdom Viridiplantae; phylum Streptophyta; class Pinopsida; order Cupressales; family Taxaceae; genus Torreya; species Torreya grandis. The sequence continues at coordinate 96,492 of JARHVA010005613.1, read as the reverse complement.
GATTGATCATTTTGTAAGAATGTTGCTTTCACTCTCAAAATGGGTACATTCAAAGTGTGTTTCTTATATTTTTATATTGTATCATTACCATTCCCCTTGTCTTAGATCCCATTATACCTATAATTATATTTTGATCATTGATGGAATCAATGCGTGCAAGAATTAGCTCATCTAGATTTAATCTATTCCACATGTTCATCTCACTTTCCCTCTCTTTTTGAGAGTCCATCCTTCTCTTTCATCCTAGTATGTCCTCTCGAGGGGGAATCATGGGTCCTTTCTAATTTATTCCTAACAACTCTTTTATTTTAAAAGATGTTTCTTCACCTAAATGTCTTGCTACACCTTGTCAAATAGGGGGAAAATGTAAACATATAATTCCCAATCCTATTTGTGTTGAAATTATCAATCTTACTTGATTTTCACTCAAATGCCTAATTTAGGCTAAAATCACTAAAAATGTACTAAATGGTTTGATCTTGTCATATATAAGTGATGATTTATGTCAATGTATCCCTAAATGGAGTAATTTATTTTATGTGATTCCTAACTTTGATCAATTTATTTGGAGCCAAAATGATGAATTCACTTTTTTATGCTCTAGATCACTCTTTTCTTCTAATTCATTGGAACATGTCACGTACCTTTGTTATTTTATATCAGAAACATCCTAAATGGTATCATGATCCATACACATCTAACATCCCCTTACAATTATTTTCAAGTCAAATTATGATCTAGTAATATGACTTTTTGACTATTTTGATTAATTGTGCACTAATTTCCAAAGAATTGCACTAAAATTGATTAATCTTGTTTAAGCTAATAAATTTAAATCAAGAGAAAAAGTGGATTTTCAATGGAGGTTATTGATTATTTCATTATTAAAAATTGATTCTCAGTATCTGTATCACCTAGTGACATGATCTATGGGGTGGCATCCATAAGCCATGAATGTAACAAATATCAAGATTATGGACACCAATGCTTAATTAATGATTTTCCTTCTAAATCATTATGAATATATTTATATATTTAATTTCAAATATTGGATTAATTCATGGCCACACATATCAATCTTGATATGGATGGTCATGGTTAATTCTATCCCATTTGGAAAATCTATAAGTAGAAGGCCTCTCACTTTCATTTCAAGCTAAAATATTGTAAACTTAAATGCAAAATTGTCTTCAAAATATTTATTTGTGTTGATCATTGTATTTTATTTAAAAGATTAATTTGATAGGCACATATTAAATTTATTATCTTGAGCCTAGGTTATGCATAATGGTCTTGAGATGATGGAGGAACTTGGCATCCATTATTGACAAAGATAATAATACTAGATCAAGGGAGAAAACATGTTTGGATCTACTCTTGGAAGGTGGAATCACTTGTGAAGGTAATTGGTATTGCTTTCTTTCATTTATCCTTCATTATAATTTATAAACCCTGTTGGAATAGGTTAACTTAGTTTGTTAAGTTCTTTATGCATTTTTCATGGATTTATTGACTAATATTTAACAAATTAACTATGTAATCTAATCCTATAGAGTGATTTATTATATTACAAAGTTACACTCCAATTTTGTAAAATTTCTAAAATCTATGTGGATTAAAGGGCCAATTATCACTTTTGTACTTTCTTCAAGTGGGGGATCTAGTGCATGAGCATGTGATACATGGTCAAAGGGGTAGGAAAATTAAGCATATATTTAATCAATAAGTCTTTTAGGAACTTATAAAATTCCACATTTGTCAAATACTTAGCTTGATTCATCACTTCATTTTTTGCCTCATCCTCACACTGTTGCATTTCAAGAGATCCTTCCCCATGCTCTTCCTTCTTGCTATGGGTTCTCTCGGCACTTACAAGTTCTATATCTTCCATCAACCTATTCTATTTCTTATTATAGGTCTATTTTTTGAGCTCTTGGATGTCAATATTCTCATTCCCTTCCATTTAAATTCACCTACACATCCCCTTCTCCCCCTTTACACTTCTCATATGTGAAAGATTTTTAGACTTCCATCCCTAAATTTTCAAATCCATAATCCAACATTAAATTTTTGAGCTCTACACTGAATTAATTCATAAACATGCCTCAAGGGTTGTGAAAGAAATGATACTCTACTTCCTTAGGGCACATGTATGTTGAGACTATGAACTCAAGTATGTAGTTGTTCAAGCTATTTGCCACTATTTATCTACTGTGCATCCAAAGTCTCAAGCCTCTCTAGGCACTCATTCATCCACTCATAACACTATCCATAGCTTCTTCCATGGTGTATTGAATATATAACCAACAATTGGTACACATGCTCAAGTAAATTGTATAAAAACACTTCTTATAGAGCATCATATAGGTTTTGCTAAACCCACTTTTTCAACTTTTGCCCTTTTTAGGTTAGATGCTTTAGCACAAAGCTATCTTCCACCTATTACAACCACCCCTTAATGTTTTTGAAGGAGATTCAGTACATCATTCTTCCACACCATTATAATTTTTTTTTTAAACATGGGTCCCAATAAAAAAACCAAAATGTTATATAAAAGTTAGGCACACAAGGTTATCTTAGTCAGGTATTGACTTCTTACAACCATATACAAACATGGGATTGTCTTTTTACACTCACCATTTTACACTTGACTATGTTGAAATTAATTCACATAAGGCATAGGCCTTATGTACTCACCCAAAGTTCAGTAGAGAAAGATCTAAGGCCCATGTTGGACTAGTTGTGTCATGGTGCAAGTCATGAATTATAAGACTTGGTCAATTTAAAGAAGGTTTCAAATATATTCATAAGCATAAACCTTTCATGGGATAAACCTAGTGGTCTATAGGTGAAAGCCTTTAGAAGGATTATTCTTAGTGTTATATGGGTGCAAGCTTTTGTTAATATAAATCTAAAGTTATATCAGCACTAGAAGGGTTCAAGGGACTACTTTCAGTTAAGTGCCCACACTATGATTGTACTTCTTAAAAAGGGGAGAAACACTTGGCACATGGGATTTATGTACTTAGTCTTCATATGAGTTATGACTGACATCATCATCTATTATAGGGATGCCATTAACATTGTAACCCAAAAGCTCATTAATAACCTTCTTAACATAACTATATTGAAATTACAACATTATAACCCTTTCACACTTTACTAGAAATTTGAATGATGCATAAATCAGATAGATTATAATTTAAACAATAACCATTATCATTAATCAAATTTAATAGAGTATATAGAGTTCATATAGTTAAAATAGAGTAAACCCTTTTTTTAAGCTACTTAATGGCTTAGAGGATCACAAGTGAGATTGGGAACTATAATAGTAGCCTTAATGGTTTCTATGCTAGTCCTAGACCTAATGGTGGCCGTGTCTACAAAACCAATTATCTAGAGCTTCACTGCACTAAGTTCACCCTCCTCTGCTTCACTGGTTCGATTTCCTTTTATAGCTCTTCAATAACATCTTTACTTAGGTGGAGAGCACATGTAAATTGATGATCTAGATCCCTTGTGATCATTACACTAGTTTTATCACCTTATAAACTCATGCTAAAGTCACCATGTATTTACCAATCCTAGAAGATGCCCCCAAAATACTAGAATTGGTTAGCCACCTACTAGCTGGTGCATGGTATGAACTGATTCCTCTAGCTAGTACCAAGATGCCAAAATGTCATCATCACCCAAAATGATGTCTTGAACTAATGTGTCTGTCATGTTGGCACTAATCCTTACATACCTAAATAAGGGGCTCAATAATTAGTTTTTATTATTTCAACCTCCCTAATATCCACCACCGTATCCTCCTTTATATTCTCCCCTATTTTGTGGAAAACCCCAACCTTGTGACTATTACCCATAAAATCCCCTCGACTATTATTACTACACATCATATCCACCATACTATCACTGATGTGATGATGGATCTTAATTTTATTATTAGGGCTGAGAAATTATAGTGTTCCACAAGGATTGATAATGATATTTTGGATATGATGACATCTATAAACTAGTTTTGAAAGAGAACTCAACCTCTTCTAACTTATTATTATTTATCAAGTTCTTAGTTTATGTGCTTATTTTATTACATTTATTTATAAATTATTTAAACCAATTTCTACCTATCCAAACCTTTGCACTTTTCTTTCTCTTCTTTGAATGTAAAATGGGCTTGGGGGATGCGTACTCTTGAAATGAATGATTAGTGTCTTTAAATTCTTCTATTTGTTACATTGAACCTATAATACTTTTATGATTATGTATAACTTCATTTAGATAATATTATTTCCCAAGTCCAAACATTATCCTTCCTTATAACTCTAATCTAACCCTATATTTTAATTTCTCTACTACTAGTCTACTTTCCTCTTTCTCCTCATTTCATTCCATATCATCTATATCCCAAGATCTGTCATTTTATTTATCAATCCTTTCCATTCCTTACTCTACATAATATCAAAAATCTCAAATTTATTTAATTTATGTAGCCTCTCTCTAGTCTCCTCTCTCTTTTAAATCTCTATTTTACTCCTGCTTATATGCACAATTGCATTTGGGTTATCCTATTTATTCCACCTTATTTTTTGTCATAAATCTCTTTCCAATCCCAAAATTTTCCTTTCACTCTATTCCTCTATGTCTTCCATATTTTGGGTTCAATTTCAAGTTCATCTATTTATCTGTGCATCATTCATTCCTACATTGTACACACCCCCATAACACTTGAATTAATTAATCCATGTTGGTAGGGGTAGGAACGATGTCCTTTTTAACAAGTGACATCTTGATCAAATTATATAGTCACTAAAGGAACTTTATTTGAATTCCTTTGACAAACAAGTCCTCCATAAATTCAAAATCCATAGATCATTATATAACAAATTCTATGAGATATCCATTGATGGTACTCTTTATCTAGTGATCTATTGCATATTCTCATCAATATTTAAATTTTGTAGGTTATCTATTTTATCTTTGATCCAAACTATAAATTCTATCCTTCAAGGATAAAAATAATAGAACTCCAATCTTTATAACCACATGACTAATATTCTAAGCAACTCACTCTAGAAGATTTTATATCTTTCACTGTAAATATGCTCTTAGATAACTTCTTTTACAGTCTTTCCTTCTTCTTCCATAGATTTGTGTATTTTTTCATCTAACCATTTATTTACATCTCTCCACCATGGTAGCCATCACATCATATTTAAAAAAAACTTCTATCTTACCCCACCATTGTTAGCAAAAGTTCTTGGAAAACCCATCTAAACATGTTAATAAGGAATAAATTTATATTATAGAATGCAAACAATAGAAAAAAAAATGGAACCAATGTAATTTAAGTTATATAGACACATTTTAACATTAAATTCCCCATCTTTAGCATATAAGAGTTAATCAGAATGAAAATTGGTAACATGATAATAGAATATGAAAAACATAGCATATGAGAGAAAGACATAAATTAAATTGAAGATGAATTCACAAGGAACATAAGGAAATATAATATAAAACCATTTTATAATCTCTATATTGATTTCAATAATTTGAAACCTTTTTACAATACACCAAAATTATATTCTAGGCTTTTGAATGATTAAGTCACTTCACATTCCATCTATCGCTACAATCTAAAAAAAGACATTTCACCTTATGCATACTTTAGAAATACAAAGAGTTTCATAAAGAGACAAAAGAAGATATACATAATACAAAATAATGAGATATGCACATGTGGCATCAACTCATATAATGTAATTTTACAGTCTAATAATTCCACCAAAAATTGGTTGGGAAACTTGAATAACATTCAAGTTTTGATTTGATTGATTGATGTTTGGTCAAATTGAATAAGCATTCAAGTTTGGATTCAATTTATTGATGATTGGTCAAATTGAATAAACATTCAAGTTTAGTTTTGATTGATAAACTTGAATAATCATTCAATTTTAGATTCGATTTATTCATGATTGGTGAGGTTAAATGGACATTCAAGATCATATTTGGATTGGTGTTATTATTGATAATTGAGTAGAGTGAGAATTTAATCTCATATTTAGTTTGATTAATGAGGGTGTATTTGGGATCACACTAAAACTTAGATTTGGGTTGGAACTTTGGTCAACCAAAGGATTTTTTATCTTATTAGTTTGAAGGTTTGGATTATCTTGGTTTATTTAATGGGTATGGGCCTCCATAGAAAACCCATGGATTGCTTTGGATGATTCCTCATTAAGGATAGTTTTGCCTTGGTTTTGGGAGACTTGGGTATTAGAATTGAATGAACCAATGACAACCTTTCTAGCTTATAAAGAGCCTTGTGATGTATATTGATCTTGGATGGGTGATGAAGAATCTCTTTTAGAAAGTAAATAATGTAGGTTAGTTTTGTCCCTAGACTCAAGGCTTGGATTATAACTTCATTCTTGTTGGATACGATGTATTTATTGAATGGGTAATGAGGTAATGTGGCATTTGTATTGATAAGGTCCTTTTTCTTCTTTGTTTTCATGGATTTCATGTATTTTGACATGGTATCCTTGACTTTATTGACTACCAAAATGAAAGAGGTCATTTCCAAAGCGCTCATTTATCAACCTAGGATTTTCAACAAAGTCATGTGCCTTGTGATATGTGACATTGTATAGAAAGAGACTTTTCACTCAAAAAAGTAAAAAGATATATTTTTGACTCTAATAAAATGATAAACCAAATTGATTAAAAATAAATTGAGAGATAACAAGGTACTTTGAGTTTTGAATTTAGGACTAAAATTTATGATTTTTAAAGTTTTAGGATTATAATTTGATTTCTTGGTTTCAATACTCAAAATATTTTTGGTTTCAATCAAAGGGTTTAAATAATGGTTTTTGTGATCATAGGAATTTGACAATAGAGAGGAGGTTAGATCAAGTGTTAGTCCATAAAAAAATGAAATCAACATAATAACATACTAACATCTCTAAGCCTATATCATAGGGGGAGCTTAATGAATAAAACTAAATAGAAACAAAACTAAAATGTAAAAAAATAACAATCTCTTACCTTGAATGCTCTAAATGATTTATTGTGTGGCTTGCTCAGCTTGTAATTAATCAGTCTTTGATAATGGAGTATTCTTTGATCCTTATCTTCTTAGAACCATTGGCTTATGGCTTGATATGGATTATGATTTCTTGATGGGGCTTGACTCAATATTTTGGAATTATAACATTATGAATATAAATCAGCTACAAAACTTGCATTATAACTCTATAATTTCCAATCTATCCTTTCAAAATGCAATGGCTTGTATTTATAGGATTAGGAACTAACCTTAACTCAAGGTGAGTTAAAGTATAGTTTAAACATGGAATGGGTTCAAACCTAATTTAAGTGATTCAACATAACCCTAGTGGAGTTAAAAGTTGTCAAGAATTAATGATTTGTAATGAATAAGTATGGGTGATATATTTTAGAGATATTTTCAAAGGATTGATAACTCACAAAAGGTAATCATGAAAATCTAAGATATTTGCATTTTTTAATTTTCTTTTTTATTAATTCATTAATTACACATGGATAATTCAACTAGGCATTTAATTTGGTTTGGCTTGTTAATTAATTTTAATTAGGATTTTTTAAAATTTTAAGATCTAATTTTATGTGTGAAAGTGCCTCACTTAATAGGTCTATAGGCCAAATTGCATTTTGTGATGCCACAAGATGATTAGAGATGAATTTATGAGAGTTTTATGTTACATATAGTATGATACCCTAATTAGGGATGTCTCAATGTGATTTTGAGTTTTGATAAATGATTCATAAATAAATTTAGGATGTTTAATGATTCTTAGGCTTATGTTACAATGGTTGGTAGGAATCAGTTTGAAGCTCGATCGAAGGTCATTGGTGGCAAAATTTAGGTGTTTACAATTTATCCATATTTGAAAAAGTGTTACAAGTTATAAGCATAATAATGTCTTCTCAAATAATGAAAAGGTCCTTTATGCTTATGAATTTAAAAAAAATAGATGAATTATAGGTGCCCCCTCAAGGAAGCAATTGGAAAAAGGGCCAGCAATCGGTCCCTCAAAAGGATGAAATGATGTGACCAAAATATTAAAGGAGTGGAAGTGACTAATTTTCCCAAAGGTGGTTATAATAAGTGGCATATGAAGCTACACTAGTTAGGTCAGACAAATAGAATGATTTTCCTATAAGATGTTATAAACATCATTATGGGTGGAATAAAGGTGGTTAGAATCATTGAAAAAGGATTAGGGTAATAAGAGAATGATTTACCCAAATGTGTTTATAATCATCAAAAGGGAAAAATTTGATTTATCCACATGTAGTAAGAATCATTGGTAGGATAAAAATATGTCCCATTTATTTGGATAGAGATAATGGTTTGCCCAAAGGTGGTTATAATCATTATCATAATGAAAACATGCCCTAATTGGGTTGAATAAAGAGAATAATTTGCTTAAAATAAATTATAATCATTAACTTTTAAATGGATGGAAATGTAATGATTTTCCCATAAGTGGTTATAATCATTGGTAACATAAGGGGGATGGTATATAATGATTTGCCTAGAGGTAGTTATAATCATTGGTATCTTGATTATGACAAATATGATGGAAAATTAGTATAGAGGATAAAGATGAATTTATGTAACCTATGAGTAGGGAGATGCTCATCTGAACTAGTAATGAGGAAAACTTGTTCATCATTTAATTAATCTGTGTAGGATATGATTTTGATGAAATTGAGAATGTTGCTAATGCCAAGAAGATATATTGATTCTGCATTACCATGTCGACTCTTGAAGATGATTTTTACTATAACACATGATGGTAGGCATCATGATAGAACACCATGATAAATTGGCCAAAATATGCATAAGGACTGATACATGATCCAATAATCAAGTGAAAATAATACACCAATGATAAAAACCATGATGATAATGTTGATAGATGAACATGGATGGATTCAAGAATAATGCATAAGGAATCACCTAATGAACACACATAGACTGAATCAAGGCATAACAAGAAAGCAAATAAATAGGTAAATACATAAATAAACAAACAAATAAAAGAAAAAGAAAATAAAATAAAAAGAAAAGAAACAACAAATAAATAATGGTTAATCACAATATTAGTACAAACAATATGACATAAAAAAGATGAAAAACATTTCCCTTAGAATATAGGATTCAATGAAATAAATAAAAAAATAGAGAAATAAAAAAGGAAGGAGGTGGCAAAGTTGTCTCTAGATGCACTAGGTAAGTGGACACTACCTACATAGTTCCATGGATGTAGGATCCAAAAAAACTTTAGGCCAAATGTAATTATCCTAGGATATGGGATAAAAAAAAATGATGATAAAAATAAAACCTAATTGTGTTATATAAGAATATGGGGATGAGCTAGAAAAATGGTGAGAGTGTGAGATGTAAGGCCAATAAGGATGGGGAAACTAAATGATAAGTGGTTTCTTTTGACTTAGTAAGGTTTCATAAAGTACTTAAGGAAAAGAAGTGGTCGTATGTTTTTGATTTTATAAAATGGTTTTACAATTTTTGGAACATCTCAACTCAATGGAAAATGAAGAGATACTAAATGGTCCAAGCTTGTAAAATGGTAAGATCATTCAAACTTAGATTGATCATAAAATGGTGAGAGCATTCAAACTTAGATTGATCATAAAATGGTAAGAGCATGGAAAAGGGTGACTGAACTAACCTTAACATAAATCCAATGCTACCTACATAGTCTTAGGATGGAATCTCATATCACTATAGTTCTACCTTCTAGTGGAAGAATCTGACTAGTATAGTAATCAATTCAAACAAAATAGGCAAAGTTAGAAAATGGCACAGTATGACATAAACATGGCAAGGTGATACTTCAAGGCATGATAAACAAGTGTTACCCCTAATTTTCCCATAGAAAATTATAATTAGGAAATGATGACATAGGTCAATGATACTAATTTACCCATAGGCAGTTATAATAAGTAACATGCTGATGAAACATTGATTTGCCCAAAGACAGTTAAAATTAGGTACACTTGGTATAGAATAAAACAAGAAATGAAGGATGTAACTATCAAACCACTATCACACTAATTCAAAATATGGCCTCTATCTAGAATGTAGAATCAAGTAATAAATCTTGATCTGAATATTCATGCTAAAATTGGCCTTGTAACCAATGAAATAGAACTAAGGTTAAAGGGCTAAGTAGGATGGGGTAAAAACAACTTGGTCGATATAAAAGGTATGGTAGAGTGAAATGATAATAGAATGGTATGGTACAAAGAATAATGTTCATATCATGGTATAAATAGAATGGACCTCATAGACAATACACTCAGTCACTTAAGTGAAGTAACATTTAAGGTGTATAATGTTCATCAACTCATCAAGTTTATCCCCATCTAGTGTAGTGAGCCTATATATTCCAACAATATAGTTTAAAATAATAATGAAAGGAATTACCTAGTTGGGTTTGAACTTCCCTTTGTGTTTATTCTCAACTATGGTATTCTTTTGGTTTTATTTAAGAACAAGATCATCAAGCTCAAATTTTATGTATAACACACTGATTATAGTAGACATAGAATCGGTTCTGGAATTCTTGTAGGTTATTAACTATGGCCAGACATTTCTCATCAAGTAACTCCAAATCCTACAAGTGAGCTACTCAATAGTCATCATCATCTAGGACATGATTTAAAGAGATGCACAAATAAGGTAACTTGACCTCAATGGGAAGAATGGCCTCAGTGCCATAAAAAAGTGAATATGAAGTTGATCCTATTGGAGAATGATGATCGATCTAGTATTCCTAGAAGGCAAAAAATATTTGGATATGCCAATCATGGCTGACATCATTGATAATATTTTTAAGGATGTTGATAATGGTTTTGTTAGATGATTCTACCTGACCATTACCTTATGGGTAATATGTAGTTAAAAAATGTTCAATAATTTTGTACTTGGCACATAACAATTTGACATCCTTATTTTTGAATGATATAACATTATAAAATATAATGTTAAAGGGGATACCATAATAGAAAATGAGATGGTTGTTTATAAATCTAGAAATTTTCTTTCCATTGATGTAAGTGAGGGGTATAGCTTCAACCCACTTAGTGAAATATTTAGTGGTGGTAAAAAATATGTTTGTAGCTATCAGATGAGGTGGGGTTTATCTTCCAAATAAGATCAAAGCTCTATGTAGCAAATGGCCATGGTGTGAGCATTGGTTTCAAATTCTTGGCTGGGGAATGAATTAGATTGGCATGCCTTTGACATTACACTTTTTAATATATGCAACTACATTTGCATCCATCATTGGTCAATAGTACCTGATACACAAGAAATTTTTGGATAGGATGGCCTCTCTTATGTGGGTTCCATATACTCCTTCATGAACTTATTGTAATACTAATGTAGATTCTATTGAAGTTAAAATAAAGAAGTAGAGTTTCATCAAAATTATAATGGTATAAGGTTGATTTGACTAAGGTATAACATACGACATGGTGGATAAAGGCTTTGGATTGTTTACAAGATAGGTCAGGTGGTAGTATTTGGTCATGAAGATAGGTTTAAAGGTCTAAATACTAGATAAAACTAGGACCAATAATATCAGAGATCATTATGACAGTTAATGGTTCATGAGCTAGCACTAGTAAACTTTTAATGAAAAATTGGTATTCTTTTGTAATGTCAGTATGATGAATTAATGATCCAATGGTAGCCATGTCATTTTCTATTTTGTTATTAGGTATTAGTATTTGTTCAAACTATATATTGATAATCTATAATTTGAGAGTGTTGATCATGGCCTTATAAGGAATCAACTTGTCATCCTTGGTCTAAAAATGGTTTATGAATTGATTGATGATTAACGAGGAATCACCATAAACTTTGAGATGTATGTTTCATTGTACTACCTATCAAATACCAAAAATAAGTGCTTCATATTTAGCCATGTTATTAGTACAAAGAAAATTGATCCTGAATGACTTAAGGATTAGATGCCCTTATGGTGTAATGAATAAAAGGATTATCCCTGATGCATGTGTTGTGAAGGACACATAAAAATACAACTTATAGTGTTATTCATCAAGAGGTGTGTCAATGATGGCCTTAATGTATTCATCATGAAAATGGAATGTTAATGGATCTATATTTTTAAGGAGTGCTTCAATAAGCTAATCTACAAGAAATTACCCCTTGATGGCTTTCTAGTTGATGTATTCTATCTCAAACTCATTTAAAAGCATGATCCATTTAGCTATGTGGCCTTGTAAATCTATTTTTGATAGTAGATACTTGAGTGGACCTAATTTTTAAATAACCATGGTATTATTGTTTAAGATGTAATGTCACAGTTTTTGAGCTATGAAGGCCATAGCTAAACATTCTTTTTCAATGGGCATATTATTATGTACATACACAATCAGTGTATGACTTAGATAGTACATAACATGCTCCTTTCCATTATCATCATATTGAGAGAGAAGTGCCCCTAGGGATTTATCTATAATTAATGTTGTCTCCAAATCTTGCACATTAGAAGAAGGTTGTTAAGGCCTCCTCTAGATTTAGTTAATGTTGGAACATTTCTAGGATTGTGGATCTACGTGTAAATGGAAATAAACCTCTAGGTTGAAAGGGGCTTGCTCCCTGTATTAGATTTTTGTGTAATAATACTATTGAACTAACTTGTTTGAATGAAAAGTTTCAAAAGTTTGCATAAATAAATTGCCTAGTCTAAAATGGTGATATGCCAAGAATTAGTATCCACATGTATGCCCTATACTTATGTAAAATATAATAGAATATAGTCTATACCTCAAGCTCTAGAAGATTCCAACATAAGTATTTCAATGTAAAGATAAAATGAATGAGATCACACAAGGTAAGTAATTGCAAAGATAACCTGTATAGTCTAAAAAAAGGTTACACATATGCAAAATCTCATATAGCTAGAATGCACTCTACATGATCTGTTGGATCAACTCTTTACTCAAAATCATGAAAGATAAAGAACACAAGGATAAAACATCACTTATTGTCACTCTGTGTCTCTTGAATGCCCAGGTAAATGCCCAAAACATAGAAAGAAAATAGACTTATGCTTCTTTTCTCAAAGGCAATAAAATGACAAAACATTCTAGCAAGACTTCACCATACTATCTATGGGTGATAAAATAAGAGCCCAAGGGTCCTATTTATATCTAAAGAGGGAGAGAAGAGAGAGATCTTGGGCACCAAAATAGAAGCCTCCAAAATGGTTTACCATCACCATCTTAGTGAAGTTGATTATAGCTACTCTCTCATTCAGTTAGAGTTTGTCCTTATCTTTGATTTTCGCTCTTGAAATGACTAGGATCACTGAAAAACTAATGGTGAGATGACCCTCCATAATAAATGGCTCAGATCATTTCTATGAAATTTAGATTATTTTTTAAAGCTTCCATGTTTTGCACTATAGACCCATTCATGTTTTTTGAATGGATTTACCTATAAAACTTATAAGTTAATCATGTTGGGAAAACCAATTTGAAATATCAAGGCTACTTACTCTTTTAGCTTTTTGATTGATTCTACTTATAAAATTTATAAGTCAAGTCTTTGACAAATCTTGATTTGCACTATAGAGTCATTCGACTTTTCAAGTGACTTCACTTCTTACTTGAGGACTTTAGGCATGAACTTAACATCTTAAGACATGTAACCAAGTTACACCCTAATGACTAGTTCCTTAGATTAAATTTGACATCACATGACATGTTATTAATGTGAACCCAATGACTAGTTGACCACCCTAAATTTGACATCCTGTGGCATGTCATGTCTTTGAACCTTAACGACTAGTTGGCCACCTTGAATTTGACATCCTACAACACGTCATGGGAATCCATTTGGGTCAAGCTTATTATTTCAAGTAATTTTCTCGAATTAATTTCTTCAAACAATTTGTTTGAAGGAATTCCTTCAAGAATTTTGGCTTTTGGCTAATGGCTAGTTTCCTTCAAGAACTTTTCCTAAAGGAAACTTGAGAAAGTGTCTTTTGGAAATTTTTTGAAGGACACTTGAGTAAGGGCACAAGGTCCCTTCAAAAAATTCCTAAGGGCATTTCCAAATGAAATGGCCCTTCATAACTTTTTTGAAGGGAAGGCTATGAATAAAGGGCCCTTCAGGAAAAATCTTGAAGGGTAACCTTATAGTAAATGGTCAAAAGTGACCCTTCAAGAAAAATATTGAAGTCAAATTTGAAATTTTTTCCCTTTAGATAAAATCCAAAGGGGAATTCAGGAATGACCAAGGCAAAAGTTCCCTTTGGAAAAATCCAAAGGGACACTTGGGCAAAAAGTGCCCTTAAGATTTTTCTAAAGGGTCACTTGGATGAAAAGTGCCCTTCGAGATTTTTCCTGAAGCGTCACTTTGAAGAAGAAATGAGGTGAAGTTCCCTTCAAATTTTTTTTGAAGGGTCACTTAGACAAAAGTAGCCCTTCAAAATTTTTCTGAAGGGTCACTTAGATAAAAACAAGGCAAGGAAAGTGCCTTTAAATTTTTTTGAAGGGCATTGCGAAGGGAAGTGGCCCTTCAAAAAATTTTCCAAGGGAAATTTGAAAGGAAGTGGCCCTTCTAAACTTTTTTGAAGGGAACTTTAGGGGAAAAAATAGAAAGGCTAAGACAAAATCCCAAAGGAAAACAACAAAGGGTAAAGACAAAGAACAAGGGGGAAGAGCCCAAACTAGGAGAGGCTGAAGGGAAAAGATAAAAAAAAAGAGAAAATAACCAAACATAGAAAATGAGTAAGGGAGAAATGAAAAGATATAAAGGGAAAACATAAATTTGTCATGTAAAAAATTTTCAACATTTTGGTGATTTCTAGGGGAGACATGCCCACTATGTCATGAGACTAGTCACCTAAATCCTTCCATTGGGCATGGAGTCATGCAAGGCAAACAAGATTTAAAAAAACAAGCCATGGCCGAACACATAAGTTGGAGAGACACATACACAACCAACAAAAGGAAAGAAAACATCTAAAAGGGAAATACTTGTGCTCCAAATCACTTAGGGAAAATAACACAAATAAAAGAAACACATCAAAACAAGGTATATACAAGAGATGGAAAGCAAGGGTCAAAAGCAAGACTTCAAATGGATCCCATTCACCAATATAGGTAGTTCTTCTCCATCCATTTTGGATAGCTGAAAGGAGTTTCTTTGCTTTCACTTGATGATGATGTAAGGACCACTCCATAAAGTATAAAACTTTGTATGCTTACCTAGTTTTTCTCTATTTTCATCCCATTTCAATACCAAGTCACATTCTTTGAACACTCTTGCCCTTATACTTTTGTCAAAGGATATCTTCATGAGAACTTGATGGTGTTCCAAATCTTTGTGTACATCATCTCCTACCTCATGTAGCTACATTAATTCTATCAATCTGACCTTCGTGGGAGTGTTTTAAAGTAATTCCAAATGTTGTGTAAGTTCCAAGGTAGGGAGCTCTTATGATATGGACAACCTAGTTCTCTCCCATAGATAAGTACAAAGGGAGAATTATCAATTGACTTCTTGAGAGTGATTCTATCTACCGATAAGGTTGTCTTCAGCTTGCTATGTCATGCTCTTTGATTGGTTTCCAATGTCCTCTTGATGATCTTCATAAGGTTCTTGTTGGTAGACTCAGCTAATCTATTACCTTAAGGGTAGTATTTGGATGAGGTACTTAAATAAACTCAACTCTTTGCTTTCCAATAAATTTTTTTAGCACTTATGAAGGTAAGTACATTATCTGAGATGATGACATGAGGAACCCCAAACCTTTTTACAATGTTTTCATAGAATTCTAAGATAGCATTTTTATTTATCTTCTTCAATGCAACAACCTATATCCACCTTGTGAAGTAGTCTTTAGCAGTCAATATCCATTTATGTCTAGCACTTGATGGAGGGTTGATCATGCCAATGAAGTCAAGGCCCCATTGCATAAAGGGATGATCCATTTGAATATGATTCAATGGAAGAGTTGCAAGTTTTTATTTGCCAATAAAGAAAGCACATTGAGGATAAACCTTAGCCCAATAATAATAGTCCTTAAAAAAACTAGGCCAATAGTAACCATCTCTCATTATTTTTGTAGCTATTATTCTAGGAGAGAAGTGACCACCATCTACACCATTATAGAACTTTTCAAGTAGCATATCAAATTGGTCATTATTAATGTATCTTAGAAACCCATTGTTCACATCTTTCTTAAAAAGAATGCCATCCATAAGATAATAAGGAATAGCTTCTAGCTTAAAATACCTTCTTTGAGATTTGTTCAAGCCATTGTGACACTCACCATTTTGAAGAAAACCAATGATGTCTTGTGTCTAAATTTGATTTTGCATTTGACCAGCTAGTTGGTCTTGAACTTGATTTACCAAGGCTTGCTCTTTTGGATCTTAAAAGGTCAGATGCTAAGTGATCAAACAAACTTCTTCCTCTTACCAAGCTAGTTACCTTGATGTCAATGTCATATTCCATCACTTTCATGATCCATCTAACTCTTTTCTCATTAAGATCCTTTCTTAGGAGAAACTCCTTGGTGCTAGGATGTGAAACCATGACATGGATCTTGTTGTTGGAAACCATATTCCTACACTTTTTCAATCTTCTAATGATGGTTAAAGCTTGCTTCTCAACAAAATAATATCTCACTTTATAATCCTTTAAGCCTTGGCTAAAGAAAGAAATTGGTTGCTCAACATCTTCATCATTCTTTTTCATAAGCATAGCTAAGATTGTGTCAATATTAGCAAAAGTATAAAAAATTAAATCTTTAGTAAAATTTAGATTTAAGAGAGTGGGAGATGCTGTAATTGCTTACTTGATTGCCTCAAAGCTACCTTTACCTTCCTTTGTCCAAGTAAAAACTTGGTTATTTTTTAGCATGGCTATGATTGGCTTTACCATAGTTTCAAAGTTTGGGATAAACCTCTTTATCAAGTTTATTTTTCCCAAGAAACTTTGCATCCCTTTTTGTGTTGAGGTAAAGACAAGCCTAGAATGGCTTCAATCCTTTCGGGGTCAATAAATAAGCCTTATTTTGAAACAACATGACCTAAAAGCTTACCTTCATGGACAATAAAGATGCACTTACTTGGATTGAGGGATATGCCATACTCTCTACACTTCTCAAACACTTGCTTTATATGTTCCATATCATCAGAAACATCCTTTGAAAAAATAGTTATATCATCAAGATAAATAAGCAAAAACTAATTGATCAAACCTTTGAAATCCATGTCCACTACCTTTGAAATGTAGCTCTAGCATTGGATAAACTAAATGGCATCTTCTTATACATAAAGGTCCCCCACTTGGTGGCAAAGGTTGTCTTGAATTGATCCTCTTCATTTACCAATGTTTGATTATAACTTGAATAACCATCAAGAAGTGAGAACTGTTGAGAACCTAAAACAACTTGCAGAATTTGTTCCATGGAAGGGAGTGGATAATGATCCTTGAGAGACACTTTATTTAGATAATGAAAATCCACACAAAGTCTGGTTTTTTTATTCTTCTTTTGAATTAGTATAAGGTTGGCTATCCAAGTTGAGTGTTTGATAGAAATGATAATCCTAGACTCAATCAATTTGGTCAACTCTTTTTCATGAGTTCTTCTACCTTGGGTTGATAGGCCTTTTCTTTTATCTTATCGATTTAGCTCCATACTTTAACTCAATGGTGTGATGAGCTAGACT
Source organism: Torreya grandis (assembly GCA_037957365.1). Classification (NCBI taxonomy): domain Eukaryota; kingdom Viridiplantae; phylum Streptophyta; class Pinopsida; order Cupressales; family Taxaceae; genus Torreya; species Torreya grandis. Next base: position 78,690 of record JARHVA010005613.1, on the reverse strand, counting down.
TGGATCAAAACCTTTCAAGTCCTTTTACTCCCAAGTAAAGATGTCATGAAACTCTTTGCATAATACAATAAAAGCTTAACTTTTTAGTTTAGAAAAAACTTTACCAATCTTCAAAAGCTTGTCCTTAAAAATCAAAACTCTCTCATAGTTCTCTTATTTTGTTGACATGCTCATTCTTTGGTTCTTATTTTGATCATCCTCATTAAAGACACTATCCAAGGTAATCAACCCCTTGGGTATTTTATTTGTCTTCAACTATATAATTTTCTCTTCATAATGATCATGCAATTTCTTTTGATTTATTGAAGAGAAGTATTCCTCATTTTACAAGAAGTTTGTAATGTGTTCATCACTTTCAAACACTTTCCATGATACTTCATTATTTGAAATGGAAGGTCTCATAATGATATTGATATGGGATTGATCCTTCTCTTATTCAACATCAGTAGCTAAGTTAAAACATGCTCCTATTGCAGCCAATCTATCAACATGCTTGTTTAAGTCTCTTGGTATGGGCTTGATGTTGAAGGCATCAAAATCTTTAAGTAAATCCCATATCCTATGCTTGTAGGACTTGAATAAGGGGTTCTTGGATATAGCTTGACTTCTTACTTGATGAGTGACCAGCTCATTATCTCCATAGACTTTTAAAATATTGATTCCTCTCTTCTTTGCCCATTAGAGACCATGAACTAGGCCTTCATATTCTACCACATTACAAATGTAGTTGAAGTGAAACCTATAAGAAGAGTAGTAATGATTCTTTGATAGAGAAACTAACATGACACTAGATCTTGTACCTATTTTTCTCTTTGAATGATCTAAGAAAATTTCCCATAAACCATTAAGCTCATGATCTTTATTGGTGAGTGAAGGAATTAGGATGTTATCCTCATGCACGTAGTAAACTCCCAAATCAGTCTCCTCATTGAAAGTGTAAGTATCAAGTTCATCAATTTTAGTGTTATACTTGTCAAAATAGAGGTGAGAAATACTTTTAAGAGGAGATGTTTCACCTCACATGACTATTTCTTCCTCTTTGTTGATTAGACAATTTTGATTTATCATTGTCTCTAAGTGTGGCTCAATGTGTAACCTTTCTAAGGGCTAAGTCCTTATGGTTACCTTGGTTCAATACCTTGTCTTGAAAGATAGAAAGGACCAGTCAGTAGAAAGGTATCCTCCAATCATGGCTATAAAGTCCCTTGATAAGTATATAGCAAAGTGTGTTAGAAGGTCCACCACCACAATATCTTGCATGATAGGAAAGCTTGGGCAGTGATGTAAAAACACTTTCAAACCTTTGACCAATCCTACCATCTTGGTTGGAGTTCCATTAGCTATAACATGCATTTACTATGTGGCTCATAGTTCAAACCCAAGTTATCAGCCACTACTTTAGGCATAATAGTAGTGTTTGCTCCATTATCCACAATATAATTATGGACCAACTTATATCCCAAACTAAGTGTGAGGTAGAAGGGTGGAGGATTTTTAGATTTAGTAGAAGTCTCCAAAATATGACTTGGAGAATTTGTGAGAGCCACACTATGATGCTTTGAAGATTGAGGATCCACATGCATTCTTGTTAATTACTCTTGTAAAAGATCCTTTTGACCAGGTATATGTAGAACCTCCCAAAGGGATATGCTTATCATAGTGCTATTTAATGATTCCACAATATTTGGAGATGGAGCATTCACTTTCTCTTTCATTTTTGATAGTAATGAAGGAGCTATAGCCTGCTATGTTGTAATTTTGGTATCTGCATTTACATTTTCATTTTGTTGAAGAATATGGCTTGTAGAAGATACAACACTTTGATTGGAATTTTGTGGCCTTAGAGAGGCATCCTTGGAGCTATTTTTGGCTCCTAGACTTATCCTAATGCTCTCTTCTTGGCCCTTGTATTAGATAATTGGCATGCTTTGAGTTAACACAAAATCATCTTTTACTTGAAAATTCATCATTCCCACACGTAGGATGCTATCTTCTCCATGACCATCCTTTTGGATGGGACATACTTCTTCTATTATCATGTAAGGAGTAGCTTCCTATTGTGTAGTCAAATCATATCTATTTCTTCCATTATCATATGTAAATTGACTTTGAGGCTTCCCCCATTGGTCCACATGATCTTCTCCTTACACTAGATTTGCATGAACTCGAATAATAGCCTTTATGGGAGGAGTAAAATTTGGATTATATGCATTGGGTTGCCTAATGTAACCTTGTTGATTTTGTCCTCTCCCTTGATAATTTTATTGGGATGGAGCTCTATATCCTTATTGAGGATAGTATTGTGTATTAGGAAGAGGACTTGCTTAATATTGGGCTTGCTTGTGTTGTGCTCTCAATGATCTGATTTCTTCATCCTTATCCATAATGTTATCTACCTTCTTGGGAAAGGATCTTGGCTTCACATTGGCATTGGGAAATTGTGACATGCTTGGAGCTTCAACTAAATTGTGGGACAACAAAGGCATGAAAAATCTTGGAAGAAGTCATCTAGCCTAAATTAAAATATTGTTAGCCTCAATTGCTAGCTCATATGCACTTGGAAGGGTGAATCCTTCCATTGAATGTAATATAATAATAATATCAATACCAATCCTTTTGAGGTATGTTGGGAATGAAAAGTTAGGAGGAGGTCTCATGATTGGTGGCAGCCTATATCATGTTCCTTGAAATATCTCATGGATTTATTTAGACCTCTTCTTATTACATTCATCTGATGTATTAGGGAAGCATGATCACTCTTATTTTTAAATATTATCACTAATAAGTCTCCAAATCCATCCCAACTTGTAATGTAGCCTCCCTATAACATTATATACTAGTCAAGTGATTTTTCTTTTAAAGACATGGCAAGTAGCCTAATGGCTATGTTGGCCCTAGTAAGATTATGAAAATTATAGAAATTGGAGATGTCTCTAATATGTTCAGATGGGGTAATAGGACCCTCCTCATTGAAACTAAGAAGATTTTTCATATCATTCTGAGGGATGGGGTCATATGCAAGAATCTCTATTGGGTTTTGGGTATTAAAAGTAGGGAAGGGTTGATGTATATTTATCTTTCCTCTTTCCTCAATTTCTCCTCTTTCCCTTTGATCCTCTATTTCTTCCTCTTCTTCCTCTACTTGAACTTCTTCAACCTCTTCCTCTTCTTCCCCAAAACCTCCTTGTTAAGGATTTAATAGGGCTAGGAGTGGTTTAGGGTGTTGTTCTTCAGCTAAAGGGGCTTGGTCAAAAAATATTGAGGACATTGTGAGAACCATGTAGGATAATATATAAAATTTGGTCTAAAACCAATGATTCACACCCTTTTGGAGTCACCAAATGTTGGGTTAGGGGTATTTCTACTACTTTAGGCCTATCAAAACTAGTATTCATCTTGAATTAGTAATAATACCTGGTTTGATCGGGTGTGATAGAACTGTTGTCTCCAAATCTTGCACCCTAGAAGAGGGTTGTTCAGGCCTCCTCTAGATTTGGGTAGTGTTAGGACATTTATAGGCCTAGGGGTGTGCCTATAAGTAAAAATGAACCTCTAGGTTGAAAGGGGCTATATCTTTGTATTAGATTTTTGTGAAATAAGAATATTGAACTAACTTGTATGAATGAAAAGAGTTAGAAGTTTGCATAAATAAAAAGCCTAGCCTAAAATGGTGATACACAAAGAATTAATATGCACATATTTTCCCTATACTTATGCACAATACAACATAATATAGTCTATACCTCAAGCTCTAGAAGATTCCAACATAAGTATTTTAATGTAGAGATAAAATTAATGAGATCACATAAGGTAAGTAATTGGAAAAACAACCTGTATAGTCCATAAATGGGTTAGACATATGTAAAATCTCATACAATTAAAATTCACTCTACTTGACCTATTGGATCAACTCTTTGATCACAAGCATGAAAGATAGAGCACAAAAGAATAAAACATTACTTAGTTGTCACTATGTGTCTCTTGTATGCCCAAGTGAATGTCTAGAACTTATAAATAAAATAGACTTATGTTTCTTTGTTCAAAGGGAAGAAAATGGAAAAATATTCTAGCAGGGCTTCATCGTACTATCTATGGATGATAAAATAAGAGCCTAAGGGTCCTATTTATAATAAAGAGGGAGAGAATAGAGAGCTCTCGGGTACCAACATAGAAGCATACAAAATAGTTTTCCATCACCATCCTGATGAAACTGATTCCAACTAATCTCTCATTTAGTTGGAGTTTGTCCTTCTCTTTGATTCACCCTCTTAAAATGACCAAGATTGCTACAAAACTAATGGTGAGATGACCTTCCATAATAAATGGCTTGGATCACTACTATGAACCTTAGATTCTTCCTAGAAGCTTCCATGTTTTACAATATAGACCCATTCAAGTTTTTTGAATGGATTTACTTATAAAACTTATAAGTCAAGCATGTTGGGAAACATGATTTGCACTATTAAGGTTGCTTGATACTTCAGGTTTTTTTACTGCTTCTACTTATAAAAGTTATAAGTCAAGTCTTTGAAAAATATTGATTTAAAATATAGAGTCATTCAAGTTTTCCAAGTGACTTCACTTCTTTCTTGAAGACTTTGGGCATGAACTTGATGTCTTACGACACGTCACCAAGTTGTACCCCAACAACTAGTTCTTTACATTAAATTTGACATCCCACAACACGTCACCAATTTGAACCCAATAACTAGTTATCCACCTTAAATTTGATGTCCTATGATAAGCCATCATGGGAATCCATTAGATTGGGCTTATTATTTTAGGCAATTTTCTCAAAGTAATTCCTTCAAACAATTTGTCTAAAGGAATTTCTTTGAGAATTTTGGCTTCTAAGCAATGGATAGTTTCCTTTGGGAACTTTTACCAAAGGACACTTAAGAAAGTGTCATTTGAAAAAGTTTTGAAGGACACCTAGGTAGGGGCACAAGGTCCCTTCAAATTTTTTTGAAGGGCAGGCTATGGACAAAGGGTCCTTTGGGAAAAATCTTGAAGGGTAACCTTGGAGAAAATGGTCAAAAGTGACCCTTGGGGAAAAATCCTGAAGGGTAGTTAGACAAAATGTCCCTTCATATAAAATCCAAAGGGGAATTCAAGAAAGACCAAGGCAAAAATTTCCTTTAAAAAAATTTGAAGGGACACTTGGGCAAAAAGTACCCTTCGAGATTTTTTTCAAGGGTCACTTGGATGAAAAGTGCCCTTCAGGATTTTTTCTTGAAGGGTCACTTGGAGGAAGAAATGAGGTGAAGTGACCTTAAGAATTTTTTTAAAGGATACCTTAAACAAAATGTGTCCTTTGAAAGAAATCCAAAGGGTCACTTAGATAAAAAGTGGCCTTTGAAATTTTTTTCGAAGGGTCACTTAGACAAAAACAAGGCAAGGAAAAGTGCCTTCAGAAAATTCTGAAGGGCACTTCAAAGGGAAGTGGCCCTTCAATTTTTTTTTAAGGGCCCTTTAGGGAAAAACAAAATGAGAAATGCTAAGATAAAATATTGAAGGACAATAACAAAGGGGAAAGGCAAAGAACAATGGGAAGATCCTGAACCAGCAAAAGTTGAAGGGAAAAGACAAACAAAAAAGCAAGTGACCAAACATAGAAAATGAGCAAGGGAGAAATGAAAAGAGCCAAAGGAAAAACACAAATTGGTCATGCAAAAAATATTAAAAAACTAATAGATAGAGTAGGAATGGCTTTCCTGATATAGGAGGTAACAAAACAAGTTGATTTATAAGATAAACCTTCAATTATTGGCAAGTGTTATGGCATTCATCATCCCAATGAAATGTCACAACCTTATTTAGTAGATGTGTAGATGGGTGGCACTTGTATTTCAATTGAGATATGAAGCATCTGATAGATTTTATTTTAACCTACAAACTATAGAGTTGCTTTAGCTTGGTTGATGGTGGAATTTGAGTTATGACTTATACTTTGGATGGATCGACTTCAATGCCCTTGCAAGACACAATGAAGCCAAGAAATTTTATTGAAGTAACTCAAAAAACACACTTTTTAGGATTGAGTTGGACCTTGTATTGATGTAATCTCTCAAATATCCTCCTTAGTTCTACTAGATGATGAACCCTAGTCTTTGATTTACCTAGTATGTCATCAATGTAGTCTTCAAAAATGTCATGCATCATATCATGAAATATGATGGTCATGTATCTTTGGTAGGTGGCCCCAACATTTTTGTGACCAAATGGAATATCTTGATAATATAAGGTTCCCCATGAAGTGGTGAACATTGTTTTATGTTGATATTTTGGTGTGATTCACATCTAATTATAGCTTGAGAATTCATCCATGAATGAAATCATTTTGTAACTCACTATAGAGTTGAAAATCATGTCAATGTTTGGTAGAGGAAATTTATCATTGGGGAAGGATTTGTTTATATCCCTAAAATCATTGCATGTTCTGATTTATTTTGGCTTCTTTTTTATTGACATAACATTAGAGATCTACTTTGAATAGTTGAATTATCAAATACATCCTACTTCCAAGAGTTTTTCAATCTCTTTCTTTACTAATATAGCAATGCAAAGATGAATCTTGCTTAATTTTTATTTTATAGGTTTGGCATTAAGATGTACCACAAGGTGATGTACAACCAAGTCAAGGTTTAAACTAGGCATCCCAGATTAGGCCCATGTAAATATATCAACAAATTCCCTAAAAAGGGTGGTGAAGACTTCACATTCCTCCTTTGAGGGATGCATCTAATTTGATCCATTTGGGTCATCGAGAGTCTCGATGTTAACTTTCATAGTATCCTCCACAAGAAGTGTTGAACCATCTTCTAGAATAGTTGATAAATATTTAAATTAGCCTACAATGGTAGAGTCCTTTGTTAAGATTGGCTCTTCAAATTGTCCTAGTCATGATGAATCAGAATCCCCCAATGGTAGGGATGGCCATGTGATAAATACTATTGGAAACTCTTGGATGATTTGATCAAAAGCCTGATATTCTTCAAGACTGAACTCAGATCCATAGGCAAGTTCATCATTGGTGGTCTCTTGAGTTATATTTGAGGAAGGTTAAACAACCCATCTAATGACACTTGAAATAGGTTTTCACCATTAGAATGGCCTTTCTCTTTACTATTTACTTGGTGTAAAATCACCTCAAAAAGGTTTTCACTTTAGGACCTCAATGTTTTACTTAACTATTTGTGGCTAAGGGTGTTCACCCATTTTATACAATAGGATTCATGATCCAAATTGATTGAGAAACCTTATTTGTGGTCTCCTAATAGAACATTATTCTTAAGGCCTAGAAAATCATAAAAAGCCTCATCATTTTGAAACTTGTCAACCAGAATTGTTGATTCTTGTTGATCTTAGTCTATCAATTGATGATAATATAAATGAAGTGGGTTGGTAAAAATGGAATTGGTATCAAATAAATTGGTATTGGCTAGGTCATAAAAAAAGATATGATCAGAATTTATTTCGCTATCAACATCATCATCACTAGTCATTGACATTAGAACATGAATAAGGTACATGGGGTCACTTGCAAGTAGTTTAAATCAAGGACCATATGTTACTTTGTACCAAGTGGTAGAAACTAGCTCCAATAGGCCCTATTGATTTATCCCAAGGCCTCCTCATTCATAAGCATTCTTCTCTATGATTTTTTAAAAATAGGATACTTGGCATTGAGGTAACAATCGATCAATTTCTCATTATACAACCAAGATTCATCATCTACAAACAAGTCCTATTCTTGGTTAGTGGCTGATATGAAAGTGATAGGTGTTGGATTATGTAGTTTGTCTTTCCCTTTCTTTACCATTTCATGCAAGGTGGTTTGGCTTTGGGTCTTCCAAAGGACTTGGGGTTCTATGGAAGCTTGGTAATGTGGAATGTATCATGAGTAAAATATTATCCTAGGCCATTAGCTGAGATGGTATAATGATTAAACATTTTAAAAGGTGGCATATGGGAAAGTGAATCAGGGGTATCAAGGTCAATGTAGTTGGACTTTGGTGAATCAACAAGTATTTCTTTCCCTTTGTCTTTTTTGATAATCTAATTCAAGTAAAAATGATAGTTATAGCTTTAGTATTTGACCTCCAAATGTTTGTAATGTTTGTATGGATGTAAATCTTCATGAATGGTGACCTCTATACCTGAATGGGAGAACTTGATACACTGGTATAATGTTGAAGGAATTATATGAATTTCATGTATTCAAGGCCTTCTCAAAAGTATATTATATGACAAGTCTAGTTCTAACACATGGCATAGTGTATCATGGGTCAAGGGTCCAATGATAATTGGCAAGTTGATGGTGCCTTGTGATTCCCATTATTCATTGTCATAAGCTTTGATGGTGATCATTTTTGGTTGGAGATTGGCTGTGATGTACCTAAGAAAGTTGATGATCTTTAGAGACATAATATTTAGACTTAATCTATTGTTTATGAGGTCATGTTTCACTTTATGCCACATTATGACAGCTTTGATGTATAATGGATTTATATGCAAAGGGTTAATGGATGACATATCACTTTGGTTGAAGGTTAATTGTTGGCCGGGGATAGATGTCCAACCAAAGTTTGAAATTTATCTAGAGATATGTCATTAGGAACTTAGGATTGGCCAAGGAACTTAGTCAAGATCTTTTTGTGGATGTTGGATATATGCAACAAATACAAAATAATATTTATGTAGGCATTTTATATACTTGTTCCATAATATCAAACATTTTATTTTCACAATGGTACATGGCTTGTTCCTATCTATAATGGTGGGTTGGATGGATGAAGTGGTAGATGGCTATGGGCCTAGTATGGTAATCTTCAACCACTGAGTTGTGATTACATAATCAAGATTAGATACAAGACCATTGTTGCTAAAAAATGATGGTGGTGGGGGATTAGAAAGAATAATTCTTAATTGCTAGTGCACTTATGCATGGTCATGGGCCAATCATGAGTTATTGATATAAGGTCCAAAAGTGGGAATCCTTATTTATTGGTATGCCTATATGTGGTCCCAGATTAAGGAAGGATCACCAAAATGGGTAGGTTAGTTATGAATGACTATCAATGGTCTTGTTTAATTGGTACTTGGTCTCAAATTGATAGAGATAGTAGAAATGCAATGTCCTACAATATGACCTATAACCTTGTTATAGTCATGGGCAACTACATGGTAGGTCTGTTAGTTGTTGGCATCATTCTAGCCTTGGTTTCATCTACTTATTTGAAATTATTGGTTTTAAAATTAATTTTCTTGGTTCTATCTTGTTTGTTGATACTATTATTATTATTTTGCTAGCCTGTATTTCTATTATTGCTGATTGCTATATTGTGGAAAGAGGTTTTGATAAATTCCTAGATTTTAATTAGATGTGGAAACTCCAAGATCTAATGTGATCTCTCCATTTTCCAACATATTCTCAATCATATGTTTAATTTATACATAATGACACAAATTATGTCCATTAACTTGATGATACTCATAGAATTCATTTTGTTTGTATTAGTCTAGATAGTCAATGCCCTTAGGATAGTGTTTTGGAATAGGCTAGTTAATCATATTAGCAGTTGCAAGGTTGAGAAAAATATATTTAATGGGTTATATGAGGTCACTAAAGATGTGATGAATAGGCAAAATTATCCTTGGAGGAGGGGTTTATAAAGGTAAGGTTGCTACATTTGTTGTGCTGGTCTAAGCTATTACACTTGTATTTTTTGTATGGGTTATTGGTTAGGAGTAATTTGCATATATAATGTAGGATAAGTAGATGGTATTTGTATCATTTAGACAGGTCATGACTTATTTATATTCCCATAACATTATTTTTGTGATTTAACTGCTTAGGTTTATCATAATTTTTTGCTTGTATGGGTTGTGATGCTTGTGCTTAGACTTGGTTTTGATTTTGGCCATTTTTTTGGTTTTGATTATGGATTTAATTTGAATAGGTAAGTTTAATGATCCATTTTTAAATAAGGTTTATTTTTATCAACAAACATTTTCAATGATTTCCTTAAAAGTGTGTGCATACTACAGCTCCAGATGGTAAGATATCTCACTATGTATATTTTTGGTAAACACAATGGCTAATTGCTTATCTGGTAACCTATGGGCGAAGTGGATGGCAAGGTCTCTCAATCACTATAGATAACTTCCAAATATTTTACTAGCATTTTTTTTGGCTTGTGTCAAATCTACTAATGAAATCTCATGATCAATATTATATGAAAAGTGTTGAACAAAGTTTTTTGAAAGATCATCAAAGTCAAAAACTAAATTCTTGGGAAATTTTAAAAACCATTTCAAATCTTGTCCTAATAGACTCTTTGGGAACAATATTAGAAGGTATATGTCATTTTATGCCACTAGTTGATAAACAATAAAGAATTTAGTTAAGTGGGCCTTGGGGTCTCCTTTCCCCTTGTATTTATTAAAATTTGGTGGTTCATAGCCTAGAAAAAATGGTATCTATAGATATTATATGTTGAAAGGGTAGGAACACATGTCATCCAACTTAAACTTCTTGGTTTATTTCCCAGTTTGAATAGTGGTAATTACATCCTTCATTTGTTATAGTTCTTATGCTAGGAAACTAGAGGGAACATTAGCCTGATGTGGAGGTTGGGAGGTCAAAAGTGGGTTACCTTGACCTAGGTATAGTGGAGGAATTTATTAGGGAATATTGGTTTGGATATGGAATTGAACAAGAATATGCATACATGGATTATGATGTGATTTTTGGAATTGCACATATTTTTATGAGATATTTTGGTTGGGATTTGGTATATGGGCTTGGTTTTGGGGAAATTATCATTGAGATGGAAGGATATAGATGTACTATACTTGGTGAGGATGAATAAGGACTTGTTTTTGACTAGTCATACCTGGATGATTGAGGGAAACTTATGAACCAAGGCCCTATCATTGAGCTTGTGGTACATTAGGCATAAAAGGTAATTATTGCCTAATCGATACTTATGAAAAATTAGAACCATGAATCATTGTTGGGAAGTAGATGCATTTTGAAGGTTTGATATTTATCACTAATAAATACTTATACATTGTTGGTTATAAATCATTTGTGATTGTACTAGTATGTTGGTCTACGACTGAAGAGGTATGTTCATCACTAGTCGGTGAGGTGGAGCATTGGTTTCCCCTATTAAGGTGGAAAAATGTTTTGCCTCTTCTGAATTAGTATGTTGGATGGTGTCTATGGTTTTGGAATGTTAGTTGTCACCTATTATGGTGGAGTAACATTCCTCACATTTTATTGAGGCATGGTACTGGTTGTTACTTGATTACTTAGTCCTTTGGGTTGGGTGCTTGAAGAAGTAACTAGTTGAGGATTATAGGTAGTTATTTGTAGTTGGGAGGTAGAAGATCCTTCCCCACATTTTAAAACCAATCATGGTGTTAAATAAAGGAACATTTTATTGTAGACTAGTTGTTTGTGAATTTACACCACTTTAGTTAGGATTGGACCATACTTGCATATTATCCACTAGGTTTGGCTCACTATTTTACAAAGAATCAAAAGACACTTATTTGATAGTTGAGGTATTGAACATTATTTATATTAAAGTTATTTATGTGAATGGGTCTATACCCTAATTTTATTGGCTATTAAATTCAATTAAGACTCCTTTTGAATGATCTAGATCAATAAGATGAGCATTTAACATGGCCATATTATTGAAATTGAATGCTAGGTTTAGATACATTTGGTATGCTATCTACATCTATATGAAGTGGTCCTCCATGAGGTATTTTCCTATGAAATTAATCGAGGGTCATGATATGGCATAAACACTATAGATTGAGGATTGTTAGAAGAGGCATATTCAATGTTTTGATTATAATACATGTTGTAAGGCCCTCTTACTAAACATGGAAATTTTTTGTGGGGAAAGTTTTCTATAAATTTAGCCCTTACCTCTATGGATTTGATTAAGACTTTGTCCTTGTTAAATATCAAGTGAAGATTAAAAAATAAAGGTCATATGATGATGGCATTTTAACTTAGTAAGGTTGATATTGGACTTGTTTTACAACTGAAGGTATGCTAGCTAGGTATTATTCCATTTATTCTTAATCTTTCTCTGAGTATGGAGGCCTATTGGACAAATAATGGGCCAAAGGATATTGGATTTATTCCCATTATTGAGTTTTTTAAGGTGGATAATGATCCATCGTACAAATGACATCATATATATAGGGGTCTTGAATAAATTCCTCTTGTTAACCACATTATTATTGGGAGAAGAAATTAGATGGTTAATTTACACAGGATATTTGTCTAATATTCATGCATTATGTACTTAGTGTGTTGTATATATGTCTATTTTATCTTATTTCCATGGATTGTAATAGGTTAAAAGATGAACGTACTCCAATTTTGTTGCCAAGTATGAGAAGAATATGAACAGTCATAGACTCCAAACATCTATATATACTTATGTTTTTAAGACGAATAGAGTTCCACTTTTGAAGAGATCAATATAGACTATTTGGTTATGGTTACCTATTATGTTTTTTACTTTGTTCCTTATGTGCATTATCATGTATAATGTTTTGCCTATTTTCTATTTAAATTAAGTGAAATACTCTGTATATGTTAATGACTTACTATTTGTTATTAATTCCCACTTAACACACAATAGTTCATCATTACTATTCTTCTATTTTCTAACCTTTTGTATGTATATGATGTACCATCCTATGCACTAAAATATAACCTAATTATCCTTGTACTTAGAATGCTTAGATGCTTTAGGAACCTCTGCTAATAATTAATATACCATGGATTGTACATGCGATGACTACGTGTATAATGAGACATGTTTAAATCAATGGTGAATGTTTCATGACAAAAGAGGTAGTGTTCTACAAACTTTGAAAAAATAATGTCCAAAAAGACAAATGGTTCAAAATTGATCTAACTTGGTCAAAGGGATGGAGTTGTATATCCAAAATAGTTTATGACAAAACTTGGTATAAAATAATGTAACTTCAAATGTCTAACATTAAATGTCACACAAAAAAGTTTAAGTAGGTGAAATAAAATCATAATGCCAAACTCTAGGTTCAAAGTGTTCCATATAGGTCTAATCTAGGAAAAATAAAGGTCGTTAGGTGTTTTGGCCATTTGTGGTGTTAAAATCTAGGCTCAAACAAGACATGTGCTAGGACTTTTGGCCAAAATCAGTGTCAAAAGATAAACTTATAACAAAGGGGTATTTAATATAATAAACTTGAAATACTTTGGTATAAACTAGGCATCTAAATTTAGACATGAACTTGGTCAAATTTTTATAAGGCATGGAACAAAAAAGCACTTCGAGATAGACTATTTTCTCCTTAATAAAGGCATACATAATAGTTTTTAAATTTGGTTAAAGAATTACACAACCCAAAAGATAAAGATCAATGTCTAAGCCCAAATTAGACAAGGCATAAATATAAATCAATCAATGTTTAGGTTCAAACTTTGCAAAGTTAATTAGAAACTCAACTTAGGAAAACTAGGATTCTTGAACAAACAAGCTAGACAAGATTGAATGACATAATAGTACTAGATAAAGATCAAAAGACACATGGATTTCGTTTTAAATTGGAAATTTTGACACAAAATTAAAAAAAAACTTATGAAATGATTAAGAATAATACTAAAATTATTACTCTCTAAAGATATGACTGATGGTTTGTTACAAGACTTAAGGCACAAAAAATTGAAAATGATTTGGGTAGCATAACATTACCTATTTCAATCAAGTGACACTCATAATGTTTTTGACATAAAGTTTAAGGAAAAAATCATGGTGTCAAATGGATGGAATAACGCCTCTTCAGATAATGGAGTGATGTAGACACAAGACTCATTTTGATGTGGTATAAACAAACAAATGGTTTTAGATTTAAAATACCAAGTAAGAAAAGGAAAAAGACCAAATAAAACTAAGTATAATGTCTTAAGCCTTAAAATAACAATGTTGTATCATGTTATTAGAATATAGCTATATACATGATCTTTGGAAGATTATAAGTGTTAATCCAAAAATTAAAGCACATGAAGTAGTAGGGTTTTAACACCCCCCTTCTCCCAAGAGATTGTACGGTGACATGAACCTTCAAGCCACTTGACCTGCATCAACAATACGTCCATGTCAAGTGAGGTTTTTCTAAAACTTAAATGTTTAACTATTCATATGGTCCTAAGTGTGATTAACACTAGATATGCATCAAGTCAATTGAGTTCATACTATTTAACTTACTATGCAAGGGTCTATTCCTTTGCATAGCAATTTCATTTGTGTACTATTTAGTAGAATCTCCTAGTTAACCAGACTTGACTCAAGTTTTCATTATGAAAGGAGAGGTTAGTCACCTAAAACTTTGACTCTTATAGTATTCATACACTAATTTATATACCCCACAATGGATCGTGATTTAAATAATGTTGAGAGATGAAACTTTAGGTCAAAGCTTCCCTAAAAAACTCATGAAGAAGATATGAAATCCCCTCATAAGCCAAGTTACATAAAATAAAACTAAGTGGAAAGACTTTAGAGGTTTTTTTAAGATCACCCAAACCATATAAGTTCTAGGGAGAGCCTAAACAACATTATTTCCACACCTTGGACTAGGCATAAATTACAAGTGAAAAGGTGGTTTTGGTCACCCAAATTCTCTATAGGGGATGGGGGAGAGCATACATGCACTCTTCATTTATCATAAACAAATAAATAAGTATAAAACAAACACTTTTAATAATTTAAAATCTAAGTGTTAATTTTATGCACCAAATGAAATGTTTTTAGTCCCTTGGCTTAAATTGGAAAAATATTGTAAGAAATTTCATAAAAGAACTTAACATAAATCACCTAGGTTCCTTTTAAGAACTTAAAACTAAATTTTCAAGACTTAACCATTCTTTTTAAGCACTAAAATAAAGTGTTCAAGTGTTTAAACTTGAAAATTTATGTTCTAATCCTGCCTTGGTCCTACAAATGTTAGAGAGTTTCCTTATACTTTTAAGCATATTTATGGTTGAGTAAAAAAGTTTTGAAAAGATATCTCTCAGGTTTTTCTATATTTTTTACATAGAGACCAATATCAATCACCTGTGACCGATGCCAATTATAAGGTGATCAATGTCAATTGGTAACTAACTAATGTTGATTGATAAAGACCAATATCAACTACCTATGAACCTGAAGGTGAAACCAAAATGATGTGAAAAATGTTTGTTATCTCAAAATATGATAAAAACTCCATAAAACTTGTAATAAATCTATTAAATAGAGAGTTTACAAATCAATAAAATCAAGAAATATAAAATATAAGCTTTAAGAAGATTTAAAATACCTATTTTTAAGTTGTCCTACCCTACACCCTAACAATTGATGGTTATCTGAAACTGATGTTGGTTAGGCATAACTGATGATAGTTATGCTTGACCGATGTTAGTCTCTATGTAAATCCAAGTGAACACAAAAAATAGAATATGGAAAAAATAAATTTAAAATTATAATTTTTAAAAAATTCAAGAATTCATTTGAAAATTTTAGAGTGTATCTTGGTATCCTTGGTAGGTGGGATGTGTTTAGGTCCCATCGAAAGGTGTCATTTACGATCATAAGAATTTGAAAATAGAGAGGACGCTAGATCAAGTGTTAGTTCATAAAATAATGAAATCAACACACTAACATGTTATCGTATCTAAGCTTAAATTATAAGGGGATCTTAATGAATAAAATAAATAAAAACACAACTAAAATTTAAAATGATAACAATCTATTACCTTCCTTAAGTGCTACAAATGATTCATTATGTGGTTTGCTCGATTTGTGCTTAAAGAGTCTTTGACAATGGGGTATTCTTTTCTCCTCTCCTTGGCACCATTGGATTATGGCTTGATATGGCTTATGCTTGATTGATAGGGCTTGGTTCAATATTTTGGGATCATAACACTATGAATATAAATCATGTTACAAAACTTGTATTATAACTCTAATGTTTCCAAGCTCTCCTTTTAATAGGCAATGGATTATATTTATAGGCTTAGGAACTAACCACAACTCAAGGTGAGTTAAAGTGTAGTTTGAACATGGGATGGATTCAAACCTAACCTAAGTAAGTCAATATAACCCTAGTGGAGTTAAAAAGTGTCAAGAATTAATGATTTACAATGAATAGGCATGGTTGAGATATTTTCAAAGGCTTGACAACTCACAAAAGGTAATCATGAAAAGTTAAGATATTTGCAATTTTGATTTTTTTTAGTAATTCATTAATTACACATGGATAATTCAACTAGGCATTTAATTTGGTTTATCTTTTTCATTAATTTTGATTAGGATTTTTAGCATTTTTAAGATTTAATTTTATATTTGCAAGTGCCTCAATTAATAGGTTTATAGGCCAAATTTCATGTTGTAATGCTACAAGATGATTAGAGATGAATCCATGAGAGGTTTTTATTTCATATGGTAAGATAACCCAATTAGATATGCTTTAACATGATTCTAAGTTTTGATGAATGATGTACAAGCAAATTTGAGATATTTAGTGATTTCTAGATTTAATTTGTAATGATTGGTAGGAATCGATCTAAAGTCCAATCAAAATCCATTGATGGCCAGTTTTAGATGTCTATAATTTTTATAAAAAAGAAATAAATAATTTATAATTTAAACACATATACATTTCACAAACATGACAAAAACCAGGCTAAGATACTTGGATAACTCATCATATTTTTATGTCACTTGCTTGTTCATTTCATTAACTACAACCTAATATTTTAAGGTACTAACCATGGAAGATCCTATCATTTCCATGGTCCACTAAGCATGATTTTAGGGATGTGTTGAAATTATCTTATCAGTGTTAACCACTAATTGATGTACCATGAATTATATGATAAAAAAAGATTTCTTGGGCTTAAAGTTTGAGCAAGATTATATATTAGAGTCATCTATATAATTTTTAGTATGTTGAGGCCCAAAACCATGGAAGATGTTGATTTAACAGATGCACACAAATAGGTCTAGTCCTAATGTGCACAACACAACCATACAATTTTAGTGTGTTGACGTAAAACATAAATAAATTTTAATCCATGTTTTCTAAGACTTGAGTATTGGAGGATGAAATCCTAAAAATAACACCACTTAGCCAAGAATTACATCTCTAACTCAATTTATATATCAAACTAGTACATGGGGTTGGCCTATCACATGATAGTGAAATCCATGGTCGATAGAGTACCTAATAAAAAAAAAGAATTACACTTGTCTCTAATTCTTAGGTATCACCACCAATGTGATGCCAAGAGAAAATCATATTAAAAATTGGGTCTTGGATAAAAAAGTTTATAAATATATATTTTTTATTTTCTAAGTATCCTTATCAATGTAACGTCATAAAAAAGAGCATCTATAATAAGAGACACAAACAAATGCTTGGAAAGTAAAGTTAATTTTTTCCAAAAATTAAAATGCGATCTAAGTTATTATTGAAAATAAGAATGTCACAATGGAAAATGTTAGATTTTTTTTAAAAAAAAAAAATTTTATCTTAAAAATAGAATATGAAGCAAGAAAACTTAATTTTAATTTATTTGGCTAGCTTTCATTAGTTTATCTTGGACTAATGACTTGCAAGAAAATTATTAGAAGTATTTGTATGGATAAAAGATCAAGGAAACCTATAAAAATTAGATTATAAAATGATAAAAGATGAAAAATGATAAATAAAATTAAATTTATAGAATGATCTCATTGTTGCATAGTAAGACAACAATAAATTTGTTAAAAACAAAAATCATAAAATTAAAAAACACACTTACAAAAAGATTTTGATATCTAGAGAAATTTTGATGTTTACCATGATGATTTTGTTAATGTTTAAAAGGATTTCACTAATGTTTAGGATGATTTAGATAATGTTTAGGATGATTTTTTTTTATGTTCATTATGATTTCACTGATATTTGAAACAATTTCATTAGTATTTAGTTCAGTTTTGTTGATGTTTAGGACTATTTTATTGTTTTGCAAGGATTTAAATAGAAAATAAAAACTAAAATAGAGAGTATAATTGAAGAAAAAAGGAGTTAGTTAAATAAACCACACAAATAAACTATTATAAGACTAAAAAATTACAAAAATATGAATAAAAATTATACATGAATGAATTCATTGTTTGCTAAAATGAAATGACTACTATGAGAATGAATTCAATATTTTGCATGATAATGAACAATAAGCTCAAAAAATCAAACAATATAATTGAAATTGAAAAAACACACTTCCAAAACTAAGATTAACTACGTGTATAATAAAATCAATTAAAAATAACTAAACTATGCTCCTAAATACACCTATGATGTCTATGATTTTCAAGATGAGGGAGGTTCCTATTAGGTGTGCCAAAATGTGAGCATTAGATTTAGAGTGAAAGATAGTTAAAAAATCAAAGACTTAAATTTAATCTAAATTAAAACCTAAAATTCAAGATAGAGCACCAAATTAAAGAAAATAATAAATAAAAAATACTTACAATCATGAAGTATTCGCCACCTTCTCTATTGTGATCAAATATAGATTTGATATTGAATGATAAATATGGGTGATCAAATACTTTCTAAGTCAAAGATAATTGGGGTGATTTGGATGGCTTTGATCCACTTTGATTCACAATGAAAAAATGATATCACTTTGTTAACTTAAAGGTGGATGATTGACAGTGATGGATTTCACATTAATTTATAGGCTTATGAGAGATAAGATGAATGGTCAAGGATTATTTGAATTTTTTAAATTATCTAAATATTTAATGACTAGATTTGAGTCCTCATCTATCAGGATAATGACTAATTCTATGTGTCGATAAAAAAAGAGTTGGTTGACTGAATTATTAAGAATGGGTTAAGTTATTTAATTGAGTCATTCAAGAGGTTAAAATGTTTTAAGATGACTCATAAGGTGGTTGAATAAGTTGGGAGATTGATTAGATGAGTCAACACATAGTTAAAATAAATGTGGAGGATGTTTGGGTGAAGTGTACAATCTACATTTTTAATTAGTATTTGAGGAAAATGATGTTCATGATTATGATTAATTAATTAAGAATTCATCAATTATTTTGAATTTTTGAGAGAAATGATGTTAATTTGAATTCAAACTAGGGATGGTGGATTAGTGTGTTATAGGTACAAACCATTGAGAGGGGGGGTGAATTAGTGGTGGAAAACAATCCAATTCAATTTCCAAACTCTTCAAACACTTAAGCATTTAATACAACTATTCACAAAACATTCAAGATGTTTATAACAATGAGCAAATAGATAATGCAAGATTACACAGACAACACAAGATATATATATGAAACCCTCTTGATGAATAAAAACCACTCTCAATCTTACAAACACATGGACTCCTTATCCTATAAGAAGTATGTAAACATGAGACTTTAATGAAACATTTATTCCACAAGGAGCACCTTCCGATAAGATGGTCAAGTCATTCTCACTAGAATTTAGTAAAACACCTATTCTATAAGGAGCACCTACCCTTAGGATGGTCAAGTCCTAACCAGACTTTAGTGAAACTCCTATTCCATAAGGACCACCTACCCCTAAGATGGTCAAGTCCTTTTGACTTAGATGTTGAACACCCTCTCAACACCTATGATATGAATATTTACACATTTGAATTAATGTTTTCAACACCTAATGATGAACCTCTAATTTTATAACCCTTACAAAACACCCTCTCTATCTCATACAAACCTCTCACATAGGCATGCCACAATCACTTTTCCTCTTCACTCAAACTACCATCGTATACACACTTAGACTTACAAATCCTTCTTCTATTCACTTCTCTCCCTAATATTAAAACATCTAAGAGCACTATCTTTGACATAAAAAATATAACCTATAGATTATACATATAGTTATCAACCTACTCTCCTTTACAACACATCCACTGGGCACACACCTTTTATTCTTTCCTTCGTTCTTCAACTGTTACACACACCTCTTATTTCATGTCTAAAGATCTCCACCTTTGATTTCACATTTTCTAGAGACATCAGATTATTATCTTTTAGGTCAGCCATAATACTTGTATTAGCACTAAAGACATCTAACACATCTCAATACCATCCACACAGGTCAGTCATAGAAACTATGGGTCACACTTAAGTAGCTACGCCTTTCACTTATGCCTTACTAGCCCTTATAATTCTCATGGAGACCTATTCAACCATTTATAACTTCATTGAGTAGTTTAGAAACATAGGACCAATTAAAAATGATTAGGTCTAATCTAAATTGCCTCTTAGAAATCTTCAAGTGATTACAATCATCATTACACACCTTTGCATATAATCAATCTACTCAAACATTAGCCGTGTATACAAGAACACCATAAATGAACAAATAGTCAAATTCTTAGCATTTTTTCATACTGAATATAGATTGATAAAACCTCTAAAATATATATAGATGATCCTCATGAAGTTTAAAACACTCTAATATCTCAATCCCCATGAAACATTCAAATATCAGTAGAACAACTCAAATATCCTTCTCAAGTCACTTATAGAACATGATCAAACACATAGTCAACATTGGAGATTAATATATTTGATTATACATACATTCATACCTTTTAAATAGATTCACTATATGCATCTTGAAGTCCTATACAACTTCTATTTTTACTGCATCAAGAAATTTGTCTTGGATCAAAAGTTATAGCTCAAAAACTAAGCACTAATTTTTCATTGTTAATTTAAATATTCAAATTCTAACAGTCACTATTAAACATCCTACACTTTTTCAACATCTCATTTCATCTCATATATTAAAAAAATATGCATCATTTATCTACCTTGAAAGTATATTGATCTTTAACTATGCTAAACAGCTATCAGTTTGACCTCATGTTGAGCTCCCTAGCAATTTTGATCAAATATGATCCATTGATCTTAAAAGTAGCTCAGTATTTACCTTTGTTTACTTTTAAACTTTGAGCACTTGTCATCATCTCATTATTTTTTTACAATTTGAAACAAACATGCTTCATGTATCTCTTTAAGAGTAGCCTAGATTTTAACTAGCTTAAACATTAGACACTTTGACCTCTTTGACTCAATATGCATCATAGTTTTGCATTTGTATGAACACCCTCTCATCATTATATCTTTATCTAGTCTTGATATTTACCTTTAAAAAATTTAGATAAATATGGGAACCTTTACAATCTTCTTAGAAGGTGAACTTTTAACCTTAATAAAGTTTTCTATGCTCAATCACATTTCTTAAAATTTAAACCATATTATCTTATTTCATTAGAGAATCCATCCATATATCAAGCTGCTCCTATAACCTTCATGCACGTGAAATATAAAATCATAAAATTGCTTACTTGGATCTACTTGAACTTAGACATTAAGCTCAGATTATTCATGATGTAGATTTGTGATGTGATTAAATGTGCATTGTTATATCTCCCTTTATAAAATTGGTTAATTATGGGAACTTAGTGAACTTCTGTTTAAGAACCCAACTTTGCACTTTAATAAATTTTTCTCCACTTAATCGTATGACATAAAATTTGGACCATAATAACTTGAGACTAATATGATCACACTCATATGACCAACTCTCCCTAACTCATCCATACATGGAAATGGTGATGTTAGCAAACTACCTACTCATATTTTTATATCATATAACTAACTATGCCAAGATGAATATAATGAAGAACTAGATGAATATCAGGAAACATGCTCTAAACCAACTTGAGAACTCACCTTGAAACACTCATGCCTTGCTCTTTTGTAAAAACTAAGAAAAAACATCAAATCTTCACACTAGACCTGACTAGAATCCTTGTAGCCCTACTTGGGACTTATTGACCCCAAAAATATTATTAGACCTATTTTAAAGACCTGAAACTTCATATATAGATGACTCTCATATTCCCACTTAATCACACCAATTTTCATCACCTATATCCTCCTATGAAACATACTTTCTTCGCAAATCTACTAGTCAATTAAGCCTCTATTTTGACAAAAATATGAATAGTTTTTAAAAAATAAACTTTAAAATATCTATGAAGCTTGATTTGATAACCCATTTTGCCCATTCAACATATTAATAATCCTAAAATCTCAAGTCATAATGCAAACCACTTTTGTAGCATAGCCCAAAACTCTAGAATCTCAAAACAAATAAGATAAACAAATCTCCTTCTGGTTAATTCCCACCTCTGAAACTTGTTTCACACCTAAAGAAAACCATCAAACACTTTTATACAAAAATTTGAGCCTTCACACCTTTTATAACCTTAACTTCCTATATCATGGCTTTGATCTACAATAAGAAAGATAAACCCAAGATCACACAAAAACCTCCAAACGGCACAAATAGGATCATCAAGACACAAAACCACCTAAAACACATAAAAAATAAGTGAACAAAACTTTTTGAGCACCAAAATATTCTTGACATTCCATTAATCTCATTATGCCACCTAAAAACACCCATTTTGATCCTACAAACACTGCATACACATCAAAAATACTTTATGACATCACTCTCACCTCATCAAATCACTTCTCCCATTTTGACACACCAAATCCAATTAAAAAAACTTATCTCTTGCCTTATAGGACCTTATAAATAACACCACAACAACACTTATTTATCCACTGAAAGGAGTCTCTTAAGAAGTAAAGATATAGACCTCCTCTACACCATAATGCTCTATAACAAAGTGAAGCTAGGAGTAGCCCACATCACTTTAGTAACCACTAGAATCCTTTTATAGCTATAAGACTTCTTTTTCTTATTCTTATTAGTCTAAAATTTTACAACTTATTCCTTTTCTACATCACTCATTTTCTCTTCTATGATAGGATATACAACATTTGGAGCAACTATGGAATCTTGACATACCTTGATCATTGAAGTATATTTTTTGCATTGTATAACATCACCTTTAGACCTTGAAAACATAGGAACCAAGATTAAAAATTACTCACACACAACATGTTGCTCATTAGCATCCAGACACACCTCCAAACTAGCCTCAACTAGAACCTTGGTCTTCTCCTTGAACTTGGTCTCTTCATTCACAACATGAGAAAAAAATGAAAGCTCTTGGCACTCTCCAACTTGTGTATCATTCTCCACCATAGTAAATAGATTACTTGGACATATAGACTCATCATGAATCACACCTACCACCTTTAGTTTCCAACTCTAAGAGCTTGATTAAAACTATTTTGTCTTCTAAGCCTTTGCTTGCAAAATCTAATAATGCGACCTCTCTATTGATAGTTGAAGCACACTATACCTTTTGTAAGAAGCTTATCCTACCTTTGTTGATTAGAAAAAAATATTGTAATATGTCCATTCTTATGAAAATTGAAATAAATTACTCCTTTTGAAGAAGAATCACCTTTTTATTGATGACCCCCATTATAGTTTCATGTAAACTCATTTCTAACAGGTCTCTTACATTCTCTATCTCTATCCCCAAACTGATTACATGTGTAATAATAACCATTGAAACTTGCATACCTTATGGCATTTGGTTTTCTGATCTAATTTGTCTTCATTATGCCATCATATTCATTCTTTGACTGATTTTTTACCTTCAAGGTCTGATTTACATTAGTCTTCATCTTATCTTGAGTTGCATTTTATGGTTCTTTATATCCAAAACTAGTTCTATCACTTGCATGCTTTTGATCACTCAAAATATTGTCTAGATCATTTGAGCTCTTTTTAAATATTACAAATGACTTCATCTTACTAGATGTCTTCTTTAACTTAGCTTTTAATGACTTATTTTCAATTAAATACCTTGAACATTCATCTTCTTTAGCTTTCAGGCTTATAGATAATATTTTCAATTAACAACTAAGATGTTTGACTATATCTACATGGTCCTTGGTGTCTTAATTCATTCTTGCCTCAAACACACTAAATTACTCTTTATAGTCCTTGATTTGAGATTTCATATTTTTGTTAATCTTATTCTCAATCTTTAATTTTTCAAGAGATTCATCAATTCAGTCTCACAGTCCACCTCATCTTAATCATCATCTAAATCACTCCAAGTATACTCATTTTGATATGAGCAACTTCTTTCCTCATCCATGAAGAGGGATTTATCTTCAATAGGACCATCATATTCAAGATCATACTTTGAGTCACTATCTTGACTCTCATATGATGAGCTATAATTTTTATTGATGTAGAGACTCTTCTTGTTCTTGAAGGACTTCTTCTTATTGTCATATATTTTAAATCTTTTTTTCCTTTTATCAAAATTGTATGTCTTCTTATCTTCATATTGGCCATTACCATGCTCTTCATCATCATTATCTTATGCTTATTAGGGAACTTATTAACAAAAAGTCCTACCTCTCCATAATTGAATCATTTGAAGGGTAGTTTACCCTTATACTTCCCTGACTTTGTTTTCAACTTCCTAGTAAACAAAGCAATTAGTTCATCTTCTCAATATCAAATATGTCATCCTCTTTCAGTTTCTTATGTTGGAGCTTCTTATTTGGATTCATTTATATCTTGAATATTACTTCCTTTTTTGGTCTTATATCATCATTTACACTCATTTCATAGGTAGTAATGATGCCATGCAATTCATCCATGTTCAATTGAGTAAGATCATGAATTTCTTCTACAATAAGTACTTTTGAATCAAACTTGAGAGAGAGAGAAATTAATAACTTTTAAACTATAGTAGACTATTCAAGCTTCTCTCTAAGACCTCTAATGATGTTCACAATCTCATCAACTCTCTATAGAAAAGATGCCATAGAATCTTCTTCTTTCATCTTAAAACTCTCAAATTATCTTCAAGGAGTCTACAACTTTTCCAACTTAACCTTTGAATATAATTCATAAATAGTATTCAATTTATCTCACATTTCCTTGGAAGATATGGAATGGATTACCTTAGTGTATTTAATGTTTGAAAGACCACAAGTGATATCATACATTACCTTATAATTATTCTAAAACTAATTCTTATCTGTAGTACTAGATGGAGGAATAATAGGTGTAGAATAACCATCCACAACAAATTTCCAAGTGTCAAGCCCTATGAACATGATGTAGGTCCTCATCCTTGCACTCTAAGAAGAATAATTAGATCCATTGAACATCAATAATGTCTTATGGAAAAAACTCCTTTTATTTGATGGCTACCCATATGGTACCTTGGATCTTCTTTAAGTTGTCAATCATTTACAAATGAATATGCTTTGATAGAAATTGTTGGAGGTAAAAACAACTAAATAGGGGGTGAATCAATGGTGGAAAATAATCTAATTCAATTTACAAACCCTTCAAATACTTAAGCATTCAATACAAATATTCATGAAGAATTTAAGATGTTTATATCAATGAATAAATAGATAATGCAAGATTACACAAACAACACAAGATCTATGTGGGAAACCCTATTAGGGAATAAAACCCACTCTTAAGCCTACAAAAACATAGACTACTTGTATTATAATAGGTATGAAATCATGAGACTTTAGTGAAACACATGTTCCATAAGGAGCACCTACTCTTAGGATAGTCAGGTCTTTCTTAGTAGACTTTAGTGAAACACCTATTTCACAAGGAGAACCTACCCCTAGGATGGTCAAGTCCTTATAATCTAGATGTTGAGCACCCTCCCAACACCTATAATATGAACATTTCTACCTTTAAACTGATGTATTTAACACTTGATGATGGACCTTTAATTTTTTAAACAATAAAAAACACCCTCTATATCTCATATAATCCTCTCATATATGCATGCCACAATCTCTCTTCCTCTTCACTCAAACTAACCTCATATACACATTTAGACTTGTAAATCCTTCTTCTATTTACTTCTCTCCTTAATATTCAAACCTACAAGATCATTATCTGTGACATCAAAAATATAACCTATAGGTCATACACAAAATCATCAACCTACTCTGCTCTACAACCCATCCTCTGGGCACACACCCTTTCTTCTTTCCTTTGATCTTCAACTATTACACACACCTCTTCTTTCAATTCTAAAAATCACCACATTTATTTTCACTTTTTATAGATCCATCATGATTTTATCTTCTAGGTTAGCTATAATACTTGTATTATCACTTAAGACATCTAACATATCTCAACACCATCCATACATGTTGGCCATAACAACTTTGGGTCACACTTAAGCATCTACACCTTTTAATTAGTCCTTAGTAGCCCTTATAGGTCTTATGGAGACCTATTCACCCATTTAAAAATTCATCAAGAAATTTATAAAAATAAGACCACTTATAAATGCATAGGTCCACTCCACATTACCTCTTAACATCTTCAAATGATTATAGTCATCATTACACACCTCTGCACGTGCTCAATCTACTCAAACATCAGCCTTGTACATAAGAACACCATGAATGAACAAAAAATCAACTTCTAAGATTTGTTCATATTGAATATAGATTGTTGAAACCTCTAAAATCCATATAGATGATCCTCATGGAGTCTACAATACTCTCTAATAGTTAATTCCCCTTGAAACATCTAAATACCATCCAAACAACTCAAATATCCTTCTCAAGTCACTTGTAGAACATGGACAAGCATATAGTCAACTTTAGAGCCTAATATCTTTGACTTTACAAATATTAAAATATTTTAACTATATTCAATAGATGTGTCTTGAAGTCCTCTATAAATTTTATTTTTACTACATCAAGAAACTCATCTTGGATCAAAATTTACAACTCAAAACTAAGTACGAGTTTTCTTTCATTAATTTGAATATTCAAATTCTAACAATCACTATTAAACATAGAACACTTTGTCAACATCTTATTACCTCTCATAGATTAAATGAATACACATCATTGATTTCTATTGAAAGTAGCTTGATCATTAACTATGCTAAAGTTCTATTAGTTTGACCTCATATTATGCTCCCTGATAATTTTGACCAAATACGCATCATCGATCTCCCCAAAAGTATCTCAGTCTTTACATTTAATTACTATTAAACATCAAGCACTTATCATATCACTACTTCTTTATAATTTGGAACAAATGCAATCCATTTATATCTTCAAGAGTATCTTAGAATTTAACCAACTTTTACATGAGACACTTGGACCTCTTTAACTCAATATGCATCATAAATCTACATCTGTATGAATAGTTGTTCATCGTTAGATCCTTATCTGATCCTAATCTTTACCTTTTAAAAATTTGGCTAAGTATGGGAACCTTTTAAATCTACCTAGAAGGCCAAATTTGAAGATTAATAACTTTTTTTGTTCTCAATAACATGTCCTAAAATCTAAACCATATGATCTTCTTTCATAGGGGAATCCATCTATATATCAAGGTGATCCTAAAACCTTCACGTGTGTGAAATATAACTCCATAAAATTTATTTCTTATATATAATTAAAATTAGACATTAATCTTAGATTAATTTCATGCCATATATTTGTGATGTGATTAAATGTGCACCATTAGATCTCTCTTTGTAAAATTGGCTAAGTATGGGAACTTAGTGAACTTCTATTTGAGAAGCCAACTTTACACCTTAATAACTTTTGCTCCACTCAACCACATGACCTAAAACTTGGACCATAGAAACTTGGGACTAATTTGATCACACCCATATGACCAACTCCCCTTGACTCATCCATACATGGCAATGGTGGCATTAGTAAACTTCCTACTTAGATTTATCTGTCATAGAACCAACTATGCCAAGATGAACATAATGAAGAACCAAATGAATAACATGAAATTACACAAGCTCTCCAATCATATTTTAACTCTTATAAAAATCTTAACACATGTTTAATACTTTAGACCCATTGCTAATCATGCCAAAACTGAAGATCAACCAAGCCTACTTCAAGCATACTAGGAAAATCATATTGTACACTTTGTCATTGACACTTAGACGATCAAGAAACTTCATCCACTCACTTGGAAACCTCCATGACATCACTAAAAACTCTCCAACATAGTGTTCCAAAGTTATTTTTCACACTAAATAGTGAAATTTAAGTGTCTACACTACCTATGTAGTTGGTTCTTCAAAAAATTTATCCAACATTAATAAATGAATGATCAAGTATATATGAGAGCCTTAAAATCATTTAAGTCCCTTTACTAGCTTACCATTTTTACCTCAATTTTTGTTTGCATTGATTATTTAATAATTATTTTCTCTACACATGTTAAATTACGTATTACTTTATAGTCTTACTATTATTGCATGTTTTATCTTTCATTCTATTATGGGTAGTCAAAATAGATTCTTTTCCATGTATGCTATAATTTTTTATTATGATCAAGTTGAATAGATAAATAGAAATGAGTAAAAAAAATGGAAGATGATTATATGGATGGTTTTTATCCTCATAACATGGATACATATAAACCATTTAAATTTGAAATATCTCATTTTAATTTTACCCTAGAGGAGGAGGTAGTGAATTTTGATTCATTCAGAGATTCCTATTTAGAGAATCCTATAGACCCTCTTTTAAGTCCTTATATGGACTCTCCCATAGGCACACTTATTAATTCCTCAGTTAAATCTCTATATTCCTCTTTGGATAAACCTGTAGACATTATTTTTGAGTTCTCTTTAGATTCTTCCCCAGTCACACTTATAGTATCCTATATAATTACTCGTTTAGTCTCCACCTTAGATGTACACTTGGTCTTGACTAATGATCTTCCATAATATTCTTAAATATACTATATTTAATAGCCCAAGGTGGCTTCTAAATTTTATTATTTACTATCTCTCAGATTACCACCTATTCTGAAACATGAATAATTTTACCCTTTCACACCTAACTTCTATATTAATTTTGCTAATGCACTTCATTGCATTCAATATTATAAATGTAGTTTCCATAATTTATGCCTTAAATATGATGATGTTCTTACATATTACTCTTTAATATCTCCTTTAGATTCTTCCTTTGACACATCTCTAGTTTCTTCTTTGGTGCATCCCTTAGACACCTTTTTGGGTCCCTTTTTTTGAGTACCCCTTGATCAAGCCTATATAATTCTCTTTATATTATCCATTATAGTATTCTTTAGTAACACCTTTAGATTAATTTTAGTGCATCCTTTAGACATCCTTTTTATTATTCATTTTTATTGTTGTTTAGTTACACATATAATTGCCTCTATATCCTCCCCTTTAAATGAACACTTGGATTTCACTCACACTGTTTCCTCACCATATTCCTTATAAAGTACCTTACCAAGAAATAAACCTCATTATTCTTATTATTTATCTTCTCTTAGTTTGTCACTTACTCCCAAAGATGGTATTTTTTAAGAACAACCTCCTCTCCATTCTTTCCTTAAGGTTCACTCTAACCCTATTAGTATTGAGGACATATCTCTTTCATTATAACCCATATCTAGTGAGCCTACATGTCATATATCTCCTCTTCCCATCTTGTAACCTACAATGGAAATAAATAATATTCCTATTTATATTCCTTGTGACCATCACAACTATAGTGATTATGATGAAGAATGGTGTGATGATGATTATGTATATAATGATGCTGAGCACATTCCTTCTCTACATAATTATCTGTTATCTTCTTATAGTGATGATAACTTACATAAATATTTTGATGATATTTCTCATTCCCCCATACAAAGTAAAATATATAAATAAGAGGTGATTCTAGCACTCATAATGTTACATCTCCTATACATAATAACACTATATTAAAAATCAATGAATTTTCCCAATGAACCATCTCTAAGGAAGAATATTTTCCTAAGCATACCTCTCCTATTCATACTAATATAACCATGTCCAATATTAAAAACATAATTAAGCACTTAACAGAATCTCTTAAAAATATTATAATGCCTTCCTAAGGGGTCATTTATTTAATGCATGCTATAACTATTTTGCAAGCATATGTACACCATTTATCTTTAAAAATTAGAGTATATCATGCTTAGTTTGACTCGAAATCCATTTTTGGTAATTTTATTATGTATAATATATTATATTCACTTTTTCTCTTAATTTCTACTCATTTCTTAATTTGAAAGCAAGTAAAAAACTAGTAAAATGGGTGTGTAAAGGAATACCTAATAAAAGTGCATATGTGATCTAGATGATGATGGGAACTCCTCTTTGACTAGGAAAGAATAACCTATAGATAATAATAACACTAAAAAATGAGTTGTTAGTAAAATAGTTGAGTGGATTGCCTAGCGTGAGCTAGATCCAAAAAGTGTATGCTTGTTAGGAGGCTGTCAATCCACTGTTGATAAAAATTAAGTTGATATAGATGAAAAGAAAAAATATTTTAATTCAATAAAATAAAATTAAATTCATGCAAGAAGAATAAAGTAAAATGCTTGTTCAAATAAAATGACTAAACATAGTAAAAATGGGTCAATACTCATGCTAAGATAGTTGGGGCCAGGTTCAAAAAATTAGGGAAGGCTCTGTGAATAGGTAGGAACATAGAAAATAGGATTTGATTGGGGTTAAGGGCCTAAAAATAACTTATTTTTTTCTACCATAGTGACTATCAATAGTTGGGTGAACTATTAGCAGTTGGGCTAACGATCAATAGTTAGGTAACCATCAATGGTTGAGGTGATCATCGATGGTTAGGCTAGCCATTAGCAGTTGCCTACGTGTTTTTAGAAATGATCAAAAAAGGAATTGTAGATGGGATAAATGGTCGGGTAAGGACTTGATTATGAGTCTAGTCAAATATGAGAAGCTAGAAAATAGTTTGATC
This sequence comes from Torreya grandis, assembly GCA_037957365.1. Classification (NCBI taxonomy): domain Eukaryota; kingdom Viridiplantae; phylum Streptophyta; class Pinopsida; order Cupressales; family Taxaceae; genus Torreya; species Torreya grandis. The sequence goes on along the minus strand of JARHVA010005613.1, from coordinate 47,812 downwards.
AGGTCAAGAGGGTTAAAATTGAAATAAAACAAAGTAATAAGTTCAAAGTTACCTATAAATTGATAGATTATTAATGGTGAAAGGTTGGAGTAATTTAGCCAAAGTGATAGTACTTTAGCCTTGAGAGAAACTTGGATAGAGGTTTGGATCTCCATTGCTACTTCTTGATTGTTGAAGGAAAGCTGGATACCTATGTGCAAGAAGATTTAATAACTTAAACATGGTCCCTTTTCATCTCCTACTCTTCTCCTTTTATAGGATGAAGTTGTTAATTATGTAAGAAGAAGTTGAAAATTATGAGAATTTATAGTTGGTTGGCATCGCATAAGGTGTACATACTAATTTATGTCATGCTTATCTCACACACAATTAGAAATTATTTTAAATTAGGTTGAAGACCTGAACATTGATGATCAGGCTAACCATTGATAGTTAGGCTGATCGTTAGTGGTGGAATGCCTAGGAAAAAATGGGTGAAGATAGGGGTTCATTAAAGGGGTGTTCAAAGGTTTAAGTTATTAAATGAGCTTAATCAACTAGGTGGTCCAACTAGAATCAAGGTCTAATGGGTCGAGGGGGGTTATAAGGAATTTTGACATCTAAAAATATTGTGTGCCATTTTTAAGTGTCTATATTTTGCTCCTTTTTATTATGTAGCCTTGAATCGACAATCTATAAAACAAAAATGGATTATTGGATTGATCTGAGTATGGGAGGAGGTGTTCTTCCTTATACTAGGATTTGATGGGGCAATATTTAAATTAGGTTAGGGTTTGATAAGTGGTAGATGGTGAGTCACAAAGTGGGTGATAAAAATGGTTGGGCATTTGAAATGTAAACATGTGCATAAAATATGACTAAGTGTGATAGTCAAGATTATGCAAAGACTAATGTTTCTAATGTTGGTAAAAATAAGGTTGGTTTTAGAGGGACGTATGATAGGGGTAACTAATCTATAACACTAGTCATAGCTGATTGGGTCATTCTTATCAAGCCATCTAGATAGGGTTGGTGTTTTTGTAGGTATTCAAGGTAAGAAGTGTTCCCTTAAAAAACATAAATGGTCTGGTCACATATGAGGTGGTGCGAATGTGAAAAACTTCAACATGGCAAGGTTGGTCAGTATGGTCAAAATGGCCAAGAAAATTCATCACAAAACATGCAAATAGTTTAGGTAAAAAATAACTAATGTCAAGGTGGATGTGGTCAAATGGTTGGTTAGAGAAGGGTAATCTCTAAAAGTTCAAGTGGTTGGTTGGGTGAGATGAGGTAATATCTAAATATTAGCACCTATATGGGGTGATAAAATGTTTAAAATTTTAGGGATATTGACCATCGATAGTCATAGGTCCCTAGAGTTGATCGTTGATGGTCACCTTGACCATTGATGATCAGGCAAGAACCCTAAAAAACCAAAAAATAAAAAGTGAAAAGAAAAATTCATTTTCACTTTTGAATTTAATAATGTGTGATCTAGTGTTCTTATTTTTTAACATTTTGAATTTAAGCTTACTTAGGTGGAGTGTTATGAGTGGTAGATTGCATGTGTCAAGGTGATTGAGGGTTGACTAGATAGAGGGTGGATGAGGGCATAATTAAGCAACTTAACGAGGGCTCCAACCATGTCAGTGATTGTAGAATGAGTTAGGGGGAATTTTGAATTGGATAGATAGTTAAATTCATGTTTTTTTAAGTTGTAATTGAGTCATTATAAATGAGTGTGATGTTAATGTGAAATTGGTTTGGGTAGGTTTTAGGGGATGTTTTCTCTAATTTAGTGTCTGTGTGAAATTAGTTAATTTAGTCAGTGAAATTGAGAGTGGAAGGCTGTTTTAGGTTAGTAATGGGTTATAGGATAGGGTTAGGTAGGTTAAATTTTAGGATTGAGGTGATTTTTGTGGTGTTTAGGTGGGAAATGGTAGAGGGTTTCACCACTAGTGGTCACACATAGTGACTATCAATGGTTCAACTTGATCACTGACGATTGAACATCGACAGATTAAGATTTGAAAAAGGACCATCAATGGTTCAATGAATCATCAGTGGTTAAGGGTTAGGGGGATGGTAGATAAAAAGTGGTAGTCAAAGATTGTATTTGGGTGAATGTTTTAATTTTTTGGAAAGTTTTGAAAGTATTTTGAAAGTGGTGAAGTTGTGTAAATTGAGAAATGTTAAATTTTTGAAGTTGGGTAAAAGGGTTTATGAAAGTTTGGAAAGTTTAAAAGTTGGAAACATGTTTAAAGGTTTTAAAGTGTTGTAAAGTGTTTATGTTTTTAAGTTATGTAAAGTGTTGTAAGGTTGTGTTAAGTTATTTAAGAGGTTTTTAAAGGTTTTGTTTAGGTAAAGTGTGTTGAAAGGTTAAAGTGTGTATGGTTGGTAAAGTAGGATGATGGTTTAAGTAATTTAAAAGGTTGGTAAAGGTTGCGAAAGATGTTGAAATGTTATAAGAGCTTTGTCAAGTGGGTTTTAAAGGTCAAATGTAGGCAAGATAAGATGAAAGGAAGGTGGGTAGAGTTGAGCAAATAGAAGCATTTAAGTTCTTGAAAATGATGTTTTAGGGTCAGTGTTGGGTACTTCAAATGAAATTTATGTAGAATAGGACCATTATTGGAATTTTTGTAGATAAAGGTAGAGGTTTATGTTGAGTGTTAAAGGTAAGATGGGAAATGTGAAGGGTTAGAATGAAATAGGTGGAAAAGGGTAGGTGTAGGTTGGTAGTGAGCTTGATTTGGAAAACTAAGTGTTCATGCTAATGTGATTATTGTACATGCACATAACTAGATTCAGATGAGGGATCAAGTCCCTAAGATCTTTATATAGGTCTATGATGGGATGACTGATGATGAGTGGAGACACATGGAGGAGGTTGGCCTAGGGGTCATGAGAAACTAATAGGATCTATCATGGGATGCAACTATGGTTATGGCCCTCATTAAGAGATGAGATCTAATTATAAACACATTTTTTTGTTAATAAGAGAGATGAGCATCCTACTAGAGGATGTGCACATGATTACATGGCTACCCATTCAAGGGGAGCTGATTTATCACAATGAGAATGGGGAGAGGGACTATCACATGGATTTGATATATGGAGTAGATCAGGTCCATGCTAGGTATCATGCAGGTGGTGTTTTCTATGGGTCACTATACCAAAAGTATCCAAGGGATAGATGCTTGATTAAAATGATGATGATGGTTGTATCTTGCTTTCCACTACTAGATTTGAGTAGTGGTTGATTTCCATGCCTGTTACTAGGGGTGTTAGTAGAGATGTTGCTAGGGAGGACTATGTTTGGGTGGGCCCTAGTGATATTGGTTCAAATCTATAGGGAGATTTGTGTATTCAGAGCACATAGGTGATATGGGATCAGTGTTGGGTTTATGCTCCATTTCTAGGCATATGAGCATATTCAAGTGGTGAGACCTTTGGGGCTACCATGGGATGACTATGAACCAATTGACTATAGAGTGGGTTTCATGAGATGAAGAGGGGATTATGAATTAACATGGATTGGTGGTAGTGTAAGGTACATTGATTGGTTTATGGATGCTTTAGAGGGATTGGTGGTGGGTGATGTAGTGTGGATTCCATATGTGGGCTAGCCTAGGTGGGCCTAGTACAATTACTACACTCTATAATTATAGATTTGGAGATGGATATATGGGAGTTAAGATGGTGAGACTAAGCTTATCGCATTCAACTGAGTGCAGAGGTAGTTCATCCTTATGTAGGGGATTCCATTAGATTTCTTGAGATATAGGAGGGAGGACATAGATTTATTGCTCCTAGAGTTGTAGCCATAAGACATTATGTTAGATGATGAGAAGCTACTAATGAAAGTTGTGATAGATGATGTAAGTGTTGCATATGGTTATAAAGCATGGTACTAGGCCTAATATGTAGTAACCAATTTTGGATGGGATGATGGTGGGAGATAACAAATAGATGTGGATACAATTGGGGTAATGAAATAAGATGGACAAGTGATAACAGCATTGGCAATGGCATAGGTCTAGATTATAGGGTTATAGGGATAGGTAGCCACTTTATAAGGTTATATTATCACCTTATAGGGTTTGATGGCCACCTTGATAGGAGAGCAAGACTAGGAAAGGATATCTCTTAGTTTAGTGACCTAAGAGAGAGATTCATTAAGGTAGAGGGTAGAAGTAGTAGTAGCACCAACACCAGCAAGGTCACCTATAAGAGGACCTGATAAGATTCCTATGACATGGTACGTAGCCACCATTGAGGATTTGAGATATTATGAGGAAATAGTATTGGCTTAGTTACCATTGGAGATCTGATATGGAGAGTACAGGGTTAACTTGGTAGGTGGTCCAACTATAGCTGTTCCAAGATAGTGGGCCTCAATAGTGAGTTAGGCAAGGAGATTAGGAGGACCACCACTAAATGGTAGTATAGATGTAGTTGGTGTCTTAGGAGCCTAATACATGAGATTATATGATGTATATGTTTTGATTTTGATATCAGCCTACGTTTCAATGATGTGATATGTATATATGAGAGAGAGAGAGATTTATACATTATTAAATGTATTTCTAGTTGAGGTTTGTATACTTATTGACATGTGTTACTTTTATTATGATGTATATGATGATTAGGTTTTATAATGATTATGGATGTTTATTGATGTTGATTGTTTTTATGGTTGTTACAAATGCTTATTTGATGTTTTGAGATATTTATGGATGATGCTTATAAAATTTATGGTTCATTAGTTTAGGTATGTGGTAATTTTTATGGATGTTCATGATGTATGTTTTGTTATGATGAAATGATAGGTTGTTCATGCTCTATGCTCTATGCTCTATGAGATGATATGCAGACTTGCAGTTTAGGCATGTAATGATGTTTATGGATGATATGTGTTGCTCATTAATAGATGTGATGTTGATGATCATGGATGATTTTATTATGTTATATGATGATTTGATGAGGGAATTTAAACATGATTGTGATGAAATGTTTGATCTTATGATGAATATGGTAATATGTGTATAATTTATGTGATGTTTGGGTTTATACATAGTGGATGATGTGTTTATTCATAGATATGATCGTGGTTATGTGATTTATATTTTTGATTATGGTTAGTGTGATGATGTTTTTTTACATGATGATATGGTTCAGAGAGAGGATTGTTATATGACAATGTGGTTCATAGAAGTGTGGATATGTGATAGATGATTTAGTTATGGTTTGTTAAGATGTGATGTGTTGATGTTTTGAATTATTGTTATGTTTATGGAACGTAGTGACATGACATGGTCGATGATGTTTATTGATATGATGTGGTTTACACTATTTATGTTATGATAAATGATTATTGCTTTGAGGATAATGATGTGGTGATGTGAGTGTTGAAGTTTTATGGTTTTTATGTTTTGTTCATGGATAATATATGGTTAATGGACATGGCTCATAATGTGATGATGTATATGGATTATTTTTTTGATGAGAATGATATTTTTAATGTTTTGATATGATATGTGATATGGGGATATAATGAAAGAACATAAAGTAGGTTTAGATAACCCACTAAATGTGGAAAAGAAAGAAGAATCATGAGACATATGTCCACATAAACCAATGAATAGTGGGTAAGAAAAATACATGATGTGTTCATTGGTAAGGGTCTAAAAAAACCAAAGTTGGATTGAATTAATGGAAATAAGCCTTTTGAATGCTTCACATGAGCATGATTTGATTTAAAAAGAAGGTATCTTGATCACTTTATGTCAAGTAAGCTCATAGTCCCATGATTTAAGAGAAGGTATGAAGGGAAAGTAGGTGATAGGTTTATGGTTGAATGGGAAATGGGTGATATGGTAACCTAATATGGGTTAGTTTTCCCCTTCTGTCAGTGACTAAAGAACCATAAAAAACAAGTCCATGCCTTAATATAATGTGTAGAATGATTGATGTGAGAAGTCCACTAATGCCTATATAAAATTTGATTGTGGATTACTTGCTTTGATTTTGACATAGGGTTGTTTGTTGATTTTATTGTTGTGATAATTTGGTAAAGTTGATCAATGTGGGAAGCTTCAAATGATATTTTTGATAAAATTAACTTAGCCATCCTTTGATGGAGTTGTCTAAAATTAGATTTTTATAACTGTCCTTCAAGGAAGTAATCTATTTTTAACCAATTTAGTTATTGGGTAGTTATCCTTCAAGGGATCGATCTATAATGATAGAGATATAGACCCAAGTGATATTTTAGTATCCTAATTTGATTTTGAATGCTAGGTTTAGACATGGACAAGTCTATTTAGGCTTAGAGGTATACTTTTATGGAGGCAATATTTTTAGCATAAAAGGTTAATGATAGATGAAAGAAAGTGGTTTGAGAGACAAATGATCATGTGAATCCATCTGATTAGAGATGAAAAGTATCCATGAGAACCATGCCATGGGTAGATCCATGGTATCCATTCTTAGTATTAGGTTATAACTGTGATAGATAATCACATGGTCTTATGTTGTAATCAATTTTCCCAAGATGAATAGGGTGAATATGTAAGGAGCATGAAAATATCATAAACTAAGGGATGAGCTTAAGTTAGGCACAAAGGTGAATGTGTGATGGAGGTACACACCACTAAGAGGGGGGTGAATTAGTGGTTTAACAATATTATAATCCAATTCCCAACTCTTTAAGCTACTTAATCAATCATATCAATATCCAAGATAGATGAATCAAAGAACAAGCATGAATGAAACCATAACAAAAATATTATTGTGAGAAACCCTCATGGGGGAGAAAACCCACTCTCAAGTTTGAAAAAAAATTGAATATAGTCCTATATGATGATTACAAACAAGAGGCGTTAGTGAAGCACCTAATTCACAAGGAGCACCAACCCCTAAAGTTGACAGGCACCAACTTACCTGCGATGTTGAGCACCAACACAACACCTATCCAATGAAAAATTCTTGAACTCTAATTTAGTATCAATTTTATTTAGAAACCCTATATGAAAAATCTTATTCAATTTTTTAACTTCACACAAGTCATCAACACCAAGCTATCTCTTCAACACAAGCAAATAATCCCTTCACAAATCTTTCACTTATATTCAAATATGTACTCATAAATCTGATAAAAATAATTAATAGAATAAAAAAATTATGTTGAGTCTAATGAAATATTTCTCTACTCAAAATCATACAAACATTGGTCACCAAGACCCCCAACAACCTTTGCACAAGGTTTTCAAATATCAACACACACACACTTGTCTCACTAATCTCACACCCCTAAAAGGCATAAAACACCTTATATATATATACCATTATCTATTATGGTAAGCCATATCACTTTAAAATATTTTATCAAGAATTATTCATGTCCCCCAAGGTCAGCCATGATTCTCTACACAAGATTTCTATACCATACCATGAACTATCTCACAAACATCTCACAAACAAAGCATAACCCCAATTGTATGAATATATTTGAATAAATAAAGATTATTAAAATATTTAAAATAAATATATAATATATTTAAGATATCCTAAACACTCTCTAATCATTAGGAACACTTGATCTGACCATCTACCCTACAAACAAACTCAATCATTCAAAACAGGTTCCTTTTGTTGGCAAAACCTCATGGTCAACTATGAGTCAACCATTAAATCAACTCCAATTTAATAGGAACAATAATAATATTATGGATAGAGGAAATGCAACCACTAAATCTCCTCCAAGATCTTAGACCCAATCCTATTCACTAATTAGGTCTTCCAATTCCTCTTTTTACTTTGATCACTCTTTCTCACTTATGGCATGATTTATTTTACATCAACTAGTCATATTTAACCTTATATAAATTTAAAATAGAGTGATTAATATTTTAAAAATTTTCATGGGTGTTTGGGAAAAGTCTTGAGCTTTAACAATCAACCATCAGATCATCTAGTATCTTCCTTAGAAACAAGAATACTATCAACAACCCATTTTCTATGGGACTCACACACTGTCAAGATTAAAAAAACACATATTCAAGAACATATAAGAGTCATATACAACATCCAATCATCATATTTTATCAAACAATACATTTTGAGCCCAAACCATCAAGATCTTCTCTATCAAGTCTAAGACTAGGGTTTTTGCACATAAAAACCTACTTAGCTTCTTAATGATTGTTCATAAAGTTATGCACCTTAAACTCTACAAACAATTCTTATGGAACATAGAAAAAATATCCAAAAGGCTTAGATCCCCATGCATTACACATGCCTAAAAACACAAGAAAGTCCTTCTTGGGCTCATTAGACACCTTTCTAGCACCTCTTAATGCCATAAGATCCTTTTTCTAAGTTTTTAATTCAACCTTCGACCTATGAATTGGGTAATTCACTTAACCACTCCTCTATAATATTATCCCATGTAGATATAAGCTTAACCACTCATCACTCTTTGACCTTCATAAAGTCTCACTATGATGACAATAATTCGGATAATAATTTGGGTGAACTCCATTTGATGGTGGAACTTCCGGGAGCCATAACTTTTGTACCTTAGATCCAATTGACTCACCGTTTGAACTGTTGGAAAGCTAATAATGCATCGTGAGATGGCATGGATCTTTACTCAATGAAGTTTGACCCCATAAAACCCAATAGAAGTCCCAAATTTCAATTTTATTAATCTAGTCTAAAAATAGTAAGTTTCTAAAAATAGTAATTTCTCAAATTCTGTAAAATCGTGGAAGTCGAACCAATTCATCTCCCTTGAGATTGGTGACCTTACCATCCTCCCCACACCTTTAAAACATGTATAAATGAGGATGAAACCTGAAATGGAAATTAGACATCTCTTCTCAGAGATAAGCATATGTTTGGGTCTGCAATTTTGATAAATAAAACATCTCTTTTCAGAGATAGCATTATTTGAATTGTGTTATTCTTATTTCTTTGAATTATTTCAGCTATTTTGAGTTTTCGATCAGTGGTATCAGAGTGGTTTGTCTTGAGAGTGTATGATCCCAAGGACGAGGTTAGGCTACAAGAAGCTTGGGTGGGAAACAATAGAGCTTCCAAATTTTCCACCTGTTCACTAAATGACTTCAAATGGTGGACAACACTGAGACATCCGGTCCTTTTAAGGAAATGGTGAATGAAGCCCTCTAATGGCAACAAGCGCAGATGCTACAACAGTTTGCCCAAATTCTTCAAACACTAATGGGAAATTCTGGCTCTACGGCTCCACTTCCTGGCTCCTCAACTAGGGAACGTCCTTTCAGTACCCCAACACCCTTCAAGATCCAGGTAAATTTTGTATTCCTACATTTGAAGGCAAAATACATAGAAAATTGGTTAGATCAATTGTCTTCCTACTTCTCTATAAATAATTTCACTGATGGAGAAAAGATTACTTTTGCTCTTTTAAAATCAACTGCTTAAAAATTGGTGGGAAGTGTAAAAAAAGAGGCTCATAGATGACATTGGCCTTGAGGTGGAACCTACCTGGGATAATTTTGTGAAAGTGGTGAAAGAAGAATACTATCCCATTGGAGCATATGATGATCTCTACATACAATGGCAACAACTTTGCCAAGGTAAGGAACAATTTGTTCAAGATTATACTGATATTTTTCATTCTCTATCTATGAGATTAGGCATCCAAGAAAGTGAGAGACACAAGGTTCTCAAATATCTTGGTGGACTACAATGGTACATATAGGGAGAAATGGAACTCTTCAATTTGGAAACCATTGAGCATACCGCAGTGAAGATTGACCATGGAAGAATGAATATAAAGAATCAGTATTCAAAATGGAAAAGTGACAAAGAAGGCCAAAATTGGAGTGCTGGTGTGATTATCACAAATCCTCACATAAGAATGTCGAGCTATCAAATCACTGCTTTTTGAGTCACAATCCTCTGCTCTATCATACAGCCCTGTAGTCAAGAGGTTGAAGAAGAAATTATAGATGCTGATCTTGAAACCATTGTTGCTTCATCACAGACACATGACAAGATGCTAGATGACAAGGAAAGGTTATTTCACAAGTTATGGGTGAAAGGTAAGCCTCTAACATTCTTGATAGTGGAAGTAAAAGAATTTACTCTCTGCTAATGTCCTAAATCTATCCATGAAGCCTCACCCAAAACCATCCAGGGAGAAACCTACCCACCAATGTCTTCTCTCATTGCAATAGATGAGGTCTTATGTGATGTGGTCAATCTAGATGTTTGTGATGTACTCTTTGGTCAACCATTCATGTACGACATGGTATATATGAATCAAGAACTAGAAGGATCACTCTCACTCTTGGAACATGGCGCTACAGGGTCCTTTCTACATCTGTCTCTCTGAAGTGCCAAGAAATTTGTTCTCCCAGCCATTACTAATGTTATAGCCGTGACTACACAAACAACAACAGAATCAAATAGATATCAAGCTAAAAAAGTTCACAACATTCCATCCACAGACTGATGGTCAGACAGAAATCGTGAACAATCAGGTATGCAACAGGAATCAAATCAAAGTTTGATTGCTTCTCATAATAATTTGGATAACAATTTGGGTGATGGGTCCACCCCATTTGAGAACTTTCCCATAACTTTTGCACCGTCTCCAATTGACTCGTCGTTTGAATTGGAAAGCTTAATGACATCATGAGATGGCATGGAGATTTTCTTGATGAAGTTTGACCCCATAAAACCCAATAGAAGTGTCAAATTTCAATTTTATTAGTCCAGTCTAAAAATAGTAAGTTTCTAAAAATAGTAATTCCTCTTTTGTATTGTTATAAATCATGGAAGTCAAATAAATTCATCTCCCTCGAGATTGGTGACCTTCCACATCCTACCCACACCTTCAAAACATGTATAAATGAAGAGGTAACCTGAAATGGAAATCAGACATCTCTTCTCAGAGATAAGCCTGCAATTTTGATAAATAAAACATCTCTTTTCAAAGATAGCATTATTTGAATTGTGTTATTCTTATTTCTTTGAATTATTTCAACCAAAGCTTTTGAGTTTTGGATCACACCCCACCTAGGCCAATTATACCAATATCCAAGCTATCATATAGAACACTTGTCACATCTTATAAACCATACACCTGACCTCTTAACACCCTATACATGTATATCATGTATATTCCAAGAATACTAAGCTCCTTACCATGTCACATAAGCCATAGTGCTCACAACCCCATAGGCAACCATGAATGATCAAGCCTATAAGCCATAAACTGACCTACATACCTCATGAAGGCCACATGAAGTAAACTATTAAGAATAAAACACATTAATAATAGGTCAAAAAGCATCATGCCAAGCTCCATTCAGCCATACAACATCTACTTAGGACACCCATGCATATCCTTACAAGTATCCCATTACTCTAAGTATATTATACCATCATGTTCCATCACTTTGACTCATTAGACCAATTTATCATCACCAATGCCACCTAACATCAATGAAAAAAATGTACCATCAATATCCCAACAATCTCCCCCTTTGTCATTGATGGCAATACTCCTTTTCTCTCTCCCCCTTTGCTAAAATGACAAAGTGGACTCCCTTCAATACTAAGCACCATAAACAATAAGCAAATGAGTTATAATAAAGCCATGAAAACATGATCAACTATAGGAAGTATTATGAAAATGAACCATTCAGACCTCAAACAAGCACAACTCCCCCTTGGAGGATGCTTTTACTCAAAACTACTCTTGAACCATCAAGATCCTTAGACCTATCACCAATTTACAAGGAAACATAGCTCCCCCTAAGACCTTGATTCACTTTAAAGGATAATAATTAGTCTAAATAACCCATGCACACCTACAAGGACCTCCAAGAACAACTACCATCAACTCAAATGGAAACATGAGTACTAAAGCACCATACAGGCTCACATACCTTTACATTCAAGACACACTACAGACCACCAAGAGTAATTAACGAACACCACCATAGATGAATCATGCTTATAATATACCAAAATAATCATCTAAAACCTAAAAAATCCATTCTTATTTTGATTTTTTTTCAAAAATCTTCATTTTCTTCACTATGCCTACATAGACCCCTTTTATCCCTATCTAGCCACTATAGACCTCATATCTCTTTTCCCTAAACACTTAAAGATATGAAACTTCATATTTTAAGACCAATATTATTCCCCCTTAGGAATGCCAATAATGATATTCAAACTCATCCTCCTTAACATACTTCCTTCTTTAGCCTCTTAACCAGTTACACCTCCTAGTGAGCTAAAACTTGAATAAAATGAAATATACTCACTTCTAGACCACTTTAAAAGATGATTTAGATAACCATTTTTACCATTCAAATAATTTTGAAGCTTCTATCCTCCAATTCCAAAGTTTTACCACTTTTCAAAACATGCCCAAATCACTAGGCCTTCAAAGCAATAGTTGGTCAAAAGTCAACCTCTAGCCAATGCAAACACCTAAAATGGATACCACACTTGGAGATGATAAAAAATCACTTCCATGCCATATTTAAAGTATCCATACCTTTGGTAATCATGACTTCCTTAATTCCACTAAACACATGTTCTTGAGAAGAAAAGCTAGTGACCACTCAAAAATGTTCCACCTAGCATAAAAACATTCATCCACCTATGAAACCACCTGGAACATGTCTTAAACACATTAGCAAACCTTCTTAAGTAAAACATACTTCATGACATATATTCATTTTTCAAGTGTGGTCAAACTCATACTTGGGCACCTTAACATCATCTTCAAACCATATTTCATCCTTTAACATACCAAAACCAACTTTAATCACTTATTTTCAAGCTTCTACCCACCTTAGAACACTATATGAGCTATCTTGGCATCTTCTAGACAGTCATTACTACCAAAAATGGCCAACTCAAACTTTTGACCATAAAACACATATCTAAGCTCATCAATACCTCAAACCACCTAGAAATGACTCATGAGAATCTTCCTCAAAACCTTATACAAACCATTTCTCCCTTCTCCTTCAAATCAACACTCAACCAAGACATCAAAAATTGATCAAAATGACATTTTAGGACCAAAAGACTTGAACATACTTCTTGGACAAATAACTAACCACAATAATTAAAGTAATTTTTTTGATTTATTACTTCACCTCTCCCAATGATTCATTATTCATTCAATCAAGAAGGAATGACCCCTAGATAGGATCTTATATATTCAAATGTAGTTTTAGGTAATGGTTTAGTCATTATGTCTACTAGTTGTTCCTTAGAAGGTACATATTCCAATTTGAAAACTTAATCACTAACCTACTCATTTGGAAAATGATACTTGATAGGGATATATTTAGTCTTAGAATGCATCACTAAAATATTTGAAATGTTTATGACACTTTTATTGTCACAAAAAATAGGACAAGGACCATCTTAACTTACCTTATAATATTCTAAGGTCTACTTCATCTAAATGACTTGAGTACAACAAGAGGTTACAACAATGTATTCAACCTCTGTAATAGACACAGATACTCAAGATTGCTTCTTTCTTAACTATGATACCAAGATTCACCTATGTAGAACACTCCACTACTACTATTCTTATCATCAACACATCCTGCTTAATCAACATCTGTATAGGATTTTATCTTGAATTCGTTATTCCTAGGATACCACAAACCATAGTTCATGGTGCCTTTGAGATACCTTAGGATTATCTTAACTTTCTTTAGGTGAGATTCTTTGGGATCTACTTGATATCTTCCAACTACACTTATTGCTTGCATAACATTAGGTATAGAAGCAATATAATACAATAGACTCCCTACCATAGATATATACAAGGATTGATCAACTTTAGGAGACTCATCATTATTACTCAATTTGTATCTTTTTTCTATAGGAGTAATCATGGGTTTGCTATCTAACATATTGAATTTCTCAAGCATCTCCTTAATGTATTTGGATTGAGAGATAAATATCCCTTTGTCTAGTTTATTTATTTGTAATCTTAGAAGAAAGAAAGTTCTCCCAACATAAACATCTCAAATTTAGTTTTCATTAACTTTGAAAAGTCTTTACTCATTTTATCATTTACTGATCTAAAGATTATGTCATCCGCATAAACCATGATAAGCAATTAATGTTCTCCTTCTGACTTGATAGAAAGATTGCTATCTACCACTACTCTTCTAAAACCTAGACTTAGGAGATACTTATCTAATATGTTATACCAAGATCTAAGAGCTTATTTGAGGCCATAGAGAGCCTTCCTTAATTTGAAAATAAATGTTTGATTATCCTTTATAGCATAACCCTCAAGAAACTCCATAAAAACTTCTTCTAAGTTTCCATTCAAAAATATAGATTTAACATTCATTTGGTATACCTTAAATTTTTTAGAACTAGCATAAACTAAAAATAGATTGATAGCTTATATTCTAGCTACAAGAGCAAAAGTTTCATCAAAGTTAATCCCTTGTACCTGAGCATAACCTTTACATACCAACCTAGCCTTGTTTCTTACTAGTTTACCTTTCTCATTTAACTTATTCTTACATACCCACTTTGTTCCAATCACATTATTTTCCTTAGGCCTAGGAACTATATCCCAAGTGTCATTTCTTTTACTCTGATAAATTTCTTCATCCATAGCATAGCACCATTCCTTTTCCTATCTGGCTTCAATGAAGGTTTTTCATATATGAATAGATAGAAAATATGAATCACATTGATCTTGATTGGACAAGAGTCTTCTCCTAGTCTGTATACTAGCATTCATATCACCAATGACTTGAGAAGCTATATGATAAACCTAAGTTCTTCTTGAAGGAACTTTAGTATCAATTCTGGTATCTTCTTCATCGTCTTCATCTAATGTATAGATAGATTGGTATTTAAATATAGTAAGACTAATAGTTAGATCACATGACTTCAAACTAGGCTTTTTGGTAGGACCACTTTCATCAACTCTCACATTAGAAATTTCAACAATTTTATGAAGTATTTTGTTGAATCATCGATAATTAGAACTAATAGAATAATAACTAAGAAAGGTACCTTCATCAGATCTAGAATCAAACTTGCCTAGATTTTCTTCATCCCTTTTAATGTAACACTTACTTCTAAACACTCTAAAATATTTGACATTTGTCACTCTATTTTTACATAGTTCATAAGGGGTCTTGTCTTTATTCATTCTAACTTAACATATATTAATAATGTAGACTGAAGTACTTACAACCTCTTCCCAAAAACCATCAGATAACTTGGCATCTTGTAGTAGAGTTCTAGACATCTCCTAAACTATTCTATTCTTTCTTTCAACTAATCCATTTTGTTGTGGAGTTATAACAATTGAGTATTTTATTTTGATTCCATGAGTATCACAAAACTCATCAAAATCATTAGACCAAAATTCTCCACCTCTATCTAATCTGATACACTTGATCTTTAACCCTTTTTCATTCTCAACAAGGGCTTTGAAAGATTTGAACCTAGTAAAGGCTTTTAATTTTTATTTTAAGAAACATATCCAAGTCATTCTTGTGAAGTCATCAATTAGTAAAATGAATTAGTAATTACCTTGCAGACTTTGAGTCCTCATAAGACCACATAAATTAGTGTGAATTAACTCCAATGTTTTAGTAGTAGAAAACTCCTTTGTCTTGTGTCTTCTCTTTACTTGTTTACCATAGAGACAAGACTTACAAAAATCTCAAGGAACCTTATAAATCTTGGGCATATGTCTTATAATCCCCTCTAAACTAATGCTTATCATATTATTGAAGTTTATGTGACCAAGTCTTCTATGCCATAGCCAACTTTCTTCTACTTCACTCATCAAACACTTTTCTCTTTTGGATTTATTATATACATATATATTGTTTTCTGACTTGTAAATATTGGCAAGGATTATTCCATCTTTTCCTTTTATATTTTCAAAAACATCATCATAGAAGGTCATAACATTACCTTGTTCACACATCTAACTAACATTGAGAAGATTGTTATTTAACCCTTCAACATATAAAACATTTTCAATTTTTTGAAATTCTATTGTCTAAACTTAAAGTTACCTTATCTCTTATAGTAGTAGAGTTATTGTCACCAAACCTAATATCACCAGAGTTTGATTTCTTAAGAGTAATGAATTTACTCTTATCTCCTAACATGTGACTAGAAAAACCATTGTCTATGTACCATTTCTTGTTCCCATTTTCTTCTAAATGTAAAGCAAATTGAACAAACATGGAATCTTCATTAATTATCATGTTGTAACTTAGAAACACCTTTCAAGCTATTAAGCCTCAAAAGGATCTAATATGATACCAATTGATAGAGGTACACACCACTGAGAGTGGGGGGGTCAATCAGTGGTTTAACAATATGAATCAAAGCAAAAACATGAATAAAACCATAACACAAAGATTTATTTGGTAAATCCTCATGGGGAAGAAAACCCACTCTCAATTCTACAAAACAATGGACTAAAGTCCTATATGATGATTACAAATAAGAGGCTTTAGTGAAGCACCCACTTCACAAGGAGCACCAACCCCTAAAGTTGACAAGAAACAACTTGCCTAAGATGTTGAGAACCAACACCACACCTATCCAATGAACAATTCTTAAAATTTGATGCTTCTCAATCTGATTTATAAACCCTACATGAACACTCTTCTTCAAGTCTACAACTTCACACAAGTCACCAACACCAAGCTATCTCTTCAACACAAGTAAATAACCCCTTCACAAATCATTATCTTATATTCAAATATGCACTCATAAATATGATAAAAATAATCAATAGAATGAAAAAATTATGCTGAGTCTAATGACATATTTCTCTTCTCAAACTCATACAATCTTGGTCACCAACACCCCCAATAAGCTTCCCACAAGGTTTTCAAATATCAACACACACACTTGATTGTCTAACTTATCTCACACCCCTAAAAGGAATAAAACACCTTGAATATATACCATTATATATTATGGTTATCCATCTCACTTTATAATATATTAAGAATAATTATTCATGTCTCCCAAGGTCGGCCATGATTCTCTACACAAGCTTTCTATACCATACCATGAACTCATATCACAAACACCTTACAAAAAAAGCATAGCCCCACTTGTGTGACTATATTTGAATAAATAAAGATTAGTAAAAATCTTAAAAATTAATAAAAAATATGTTAAGGAGATCCTAAACACTCTCTAATCATCAAGAAGACTTGATCTGACCATCTTCCTTGTAAACAAATTCAATCATCCAAAATAGGTTCCTTTTGCTAGTAAAACCATCATGGTTAACTATGAGTCAACCATTAAATCAAATCTAATTGACTAGGAATAATAATAATCTCATGGGGAAGACATACCCTAAATCACCTCCAAGATCTTAGACCCATTCCTATTCACAAATTAGGCCTTCCAATTCCTCTTTTCTCTCTGATCACTCTTTCTCACTTATGGCACCATTTCCTTCATATCAACTTGTAATCTTTAGTATTATAGAACTTTTACATAAAAAGATGAATATTATTGAAAATTTTCATGAATATGTTTGGGACAAGTCTTGAGATTCAACAATTAACCATTAGATCATCTAGCCATTCACAAAAATCTTCCTCAAAAACAAGGATATTGTTAATAACCCATTTTTAGTGGGAATCACACACTATCAAGATTAAAAAACACATCTTCAAGAAACTAGAATATTACTATACAACATGAAATCATCATATTTGATCACCTAATCCATTTTGAGCCCAAACCATCAAGATCTTCTCTATTAGGTCTAAGACTAGGGTTTTTGCACACAAAAACTTGCTTAGCTTCTTAACGATCATTCATAAAGCTATGCACCTTAACCTCTAAACAAATACTTATAAAATTTTATTAAGGACCCTCCCTAACATATCTAAAAGTATCAACTCCCCATGCAGACCCTACATATTCCAAGAAACATAAGAAAGTCCTCGAGCTCACTAGACACCTTTCTAGCACCTCTTGACACCATAGGATCCTTTTTTTGACTTTTTAATTCAACCTTTGACCTCTAAGTTGGTTATTGCACTTGAATAATCCTCTCTGATCATATCCCATTTATATATAATCTTAAACACTTTGAAATCACTCTTTGATCCTTCACAAAGTCTCACTAGCCCACTTAGGCCAATTAGACCAATAGCCAAGCTATCATATAGAACACTTGTCACCTCTTGAAAACCATAAACCTGACCTCTTAACACCTTATACATGTATACCATGTATATTACAAGCATACTGAGCTCCTTACCATGTCACAAAATCCATAGTTCTCACAACCCCATAGGCAACCATGCATGATCAAGACTACAAGGCATAAACTGACTTGCATACCTCATGAAGGCCATATGAAGTCAACCCTTGAGTATAAAACACATCAAAAACAAGTCAAATAAGATCATACCAATATCTATTCATACATAAAACCTCTACCTAAGAAACCCATGCACATCCTTGCAAGTATCCCATTGCTCCAAGTATATTAGACTTCCATGTTCCATCACTCTGACTTATTAGACCACTTTGTCATCACCAATGCCACTTGAAATCAATGACAACACATCTAACATTATATCCCAACAAAAATTTCTAGTTACTTCCATCAATTAGTATCTTCCATGTTATTGGTAACTACTTTTATGTTAGGATATTGGTGGCAGTGATGTGTTACCATTGATGTCAAATGGCATTGGTGATGACAAAGTGGTATGAGAGTGATCTTGGTCTATTATGCATGATCTTAGTGCTCAACTCAGTCTTGGTTACTAGTGAAAGCTTGTGGGAGAAGTTGGTTCTATGGAAGCATGAGTGGATGGCATGGAGCATGAAGAGAAAGTACATGGTATGTCTATGTGGTTGAGAGAGTGATTGGAGTCCTTCCTGGTGGTCTTAAGGTGGAGTGTAAGTCATCTTATGCTTTGTGGGCTTGACCATGTGTGGTTATTAATGGGGTTTTGAGTACTTTAAGATATATATAATTATGAGGAGCTTATTATGCTTGGAATGTGCATGCTAGACATGTATAGGGTGTTAAGAGGACATGTGTATGGTTTTCAAGAGGTGGCTAGTGGTCTATAAGATAGTTTGGCCAATGGCCTAGTTGGCCTAGGTGGGCTTGTAAGGCCTTATGAAGGGTAAAAGGGTGTTTTAAGGTTAGTGAATCTTGTTTTTGAATGAGATATAGTCATTCAATTTTATTCAATAATTTTGATGAGGTCTGAGGTTAGAGATTGAGCTACAAAGTTAGAAAGTTGGTTTAGAAGCTTCAAAGGGTGTTAGAAATGAGTGCAAGGGACCTAAAAGGAAGTTTATCATGCTTTTTGACATGTGAAATGTCTACATGGGAAGCTAAGATATTTGTATTAGTTGGGAAAGGTCCATAAGAAGGTTTTACAAGTATTGGCTCTTGGGTTAAGGGGCACATCTTTATGAACATTTGTTAAGAATGTAAACTGGTTAGAAACCCTTTATAAACCCTCATAATAGAGTAATTGGAGAGATATTAATATAAAGGACCCATAAATGGATTATTTGATCAATTTTTTCTATTGGAAGGTATAGAGGAATCCTATAGGAATATCTAGGTGGTAGTGGTATGTCAGGGAAGTGAGCAGAAGGACATAAATATGCTTATTTTTTAAGATTTTAGTACTATAGGTAGGGTTAACTTAGTCAACACATGAGAGTCAATGGATATTGAAGGTCAATACTTACTATTGAGGTATATGGATTTATTTATGCAATTTATGTGCTCTGTGTCAATTATATAAGTCAATAAAGTTGCCTTATTGATAATCTACCAGACAATGAAAATAGTAACAAATAGCTAGTGTGAGTGAGAATCTATTTAGGGATGCTGTGTAGGTGAGTAGGGATGAATCCAATGGTTTGGGGTATTTTTTTAAGACATATGAATTATGTTACCTTTATTGGTATATGATTTTGATGACCATACATAGGCAAGAAGGTGCCTTCAAGATGACTTGTTTGAGTAATGAGGACAATAAATAAGTATGTCTCATAGAATGATCTATATGTTTCATATATGACATTAGAACTTTATATGTTTGTGATTAGAAATGTTATAAGGTTTTTGGAGTATAACATTAATTTATTAGAATATCAATAATGTGTCAGCATAAGTGTTATATGTCATGTTCATCATGACTGGTTTTTAAAGCTTATAGGAAGTCTAGAGTGCCCTATTTGGAGAGGCTAGTTTGAGCTACTCTAAGTAGAGTTTGAGGTGAGTGAGATCTTGGTGATATTATATAAGTTTTATATATTTAGTACATGCATTTTGTATTTATAATTTATCCCTAGTTTGGTTAGACCAATCAAATATATTTTACTAAGTTTTGGTGTGCATGACTAGTTTGAGTAATTAGTTTGTTTGAGTTGGTTTGGACCTATGTGAGCTATATGAAGGTGAAAATATAGATATTTAAGTGTTTAAATGTTGATATAAGGTAAATAATAGATGTTTAGAGTTGGTTTTTTTATGTCAAATAAGGATAGATAGATTGGAGATACTCCTATGATGCCCAGCTGTGTTTTTGACCATTTGGTCTAGATGCCTATTGTAGATGATGACTCTATATGCCAAAAATACTTGGTTTCAAGGGTTATATGAATATTGGAGATGTATCATAAATTATTGTATGATAAGGAAGGTCTTAAAATGTGTTTTATACTTTTTCTAGGAGGTTTCATAGGTGGATGAATGTTTTTGTGCTAGGTGGAAGGTTTTGAGTGATTACAAGCTTCTCTTCTCATGGGCATGCATTTGGTGGCCTAAAGGAAGTCATGGTTAACAAAGGTGTTGAGGATTAAAATTTGGCATGGTAGCGTGTTTTTATTTTCTCCATGTGTGGTATCTAGCTTAGGTGTTTGTGTTGACCAGAGGTTGACCTTTGACTAAGGTTTACTTACAAGGCCTAGTCATTTAAGGCATGATTGAAAAAGTGCTCTATCTTTGGATTTGGAGGATATAATATTAAAATAAGTTGAAAGGGAAAAATGGGTATCTGAAAAAACTTTTATAGTGGTCTGAAGGTAAGCATATTTCAAGTTATTCAAGTTTTGGTCTTTAGGAGGCCTAATTGGCCAATAGGGATAAAGAAGGAAGTATTCTAAGGAGGATGAGTTGGAAGCACACTATTGACATGTATATGGGGGAATAGTAATGGAATTTAGATATGAAAATTAATGATCTAAAAGTGCACACATAGAGAGTTATGAAGTCTGCAATGGCTAGATAGGGCTACAATAGATCTAAGTAGGCCTAGTGGAGAAATTGAGCAATTTTATGATATCTTTCCAAGGAAGGTTAGATTTTTTTGGTTATAGATGAGAAGTTTGGTATATTATAATCATGATTCAGGTATGTTTCTATAATTAAAGTTCCTTTGGTGGTCTTTAGGGTACCTTGAGTGTAAAGGTATGTGAGCTTGCATAGTGCTATGGTGCTCTTGTTATTGTTTAAAGTAATGGTAGTTGTTATTGAAGGTCTTACAGGTATTCATGGGTTGTGTGGACTGAGAGAAAACCTTAAAATTAGAGTAGGGTCCTAGAGGAATATGTGTTACCATATAATTGGTGATAGGTCCAAGGATCTAAGTAGCTTGGAAGGACTAAGTTCTAGCTATTTAGTTTTGCTTGAGAAGATTCAATTCTTTGATCATATCTTTTGAAGGTAAGGAATGTGATTCAATGTTGTCTATGTCTCTTGGATACTTAGAGGTTTGAGTTCAGTGGTTAACAATGGGGAAACTAGGTTATTTATTTCTCAAATGGTAGTGGTCTGAGGGGGAGCTAGTGTGCTTTCCTAGTGGTTAAGTCTAAGGATCTTGTAGGTCTTTTAGAGCTATGACTTGAGTTGGTTCTTAAAGGGATATTGGTATAAATGGGAACACTATGGTTTCTTTTTTATCTATTTATAATAATTAGTATGCTCTAAGTTTCAAATGATGAGAGAGAAAGGTATGTACTCTTGGTTGTGTTCTTGGTTTAGCTTCTTAAATTGCTTGATTAAAGATATAAGAGCTTATTTAATAGACAAGTCCACATTGTCATTTTGGCAAAGGAGGAGAGAGTAAAGAAGGTGTTTCCATCAATGAAAAAGGACTTTTTTGGGAAATTGGTGGTAGTTATGTGTTGTCATTGATTTCAAGTAGCATTGGTGATGACAAAGTGGCATGAGTGCTCTTGGTCTATTATGCATGATCTTAGTGCTCAGCTTAGTCTTGGTTGTTAGTGAAAGCTTATGAGAGTATTTAGTTCTATGGAAGCATGAGTGGATGGCATGGAGAATTAAGAGATATTAAATGTTATGTCCATGTGGTTGAGAGAGAAATTACAGTCCTTCTTGGTGGTTTTTAGGTGGAGTTCAAGTCATCTTATGCCTTATGGGCTTGACCATGTGTGGTTGCTTATGGGGTTTTGAGTAATTTGAGAGATATATAATGATGAGGAGATGAGTATGCTTGGAATGTGCATTTTATACATGTATAGGGTTTTAATAGGACGTGTATATGGTTTTTAATATGTGGCTAGTGGTCTGTAAGATAGTTTGGCCATTGGCCTAGTTGGTCTAGGTGGGCTTGTGAGGCCTTGTGAAGGATCAAAGGGTGTTTGTAGGTTGATGAAGATTGTTTTTACATGAGATATGGTTAATATAGTTTTTTCAAGGATTTTGATGAGGTTTGAGGTTAGAGAATGAACTACAAAGTTAGAAAATTGGTTTAGAAGCTTCAAAGGGTGCTAGAAATGAGTGCAAGGAACATGAGAGGAAGTTTCTCATGCTTCTTGAAACATTAAAAATCTACATGGGAAGATAATATATTTATATTAGTTGGGGAATGTACCTAAGAAGGTTTTAAAATAATTGGTTCTTGAGTTAATGGGCATAAATTTATGAATGATTACTAAGAAGCTATAGAGGTTTTTGAGTACCAAAACCCCAATCTTAGACATAATAGAGAAGATATTGATGGTTTGGGATTACAATGGTTTGGGTGATAAAATGTGATGATTGGAGGTTATATAGGAATATTCCAAGTTTCAATGAATGCATTTTTTGTCTCTTGACTGTGTGTGGGCCCCATAGGAAGTACTTCTTAATAGTAATTTTGATATTATGAGAGATTTTTGAATATGATCAGGGGAACTAATGGGTGTGTGATGAATATCAGGACTTGTACCAAATGGATATATAAATTTAAAATGAGATTCATATTTCTATTTCAAATTTCTAGAAGTTCAAATTTGCGTAGTTGTTAGAGGCCTAAAGGAGAAAAACAACAGTCTAATGTAGCCTTTTTGGTAAGGCTAGTTTGAAGTGATTGAAGTTGATTTGAGATATAAAAATCATATGTGGTTGAAGTATAGCTATCATATTTTCATGTTTATCCATTAGGAGAGGTTAATAGTAACTTAAAGTGTTCTTTTTGACCATTGATCATGGTAGACTTTTTTGTGTTAAGACTGTGACAAAGTGACCTAAGGAATTGGTCTGCTAGACTAATGGAAGATGATAGAATATGAAAAATAGACTTTAGAGGTTTATCTATAGGTCTAAAATAATCTACTTATTCTATTTATAAGTGTTGAAATCATCCTTTCAAGTACAAAATATGATCTTCTATATGATTGTAATTTGGCAGTATGTGAACAATTTGAGTGAACCTATGATAGAGGTAGTTTGAGGGTTGTTTTACCTATGTTGGAGTATCTAAAGCACATGGAGGTATTTTATAAGTTTTATATTATATATATATATATGATTTTTTGAATGAGTTATTTGAGAAAATCATTAGTATGCCTCAATTCTTCTTGATAGTGTTTTCTGGGTTTCTAGACCTATTAGCAAGTAACCCGAATGGATTGATTCAAGGTGTGAGTTGGAGTTTCAGATGTTATAGACCCATGTGGGAGTAATTAAGTGTTCATTGGATATATTTTTCATGTTTTTGAGCTCTTGGTTCAAGCCCAAAGTGTTCATCTTGCTCAATGTGTGAGCAAGTAGTTTTAGGCCTATTAGGTCTAAATAGGTCTATTTGGACCTAATGGTGAATTCTAAGTCTATTTAATGTATGGGAGATTTTTGGGATATAAAAATGTTTGAATTAACTTTTATTGACCTATATTAGTGGTTCTTATTCTTTGATGAGGGCTATTATTCATGGAGATGGTCATATGTGACAAATGACTTATAAGGGATAATTGGGCCTAGTGTAGCCTAGTAATTAGATAAGCGCCTTTTGAAGTATGGATGAATTATGGAGTGTTTGAGTTGTCTTGATTAAAATATATTAGCTGACCAAGATGGGTTATATGAATGAGTGGTATATATACTAGGTCTATTTGGCCTATTTGAGAGTGAGAGAGAGTGGACAAAAGTGAAGGAAAGATCTCAATAAAAGAGTAGAGATGGGTAATTAAGTACCATGAAAGAGTGTAGAGGATTAGTCATGTTTGTTTGATCATATTCATGAGCTAATAATTCATTATACCTAACAATCTAAAGGGTGACTTGGTTGAGCAAATGAGGTAGGTGTGCCTACTTGGAGAAGAGAAGTAGATTGCAGGTGTATGAGATTCAAAAGGTCATCATTAGGTGTAAAATACATCAAATCATTGGTAAACATCAGATTAGAGATGGTTGAGTGGGTTCTTAATCAGTTAAGGGGTTTTATCCTCCTTCCTAGTTGGAGCTAGCTAAAGGTCTTGTTGGAGCTATACTAAATTGAGGGGTGGATGTTCATTGATTAGTTGGTGCTAGTCTAAAGTCTCTTATTTAATTCATATTATATGATATGTTAATGATTAAAATTGTGTTGTTTCTAACACCAATAATGGGAAGTTTCAATAATGTGGGACTTGAAACTTGAAATGACCTCTATATTTTAAAGAAGCTGGATCTTCTTTATCTCAAGTGTATTATGTGGAAAAGGATAGGAATTAAATAGAAACACAAATGCAGTGAAAGAAAATCTAACTATGGTTATGCACCTAAATTTAATTCAACCCTTAATTCTAAGCACAATGAAGCTATCTTTAAAATTCAATTACATTAAGGAGTAGACAAGGCATGATCAATGTAAAAGATAAGAATAAATAGGATCAAAGGCTCACAATTTAGATGATTTTGAAATAACACAAAAAATATCAACAAAGGCACAGAATTTAGTCTTCTTATTTATTTTCTAATTTCATAAAAGGCATAGAAGCATGCACAATTACACAAAATTTCTAACTCAAGAAAATAAAACAAAGGCAAATGACATCACTAGCTATAGCAAGAAAGTCTAAAATCTCTTGATAACAATCTCTCACAAAAAATTCTCTCTATCTTCTGATGATGATCCTCCTAGTGATCTATGCACCCCTATTTATAGCATTACACTATATCTAGATTGCCTACACGTTCCCAATCCAATGGCCTAACTAAATTTTAACTGAACTGGAAGTGTCTAACAAAAGATATTTCTTGGATCTAAAATGTTCCATCTTCCTATAGTTCATTGGCTAAAATAGATACATAGGACACTTTCCACTGCAAAATGGGTGAGGACACTTGGAGTGTTTCACTTACTCTACTTGAATTTTTATTCATTATTCAAAAGTCATCATAAAATGACACTTGGTAGCTTCTGAGGCACTTGCTAAATACACACGACACTTTATGCATAACTGCTACTCTTTACCATGTCTTTTCTTAGGAGTATTCTATCTTAGACATCTATCACAGTCCACTTCCTCGAACTTTAACAATTTACAAAGAATAGAATCCACAACACTTCTTGCTTGAATAGCTTCAAAAATGAAAATAGGGATAGGTGTCATTTTCTACAGTTTTTTAACAAATGACACGTGGTGGCTTCTACTACTTTTAGCTACCTTCTAAGAATCCTACAAAAGGTGGTACATGGCAGTCTCTACAGGGCTCTGGCTATACTATGGAAACATTCAGGATTTATTTTTTAAAATCATACAGATGGTGACACTTGGTGGCTTCTACTTGCCACAAAAACAAAATTTTGGTCTCACCATAGTCTTTACTTATCTATGAAACAAAATGTGGATATTTCAAATATTGACATGTGGTGGCTTCTACTTTCTTCAGCTAGGGATACGTGGCATCTTCTGTTGCTTTTTAGAAAAACATATTAAAACTTTCTACAGTTGCCACTTGGCACCTTCCACTTGATCCTAAGAAAATCTTATTGAATAATCTTTCAAAATGTA
Source organism: Torreya grandis (assembly GCA_037957365.1). Taxonomy (NCBI): domain Eukaryota; kingdom Viridiplantae; phylum Streptophyta; class Pinopsida; order Cupressales; family Taxaceae; genus Torreya; species Torreya grandis. Next base: position 21,514 of record JARHVA010005613.1, on the reverse strand, counting down.
TAAGAAACATGAGACATGGATGCTAACACTTGTCACACTCTGCTGAGTTACCATGAGACACATGGCACATTCCAAGCAACTTATAGAAATTATGAAATGTGCCTCAATCGATGACACTTGGTAGCTTCCATGTGTCTCTGATACTTAGACAAAATTTAGGTGACAAGAAATTTGAGCCCATGATTTGAGTCAAAAAACTTCACTGTCTCGAACCAAAGTGCATAGGGACAAAACTTGGAGTGCACAATTGAAACTCAGAAAATAAAAAATGTAGATTTTTTACTCTACAGTTCTTGGTGACCTCGAGTACTTTTGAGCCTACCAAAAAGAAAAATTCACAATCTCTCACATGATCAAATGTGACAAAAATCATAACTTTAGTAAAGCTATCTGATAAGTAGACCACTCATAATATACTTGTGTGAATTTTTTTATAAAATATGAACTGTAGCCTTTAATTTAAATTCAAGCTAGGAAAAAGGAATCAAAATAGCTTCTACTTTAGGCACTAATGGATCGTCTCTTAAACCCTAAAAGACTACTTGATCATTTTTCCTAGCTAACAACAAAGGTTTAATCTCATCAATCATTAACGCAATGTTGCTATCAAAAAAAAGGGAAGGAAGACCCAATTGCACTAGATCTTCAATGTGTTGTTTCATGTCTTTGATTCCTTCCTTCACCACATCTAGAAGCTCTCTGTAATTGATTGCTATGGAGTTGCAATTGAGAACTTCATTCACTCTTTTAGCAGTGATCATCCTATCACTAATCCCTACTACTGACAACGTTCTATCAGTTACATCATATAACTTTTGCAACAGCATTTGAGAGTCAAACACTCTCCCAAAAATAGTAGACAGATTATCTTCAACTCAAGTCTCCACCTTTTCACACAATTGTTGTGCATTTAGTAGAAAGGTTAGAGAAGATTTGAGATGAATAATCTCCTCAGAGATTCTTTTCCATATTGATTCATAAAGCCCCTTAACTAGATTCAAAACCCCTACATTTTTTGGCCTATTAGCCAACTCAAGTGTCAATTGTTATATCATTTTTTGCTCTACTTGAAGTTGGGCATGTATAACAGTGGTATTATTCTGCTCATTCAATAACTTCTATTGAAGTTGAGTATCTTGTAGCAAGCTTTCCTCACATTTTTCTTGAAATGTTGCCTTTTCTTGCCTTAAAGTTGTCACTGCATCTTTCACCTACATTAGCCTTGCTTTGAAAGAATCATTTTGGGCCTGAATAGCCTGATGAGTCTGAAGAGAAACAATATCTTGCAACTATTTATTTAGACTCTCTATTTTTTTATTCTTTGTATTGATTTCTGTAGTTAAACTACTATAGTTTGCCTTCTCTTAGGCTAGGTCAGCCTCCATCTTCTGTAGCTTCTTTGATATTTTCAAATAATCCTCAACTACTGTAGAAGTGGATTCATTTAGTAGTTTGACCCTATCTTGTGGTCTGAAAAGGGACATGTCTATAACCACTACATTAATTGTGTAATCTTTGGGTTTCATCTAGTCATTTGGCTTGAGTATATTCAGTGACAAATGGGTCATCATTAGTTGATGTTGGATTGGGTCAAATATGACCTCAGATGTGGTGTAGCTAGAGCTTTATTATCTTTGATCCTTTTTTTCTCCATTCAGGCTTCGAGTTTGGAAGGTAGAAGGAGAGGAAATGTGCCCACCTACAAAAGGATAACCTTGTGGCAAGCCATATGGAATAGCCATATGTTGGCTAGGGGAAATCTGAGGAAGTACTTTCTTAGGGATAGAGGGGAAAAAGTGAGGCAATGATATAGCCTGAGTATGGATAGATGGGGAAAAATGAGAAATGGGCACAACAAAGGTGGTAGGAGACATTATTTAGCCTGATGGAATCATCACCCCTATAGGAGAAGAGAGAGATTGAGAAGGAGGAGAATAATACTTACCTGAGGAGCAACCAAAGTACTCTATGATTAGTGTTGTGAGGGTTCTGCCCTCTCCTCTAAATCAAGTTAGAACCTTAGCCTCTTATATTTCCTTGGTGTTTCTTCTTCTGGCTGTGCTCCCTTCTCTTCAACATTTACCACTGCTGCTAGTGGTGCTTGTGTAGAACTGGGAACCTCAAGGACTGACATTGATGGAGAAGCTTTTGGTGGATTCTCAAAAGATACCACACTCTTTTGTTTTTTAATGGTACTGAGAGATTGGGGATAAATAGTTACAACAACTACCACTGAGGTTTGCCCTGGGGCCTACGATGTTTAACTAGATTCTGCTCTAGCTTTTAGCTCTCCACCCTGTGTCTATAAATTACTTGTATCAGGGCTAGAAATAGGAGATAGATGAAATTCATCCCAAAGTTCCTCCCATTTCTCATTTGAATCCACATTTCCAAACGAGTGAGTTGTCTCACAAATCTCTTGCCTATATTTCCAATAGGCTTCTATTTTCTCAACATTCTAGTCTTTATTCTTTAATGCTCTTCTTAAACAAGAAGTCATTCTAATTTTAGGGTCAAAATCCATTTGCTTAACATAAAAAATTTCCCATGGTCTGTCTTGTTGAAGGGGCAAATTCATCAATTCAACATAAAAATCAAGAATATCTTCCCTAGGATTTTTCCTATTTTCCTAAAAGGGATAGCCCTCATGCATAATTATGGTAGCAACCCTATTAGTCTTGATCCATGAAGTTATAAAACCATTTGGGTAATATACCCATTTATCTTTAATTAGAGAGAAACCCATGAAGGCTAGCTTTCTCAGCAACACGATCTCAACATCTTTGACCTCTAGGGCCATATTGTTTGTCACCCATGGAACATCATACATTTTCTTCTTTTTCTTCCCAATGCCATATTCATTATCCACCACAGACACTTCCCTCGTGATCTCTAAGAATGGTAATCTAAGGGTCAAAATACTAGGTAGTAACACTAGTTCTCCACTAAAACCATAGATTCTAATAATAGTATGATGGGATCCAAAAAAATAATCACAAGGAATAGTACAATTAGTCATAAGGCCTGAGATGCTTGGAGTCATTCTATTTACAACTAGCTTTGGGCTCAGATGAAAAAAAGTAGGGGCAATAAAAAGTTCCTAAAATTCATATGGGTCACTAGTTTTGGACAAGATATATGTCCATGCAGACATAGGAATGGTCCTATGTGGATCAAATCTTGGGTCATACATATTTAGATGCATGTGTTGGGAAAAGATGCCAAATTTTGATACAACATGAGATGAAATAGATAAGAGGAATACCTAAAAGCCCCTTTAGATTTGAACTAGGTGAGTTGTTCAACCATTGAATATGTAATCTACTCAGAGAAATCAAGTTGATACTCCTGAGTCTTGTCAATAGTTTTCAATCTAAAAAGGATGGCCATTTGTTCTTCATAGAGATTTATATCTTCTTTCATTCTAAAAATGAAAGTGATCATGGAAAGTGCATCTTGACTAGCTTATGCAAATTGTACTCTTGTTGTTGGCAGTGTCAGCATAGTGGTATCATCATCACCTAATTACAATTCTAATTTAAGAAACCTCAATTGAGTATTGACATTTGCACACATTTTCTACATTTTAGCAATGGTTAGAAACATGGCTATCTTGTCATGATATAGGGTTAGCATCTCTTTGATAGCCTTTGGTGTAATCTGCACCATGAATGGACCCTATTGTATGGTATTTGAGGGAGCATGAAACAATTCAATGTATATTTCAACTAAATCAGGGCATGGATGCACACCTAAGACAATGAACTATGCCAGTTGGGAAGTCCATATTCTCATTGCGAATGTTTCATATTGTCCAACCTTATCCCTCTAAAGACATCTTTGATGTGCTCCTTCTCTTAGAGCTTTGTTAGGCTTGTGAAAGATTGGGTCCATGATTCCATCTATAAAATCTTTCACCTTTGTTGGGTTGTTTGCAAAACCAATTTTAGGGACTCTAGTCCACGGATAGGTCTTTAATGGTTGTGCAGGGGCTAAAGCATATGATTTTCTTATAAGAAACTTGTTAATGGATTCGTAAATCCCAAACCCTTGTTGTGAAGACTGTGCTCCCTCCATATCTATATCTATTCTTGAAAATAGTGAACTGTGGTAATAGGTATGAAACTTTTGCAATAGGGAAAGCACTTTCACTTAAAAAGGTTTGCTATGAGCTAAAAATGCAAGTAACAGGGGTTTTCTAGTAGATGTAGAAATGTTTGAGACACTGTAAGCTTTAACTCTTGTTATGAGGTATTTATTGACCCATCAAGTCTCAAAATAGCATTAAACCTAGATAACTATTAGCAAATCTTACTAAATCTTCATGGGACAATGAGTTAGACACATCATGCAAGTGGCTACGCAAGGTACCTTGGGGGAATTTAAGGATTTAGGAGATATTTAATGTGTCAAGAGTTTTGAAAATTTTGATAAAGGCTCTGACATGTGGCTACATGTTCAAAGAACACTTATTTAAAAGAAAGAGTGGGAAAGACAAAATAAGAAAATAAAGAAACAAGGAAAGGGAAACTATCTAACTATAATACATAGAGACATAGCTTAACTAAAATGTTTCAAGTAGATCCCATTCACAAGAATATCTTCAGGTTCACCTTCCATTATTTCTAGCTTAAATGAATTTTTTTGTTTACATGCATGAATTTTATAGGGGCCAATCCACAATGCTTCAAATTTAGTGTGTTGACCCAGCTTGGTAGCTCTTGCATCTCATTTCAAAATAATTGAGCCTACTTCAAAATAAGAATTTGAAGTCCTTTTATCAAAGTAGTCTTTAATTATTTTTTGATTATTTATTAATGAATCATGTGCTGCATCCCTCTTTTCTTGAACTTCCAAAAGTTTAACAAGTCTAACCTGCATGGGGCCATTTTCCTCAATTTCAATCTATTTTATCAGTTGGAGAGCAGGAATTTCCAAGCTTAGAGGTATTACAGCAGGCTTGCCATAGACCAATTCATATGGGAACATTTTCATCACTTGCTTAGGTGTAATTCTATCATCCCATAGTGCTATATTAAGCACTTTATGCCACTCTTTGTGATGATCAGCCCCTATTATCTTGATGAGTCTAATCAGGTTCTTATTAGTTGATTCTACCAAACCATTACCCTTAGGGTAATAATTAGAGGAAGTTTTTAGATATATTACATGCTTTAATGTAAAGTCAGATACTTTAGACCCTAAAAATGCTTTAGCATTATATGAAATTATGGTGTGAGGAGCCCTAAAGCAAGTAGTGATACTCCCTAGAAAGTCTAGGATCACATTTTCTATTACTTCTTTAAGTGGCACTACCTCAATCCATCTAGTGAAATAATATATGGTAGTTAGAATCCATTTATGACCCATACTAGACACTAGCTTTATCATTCCAATGAAGTCAAGAACCCATTGAGTAAAAGGTTCATCAACAATTATAGGACTAAGAGGCATTACTGCATTCCTTCTCACCCCCACATAATATTGACAAGATTGACATTTTTTAACTAGTTGATAACAGTCTATAAATAAAGTAGGCCAGAAATAATTTGACTCGCTTATCTTTATAGCTATGGTCTTTTGAAAAAATGTCTCCCTGAGACTCCATGATGCATTTCATGTAGTATTTTCTTAGCCTCATCTTTCTCTATGCATCTTAAAAGTTTGCCATCAGAATTTCTTTTGAAAAGAACTTGTTCAATTAAAACAAAATGGAACCCTTGCATCCTATAGTATCTCCTCTTGTTTTGAGGGAGTTCTCTTGGGTAAATCTCATATTTCATAAAATGAATCCTGTTTGTGACCCAGGAGTTTTGATCAACCTCTTGTATCCTCAATATAGTTTCCTTTTCCATTTCTAAATCTATTTCTTTAGGTATCATCTTTTCAAGCTCTTGAGTCATGTATTGGCACAACCCCCTACCTCTGACTAACTTAGTTGGTTTGACCTCTACATCATATTCAAGGATCTTTGTTATCCAGTTTGCTCTTTTTTCAGTAATTTCACCCTCCATAATGGATTCTCTAACACTTGGGTGAGCCACAAGTATCAGACTCTTACTTCCTGATACTATATGCCTAAATTTCTTGAGGGCTTTTACCATAGCATATGCTTGTTTCTTCACAAAGTTGTATCTAGTTTTGTATTCCCTAAGAGTCCTTGAGAAAAAGGCTATTGGATGCTCTCCCTCCTGTCAATCATCTTTCTGTGTTAGAACAATAGTAATACTGAGCTCTCCTCCATAGACATACATTACAAAGGGCTTAGAAAAGTCTGAGTTTCTAAGTACTGGGGCCATTGAAATTACTTTCTTGACCTCTTCAAAGGCTTGCCTTCCTTCTATAGTCCACTTAAAAACTAGGTCTTTTTTCAACAAGAGTGTCACTGGTCTTACTAAGCCTGCAAAGTCAGATATGAATCGATTGACAAAAATCTTCCCCAAAAAAGATTGAATTACTAAGATAAAGGAAAAATAGAAAGTGTACCTAAACTTACCTACAAGGGTGAATCTCATGAAGTTATGTGATGCTGAGTGTGCATAAAGAGAGCATATTGTAAAGTGAAAATCTATAAAAAAAACAATGAGTAGATCAGTTCTTACTAGATACACTATACCTAAAGTAAGAACATATAACGATAGTAAGAGAGAGAGAGGAAGAGAAAGGAATGAATACATCTTACTGGGTATGTAGGCCAATACAAAACCTATTTTGATGCTAAGTGATGATGAGTAATTCCAAATATGTGTTGAACCAAGAGTAACATCATGAATAGAGTTGAGTGCTCAATTCCCTAAGAGTGACTCAAGAATGCAAAGGCTATCCCTTTGGCTCCATCATCACCCACTAAGTGAAGCTAGGTGATCATGCATGTGTTTATTGATGTTTGGATTGTGTGTCCAACCCTTCTAAATATGTGCTTCAAGAATACAAAGGATATCTAGTCCTTTGGCTCTATCGTTGCTCTGTGAAGGAAAGCTATGAATTGATACTAGTATGAAATACATGTCATATGAAATATATTTTGAATCCCATGAATGTATTATGATCTAATAATGTTGGCATGAATAGCCAAATGTATGCTATAAACTAGGCTACTCTTGGCCACTCCAAAATATGGATATTAGGCTTATATGAAAGCCACTCCGAACTAGTACACTAGGCTTGTATGAAAGCCACTCTAAAATAAGGAAGTTAGGATTGTATGAAAGCCAACTCCAAAATGATGCCAACCACCTATAGATGGAATAAGGCACATAATTTTTGAGAGTGCCTAGGTAATACTAAATTCAAAAAGGAAAAAAAAATAAATGTGACACACACATAACCTCTAATCACTATGTTTGGAACATGGATTATGATCTATAAGTTATATAACTACTGTGTCTAAAACTAGAAGTGAGAGTCATCATGCCATGCATGATTACCACTATATTTGGATTCTATAAGCAAAAGTGTAGTGAAAACTACTAATTCTAAACTGGTATGATTATGCAAAACTATAGTTGAACCTACTTTTTTTCTTGCTTTTAGAAAGTCTACTTTTTTTTACTATTTAGATAGGAGTGCTAAAAGTGGACACTAGTTACACCAATGATGTAGTCCAAGTTGGGTGCTATTGTCCTAGGCCAAATCTGATAACTGTTATGATATTCTCATTTTTTGCCTAGTCTATTTTGACTATTTTGATGTTTAGTTACTAGTATGGGTGTGATGCATGCTACTTTTTTATCATCAGGAGATTTGACCTTTGTGATAAAACCCTTATTTTTTACCCCCTCTTCTAAGGGTAGGAATGAAGACCCTATAATGACTTCCCTCAGAAGAAAGAGTGATGCAAGTGTGTTATGCTACAAAGATACATGATATAGTAATGATAATCAATAATATATCTCAAGATATAATATGATTTGTATTGATATATTGTTAGATCAATATGGGTATGCCTAGATGGATATATAATGTAATAACATGTGCAATGTATTGAACTAGAAATGAAATTCTGGTTAGTTGTTAGTTAAATGGATGGAACATGATATCTATCATGACATTCAAGAAAGCAAGATAAATGCACGATTTGGATCATGGCATTATAAATAATGAGAGGAAAATAATAAATAAACACACAAGACAAGAAGTAAGAAGTATACAAAGGTGGCCAAGGGGCCACACCAACAAGATATATGGGCACATGTCACTCATAATGGAAGGCAAGCATACAAGGCATGTTTAAATGCCACATACACATAAAATTGAAATAAGTAAAGCTAGCATGGAAGCCACAATCACATAGAAGAGTATAAACAAAGGACATTGGAAAATATCCTAAGGCACACACATGAATAGAAGCAAAGGATGTTGGAAAATGTCCTAAGGAACATATAAGAGACAAATAGGAATTGGAAAATAAAACCATATTAAGCTATGCTAATCAAGAAAAGAAAATATGTAATAATTGGAAATAAAATCACATCTAACTAACCAAAACAAGAGAAAAAGTATGCAAAACATGTTAATACAAGACTAAGTATATGCTAAGAACTACACAAGTGTTAAATACTAGTGAGATGCCGATATAGTAATCTATGTAAGCTAATAAATAATGTGCATCAACATGATAAGTAGAGTGTGTGGTGTAGGAATGGCATAACCTGGATTGTGTAGTCATATAGAAGATTCCCTCAATGGGTATGTATATTGATGTGTGTCTCAATGTAGAAGTAATATGCCCCCTCAATGGATAGAGTAGAGCAATCAAAGAGCTGGATGTTATTGTACACACTCAAAAAAGATGAAGTGAAACATAGTAATGTAGATAAATTGACAAACAATAAGATAGAACTACAAATGTAAGTCTAGCATTTTATTATAAATGTAAAGCATGGATAATACATACAATGAAAATGTTTTTGGTGCTTTGGAGTTATTTGCATATTTTTGTATTTTGAAATAATTGAATGTTTTTGAATTTTTTATATAAGCTATGTATAATCAAGCATAAGAAACTATGTATAGGTAAGCTGGGAAAGGATGATACAAACCGATGAGTCTCATGGAAAACTTCATATCATGGTGTCCTATATCAAGGAGAGGAATTGTATGTGATCATGAAGTATGATGGAAATGCTGAGATTATGGCTCTAAAAGCTATATATGCTATAAATGATCTAAAATATCTAAAGTAGAAACCAACTATAGGGTCCCTCTATAACTTTGAAAAGTGGATAAAACTATAGGGATCTTAGGGACCCATCCAGTAGTAGGGAAAACTCTCTGAACATGTGTTCTATGAGTAGATGCATGAGATCTTAATGATACTACCCTGGGTGTGAACACTGCAACTAGAAGCTGTCTAGAATCTTAAAGCTATGGAGGTGTATGGACTTTATATAATGGTGATGGGTGCCTCAATTGTGTCTAAATTAGAACTAGAATAACAATAACTAGTGGAAAAACTAAAACTGGTAGTAAAAATGAAATTGGTGGTAAAACTAAAAATGGTGGTAAAACTAAAATTGGTGACTACAACGTAAAAGATGGTTCTGAAGTGGGGAGTGGTAACTCATATAAAACTCCACCAACTATAATAACTTAATTAGCATGAATGAATTTCATACATCTATGAACTATAGAAAGTACTACTTGAAGATTTTAGATCCATAATTAACCAAGTAACATATCAAAGACTCCTACACTAGAAACAATAGTGAATGTTGTGACCACATGTGTTGGAACAACCTATAAAGGAAGTGTGATCTCACCTAATGAACTCTATATGTGCTCACTAAATATTTTGATAACTATGTCTATCAGAGTAATATCCTACTCAAAATATCCCAAATGTTGTAATAATGTCATAGTGCACATGTTCACACTGGATCCATTATCTATGAGAACACTATGAATAAGATGATTGGATGTAAGCTATAATAAAGAGTGCATGAAAATCTGAATCATCCTTGATGATCTGCTACTCTGAAAATGAGATGGAAGGTCTAGATGGAACTCTAGAAATATATACACCAATTATGTTTCTCAAAGGATGTGTCTTAACTGAAGGTGCCTTGTATGTATCTAGTGGTGGATATGTATGATATGTATGGAAAACCTCTAATGTGTCCCCTGTCTCTTATTAGAATGACGTGGAAAGGGATATAAGAATATTTTCAAAGCTATTTTTAGTGTTTGCTTTGCCTAAGGAGGCTCAACTGAAGTGCCAAGATCAATATGATTTCCATCTATCAAATCCTATATCTTGTGTTTCAAACTGATGCATCTATTTGTTGTATGGCCTAGTACCCTATGAAACTTTCAAAATGCATGTTGATCATATCCCCATGGAAGAGGTTAACTTCCCAAATAGAATGGAGATATATGATGTTACATTCCAATAGCTATTGTAAAACTCTAGCTAGAAAAACTAGTAGATTAGTAAAGGTTCACTAAGGAAGTACCAATAAAACCAATCATTGAGGGGGCTCTAAAGTTGCATTGATTTTCAATTGATTTTGAATCTTATTATCATTGACCTTGACTTTATATGGGACTTTGATGTTAATCTTGTTTTGTTGTGTCCTAGATACCAATGTACTTGAGTTTGCCCATTGAAAATAGTTTGACTTCTCATTCCTTTAGTGTGTGACATAATTCAGTGAAGGAAGAGTATATTTTCAACATTATTGATTCATGCAAACTTAGTAGAATAATATATTTGAAGATATTTTATAAATCTTGATTGACCATGGGGCTAGTCATCTTAGCCAAAATATTCTTAAATCAAAGAACATAATCTATGAGATACTCATTTGACCTTTTTTTCTATTATGCAACTTGGGCATATGAAACCTTATCACTAATGTTAATGCTAAAATGAGCTAAGAATATGTCAGATAAAGGATTGAATGCATTAACTGAATAATTTACTAGACTTTATAACCATTGTAAAACATAATCCTTTAGGATTCATGGAAATAACTTGGTAATTAGCTAATCATTTGGTACATAGTCCAAACATGCTGCATGAAAAGGTCTCAAATGTGTCTTTAGATCACCCTTGCCATCATATAAAGTAAGCTTAGGTTGAACAAAACCTTGTGCCAAGGGTGTAGAAACAATGTAACATGCCAATGGTGTATACATTAGAGAAAAAGAATCCAAAGCCTATGTAGGTCTAGAGGCACTTTGCTCAAGATGTAGCACCTTATATTGAAGAGATTTTATCTCTTGCATAAGGGATACCACATTAGGAGACAAAGATGTACTAGTTATAGCTGGTGACATAGAGGTAGGTTGGGCTTCTATAGGGAGTTGTTGAGACATAGTTACCTTGTAGTGTCATTTGTAGTTGGTTGCTCTAAAGGAATGAAAGATTCAACTTGCTTAGCCTTTTTAATTTCCATGATAGATTGAAAGATAAGAGTATGATCTCAGGGCTAGTCATAGAGTCTTTCTCAAAAAATCTGTAGGATCAAATATTTGTTGAGGACAACTTCATTATCAAAAATTGGGGGAAGTGGATTAGAAGTCCAATGTGGTGGAGCATGAGTATCAGTGTGTATATCATCATTTTTATTTTCATACTACTCATTATCAAAGTTATATTTATTGAAATTAGTGTAATTTGGATGTGTAGAATCTATAATAGGAACTTGAGTTGATTATCTATCCATAGCATATGGTTGAGTTGTCAGAATTTGGGTGAATTTAGGAGGATTGCCACTAAGTCTTACACTTCATCTTGAAGAAAGAGATACAATAAACTTAGGTGGCATAAAGAAAATAACATGGATAATAGTAGAAAAGATTAAATGGATATAATCTAAATAAGGAACTAGAATATGCATAAAAAGGATACAGAGTTTGCACACACGTAAGGTGATACCTCAAGAAGCAAATAAGAACTAGTATATGCAACTAGGGTTTGAAAGATAATTATTTTGAAAATTTATTATGAAAATTTGAAATTTGAAGTAAATTTTTGAGTTAGATATGCAAGTAAAAGATAAATAAAAAATTGGAAAATTTGTGATTTAATAGGACCTAGTAGATGCAACCAAGTTTTTGAAAAATAAATGTTTTTGAAAATTACTATTGAATTTTGAATGGATTTTTTGATTTCGATAAGCTAGTAAAAAATTAATGGAAAATTTATGGGAAAATACTGAGACCTATTATGGGCAACTAGGGTTTTGAAAAATAAACATTTTTGAAAATTACTATTGAATTTTGAATGTATTTTTTGATTTTAATATGCTTGTAAAAAATGAAAAAATTATTAGAAAATTACTAGGAAAACACTGGGACCTAATATGGGCAACTAGGGTTTGATAGATAATTATTTTAAAATTACTACAAAATTTTAAAATTTAATGCTAATTTCTAATTTTATTATGTAGGTAAAAAATTAGAAAAATATAGAAAAAAATCAATAGGAAATTTACCCTAAGGTTTCTAATGTTTTAATGCACAAATGAAGTAAGTTAGGTTCACCAAATGATTCAACAATTTTGGAAATATTGGTGTATTATTCCTAATTTAGTTAAAGGGTCTAAGTAGTAAAATTAGTAAATAAATATGCAATAAATAAGATACTAATTTGTGTAAACTAGATTGTAATTTTGATCTTTCTAAAAATAGTAATAAAAGATGGAAAAGAAGACTTAGCTAGAAGCTAACTAATACGGTTGAGACAAAGTTTGATATTCACTATGTAGGACTAAGACACTATCACAAACTAAGATCTAGTCTTCATTTTGTAATTGGAAAAGAGCACCAAAAGAAGATAGGAGTGGCACCAGTATTGTAGTCCACCTCTATCACTATTGTTCTAAGGATCTAAGCTTTTTAGGTTTTGTTTTCTAGGTCTGTGTGACCCTATTCATGAAGTTTTGGAAGTTGAAAGTTTGTAGAACTCCTTATAGAGTATATTTTCTCTTCAAATACTATGTTTTATTGTGATTTAACCAATTTTGAGAAAGAGGGGGGTTAGTGTGTGTAAGATTAATTGGATGTGGATCCATACCCCTTATGTGGGCACATTCTTTACATACCAATACACTAAAGAGGAATCAACCCATATTTAGTTCTCCCACTTGATGTGATTTGTGCAATTATGTGTATGAAGATACAAAATACTAAACTAGATGTGCTAGAGGTGGTTAGGGACTAGTGTAAGGATTTGAATAAGCTTGTAAGTGTGTTGGGTGGTTGTATGTAGAGAATAGGAAAGTTTTCTTGAGTAGTCTTACTTGTATTCTTGCTTGCTTACTGATAATTTCACACCCTTTACAAATGATCTTTGAATAGGCCTTTTAGGGATCTATTGGTCATGAGTTAAATGTACTTACATTAGGCTAATAAGGAGAAGGATGAGAAACTAAAATAAATTGACCATTGGGTCTAGAAATTGATTTAGACAAGAGCACCAAAAGCAGACAATAGTGGCACCAATGCTATATTCCTAGTGTAGTGTTATTGTCCTAAGTTGATGGGAGCTAGGGGATGGATCTATCATGTAAAAAAGAGTTTGGCTCAGCTGGGATCAAGTCTAAAAGGCTATAAATGATTGGAAATTAATGAAAAAATGCCTATGAGGGTCATGAGATCAAGTGAGAGGGGCCTAAGGGTTGGGTGCCACTATCCACTCTCAAGTTACCAATTTTTGCATTTTATATGACTACACTATCTCATCACCTATGATGATGCCCTTCTCCTCTGCACTTTCCCCATGTCTTTAGCTAGTTTTACATTAGATTGGTATAGTTATTTACCCAAACATTCGATCTTCTCCTTTACCCAATTGGCCCAAACCTTCTTGGATCAATTTTTTATAGATATCTCCAAGAAAATTTCTATCACTGACCTCTATTCTATCTAACAATTTGAGGATGAATCCATCATCAATTTTATGGCTCATTAGAGAAGTCTTATTAACCAAATTTCATTTTCCTTACCTCAACCTAAACTCATAAATATCTTTACTTGAGCATGTGCCAAGCATATCTCCTCTACCCTGCATGTCCAAAGCTTCTAAACCTTTGATGAAGCCTTTACCATGGTGTGTAAGATGGAGAACCAAGCCATTGATGAAGGAAAGCTTAAGCTCACAAATAATAACTCAACCTATAAAACCAATGAGGCTTCTTCTTCCAAGTCAAGAAACCAACCCAATACCAACACCAAGAACAAGGGAGCCATGGATGTAGTTGTCCTTGATAGAATCATTAATACCCACACATTTAATAAGGTCCTTGACAGGATCATTAATAAATAATCTATTGACCAAACCATTTGTATCTCACCCTCTTCACTTATTGAGATAGTGGACTTATCTTCCCTTCTTTTGGACACTCAAACCAAGGAAATACCATCCCCCCTTTCCCCACTTATTAAAGTAGTGGAACCACTAGCCTCCCTTTTAAATAATTCACTAAAACAACTAACCATCACCACCTCACTTTCACCTTTAATTATCAAGCAAAATAATTTCCCTTCAGAGAGCATGCCTCAGGAGAAAAACCTTGTGTCTACTCCTCCCATAGAGGAACCATTTATTTCAACCTTGCATCCTTTGATTAAGGAAGAGGATGAGGTTACCATCCCTATGTCTCCACCTAGAGGCCTATCTTTTAGGTCCACCTTTTAGGGAATAAAACCAACATGTAAATTCTTCTCTAAGCTAGTGCATAAATTGGAATTTATCTCCAACCCTAACATAGATCGAGCCACATTTTGGTAGTAATTAGGTTTCCTTTACATTATCTAATTAGAGACTCCGACCCTTTCTTGGTCTGACTAACCCAACACTTCCATTAACCAACTCCTTATCATACCTACCCAAACAACCAAACCCTCTAACTAGCCAACTAAGACCTCTACTAAATGAGCCAAACCCTAACCACTTAAGCCAATCAAGACCCAAGTAACCAAGCCTTCTCTTATCATCCAACTAGGTCTACCAAGAATCTTGGTATCCTCCCTACACTGAGCCTTACTCACCTATCTTTCAATGTGAACCTAAGCCTTCCAAACCCATCAACCAAATGCCACACTAAAGTAACTAAAGAGGTAAAGCCACACAAAGGCTGGAAGGCCCAAATTTTACCTCCCGTAACCTTTCCTGCCATTTTGGGTCCTCATCCTTCTACCTTAAATAGGAGACTAATTACCTCTACTAAAACCTCACTACCTCTTTTGGTGACACCTTCATAATTTCTCTTCGATGCACCTCTTTTCACCACACTTTTAGTACCTAGATTACCTACTTAAAAATATTATACATCCAACTCCTCAACCTCCTTGCTTAAACTACAACTATCAACTAAGTGTACAACCTTACCCAAAACACCTACTACCAAACCCATTTCTAAGAAAACTTTCACCTCATCAACCAAAGCCAAGACTACCACACTTTTAACACTTTTAGTCAAGTCCTACTCAGCCATCCTCTATAGGTTATTGAAAACTTATTGTTTGAACCTACCTCTTATTAAACCCTTCGACCCTTTAAGTTTAAAACCCACCTAGTATAATGATCACCAAGTTTTACTTATCATAGAACACTTGGCCATAACATAGAGAACTATAAGGCTCTCTAAACCATTGTTCACAAAATTTACAATGAGGATGGTCTATTAATAGATGAACCTCCTATTAGCCCCACACCAATCCAACCACCCACCATGCCTACCCAACACTCACTTACTCCTCTACTCTCACCTTAGAGTGAAGATGAATCTAACCAATCCTCTAGTTCTCCTTTTATCCATACTATCAACATAGTCATAATAACATAATAGAAGGATAAAGGGAAGGTTAAGGTATCCATTCCTTGTACATACCCCTCCTCAAACCCCCAACCATCTCCATCCTCAATCAAACCCAAGGTATCTATCTTAGGTGCCTCCCAATCTAACCCTTCATAATCCATTAGGAGAGTTATCCTCAAACAACTTCATCAGACCCTAATGAAGATGAGATTTTATGAGCTAATCTCTACTTCTCCCTACCATCACCAATTGTTAATCAAGGTTTTTCAATCCATTGAGGTCCAACCTAAAGACCCCAACCTCTAGCCACCTTTATCGGTGCTCTTTATATTTCCAACCTTATTATGTACAAAGATTTAGAAATTCCTTCCATTCATCCTAAGGACTTAGATCCTCCTATTTTTATCACTACCTTTATCAACCAAAGCCATATGAAATGGGTTATGATTAATGAGGGAGATAGCATAAACATCATCTCCTCTCATGCCTACAACCAACTCAATTTGTCAGATAATATCATGTTTGAATCCTTAGCCATCCTTCATTCCTTCAATGATACCATGGCCACTACATTAGGAATTGTCATCCTTCATATCGATGTAGGATCCCATATGGTCCTTAAACTTTTTTATGTTGTAGAAGGTGAATTCCAATACAGTGTCTTGTTAGGAAGACATTGGATTTAGTCTATGGGTTGCATTCCCTCTACCCTCTACCATTACATTAAGTTTGAGCATGAAGGCCAGGTCATCACCATCTAAGCTGACCAAGTCCTTTCTCAATAAGAAATATGACCTACCATGATTATGATGTCCTCATACCTCTATCGAATACACCCTTAGTATCTCAAACTCCACCTTCACCTACCAAAGTAGATATCATTCTTCCTTCCATCAATGAGGCATTGACTAGTTCCTTTATAACCTCACACCAAATCCCCACCATAGATCCTTTGGAATCCATATTCCTTCACCTTTTATTAGGGTAACATCACCTTTTATCACTTGATGCTTTACTTACTCCTTATTAGTACGGGCAACTTACCAACTACCTGCAATATGACCCTAATGTTAGAACTATCATTCCCTTTAGACCTCCCAACTATCAGACCCATTTTGTCTATGGGGGACTCGAAAAATCCCTTGATGCTTCTACTACCTCTCTTACTCCTTACCTATTTACCATTAGTTTCTCTTACCTTGATAAACTAAGTTTTGCCAAGAAATACCTCCATCGATGTGCTTAGCAAGGTTTTGGTCTTGGATGA
The DNA here is from genome assembly GCA_037957365.1 of Torreya grandis. Classification (NCBI taxonomy): domain Eukaryota; kingdom Viridiplantae; phylum Streptophyta; class Pinopsida; order Cupressales; family Taxaceae; genus Torreya; species Torreya grandis. Next base: position 4,480 of record JARHVA010005613.1, on the reverse strand, counting down.
TATGAGCATGGCCCATATGAATTGGTTACCATCAAAACCAAGAAGCCACATGAGTAGCATGGACTTGGTTTCATGTTTCCTAATAAGAAGAAAGCTAAGCAACCTAAAACACCCACCACCACCATTATTGAGGAAGATACCCCTTCCTCAGCAACCTCACCTCCACTTGTGTGTGAGGATGATGATATCATCCCACCTAATTTTTTTTCATTAACATGATTAGCCTTAGACCCCTGAATTATCAAAAGGAGGGGTTGACCATAACCATCCCTTTGATCCATCCTAAAATGAGAGGCAAAGAATCTCCTACCATTAACACTATCCTATGTTAGGATGATGATTCTATCCTCACTTGCCTTAGTACCCTAGATTTTTCAATCCATAAATCCCTTCCTATTGAGATTTTGACCATGTTAAATGAATCCACTAAGGATATCTACTTGGTTACTCTAGATAACCCCCACATTATCAAACTAGGCCAATCCTTGAATACCAAGGAACTTTAGGACTTTTCTTCTTTCATCCAAGACCATAACATAGCCTTTGCTTAGTCTTATAGTGATATGCCTAGGATCAACCCCACCATTCCTACCCATAACATAGTCACACACTATGATGCAAAACCTATCAAGTAAAATCCTCGACACATGCAGCTTTTCATAGCCCTTATCATCAAAGAAGAGCTTTAATGTTTCTTATTTGTCAACTTCATTCAACTTATTGACTACCCCCAATGGGGTTTAAATTTTTTACCTATTAATAAAGCCATAGGGAGACTACGTATTTGTGTGGACTTTCATGACCTCAACCTCACCTACCTTAAAGATTATTTTCCTCTACCTAGCATCGACTAGCTAGTTGATCTTATAGCTAGCCATGAGATGTTATTTCTCATGGATGGATTCTTGATCTATAATGAGATATTGATTACTCCCAAAGACTAGCATAAAATTACCTTTACCAACCCTTAAGGGACTTTTTGATATAGAGTCATGCCTTTTGGGTTAAATAATGCTAGTGCAACCTACCAGCATGCCATGACATACATTTTTCATGACCTTATCTATAAGATCATAGAGGACTATGTGGATGATCTTCTCAGAAAATTCAAACTCTAAAAGTATCACTTATCCATTATTAAGATCATCTTTGAGTGACTTATCCACTATCATGTTCATCTTAACCCCAAGAAGTGCATTTTTAGGGTCTTGTCAAGGAAGATTCTTGGCTTCAATGTCTTCCTTTATGGAATCAAAGTTGATCCTAAAAAAATCAAAGTAGTCCTAGACATGCTCCCTTTCACCAAACTTAAGCAACTTTGAAGCTTACAATGGAAGCTTCAATCCATTTGTTTTTTCATTTTTTAGCTTTCAGATTGGTGCCAAACCTTCCACCACCTTCTAAAGAAGGATGTCTCTTTCAAGTGGAATAACGATTATAAAAAATCTTTTTATTCACTCAAAGTGTAAATTTTATCACCACCTATCCTTACCCCTCCTAAATATGGCCAACCTTTCTGCCTATATATCTCTGCCACTGCCCATTTCTTAGGGGTAATGCTGGCTCACCAAGATAAACAACATAGAGAGTAAGTCATGTACTATATTAGTTACACATTCATAGAGTATGAGACTTGATACAATCATACTAAGAAACTATTATAACTTTAGTCTGTATGGCCACCAAGCTTTGCCACTACCTTTTTAACCATAAAACCTATGTGATAACTAACACCAACCTACTCAAGTACATGTACTCCAAGCCATATCAAAACTAGTGTATGGCCAAGTGGCTCATGCTCTTAGTAGAGTTTGACTTTGAGTTCATTTAATATATGTTAATTAAGGGGAAAGCCATTACTAACCAATTAGATGAAGCATCTTTATCAAATAATAAACCTCTACCTCTTGAGTTCCCTGATGAGTCCATTTTGACCCTATCTCAAGTGGATTTTACCTATCAAGTCGCCATGTTATTTGATGGATCAAAATGTAAACATGTTGGGGGAGAAGGTATCATACTTATTCCCTTTTGTGGTGAACCTCTTCCTTTGTCCTTTAATATCAACTTTGAATATACCAATAATATGGTTGGGTATGAAACACTAGTAATAGGCCTTCAAATTGCCTTAGCCCTAGAAGTCAAAATAATCAATATCTTTGGTGACTCCCAACTTGTGGTCAATCAAATAAATAGATTTATCAGTGTAGGAATGATGTTTTGTAATAGTACAAACAACTAGGTGATGAACTCCCAGCATCATTTAAATGCTACCATATTCAGTCAACCCCATGATCTACCAACAAGTTTGCCGACATCATGGCTTCCCTTGCCTCTCAAATACCATCTACACCCTTGGATTCTAAGTTGTATATCATTATCTATAGGCTTACCCAACCATCTTATATCAAACTAGATTCTCCCACCATATTTAATGTTGAGGAGACCCAACCTGACCTTTGGTACCGACAAACCTTCTTTATAGAAATGCTCAAAGATAATTTGTTTGGAGTACCTCTTACTATAAAATTATGGGGGGATTATTTATAAACATGGATTTAATGGCCTCCTCTTTTATTGCTTACATAACCACAAAGCCTCCCATGATATCAAGGAAATGCACAATGGTATCTGTGGGGGACACTTTAATGGCCTCACTGTAGCCAAGCACATCATCCATCCTGGCTATTACTAGCCTACCCTTAACTAAGACTATTGTTATTATGTGAGAAAATATTTCAAATGTCAATAACATGATAATTTGCATCACACACCTATCCATAGCCTTTGAGTTTTTAGTAATTTTTGGCCTTGTTCACAATGGAGTCTAGATATCATTGGGGAAATTAATACCCATTACTTAAAGTGACACCATTTGATTATCACCACAATTGAGTACTTTACCAAGTGGGTAGAGGCTATTCCTATAGTATTAACCAAAGTGGAGAATATTGTTAACTTCATTAGCCATCACATTATCTACTACTTTGGTGTTCCTCATAAGATTATCATCGATAATGGTAAATCCTTTAAAAATAAGCAAGTATAGGGTCTATGTGACTAATTTGACATTAAGTTAAGATTTTCCTTGCCCTATCACTCTTAAGTGAATAGATAGGTAGAATCCTCTAACAAAACTCTTAATAACATGCTAACTAAATTGGTTAATGCATCTGATTGGGATTGGCATTTGCATATCCCCTTTACCTTGTGGGCATATCATACTAGCATTAGAACTCCATTTTATCTTGTATTTGGGGTAGAGGTTATCTTTCCTCTTGAAGTCTAAATCCATTATTTTCACATATCTTTTCAAGAGTTTATTTTAGAGGATGATTATTGCCAACACTGTTCAGCCCAGGTGGAGTTACTCGATGAGCATCGTTTAGCAACCCTCACCCATAGTCATGTCTATCAATAACATATAAAATGTGACTATAACAAACACCTTAAAATTTGAGAGTTTAACATTAGAGACCTTGTCTTAAATTAAAATTAACATGTTACTAATATGGAGAAAAAAAGTGGGGAAAGTTTACTTTCAATTGTTGGATGGTGGAGCCTGATCTTATTTTAATGCCCAGTTCCTGGTAGGGGGTGTGGGGGGAAATACCCTCCCACTAGAGTCACCATGGGGGTCTAGGGGGTAGTGACCTATTTATGAGCCTCCCTTAGTGGGGGTTTGGGGGAAGCACCCCTAAAGTAAAATTTTGTGAAAAATACATTATAAAATATTGTAATTTTGTAGTTAATTTGGACCATTTACTATTAAGTTTTAGATCTAATGGTAGAAATTAAATTAGTGCATTTTTGACCTAATTCATTATCCTCCTTTGATATGAAGGCATTGTAATTAGGAAAAAAATGTGAGAGAGTGAAAAGGATATTACAGTGGATGTATTATAGGCTTTTCCTTTCATTTGTTAGATTGAATAATAAAGATTAGTAGTTTTTGTGTGGACATAGCCCATATTGGGTGAAACATGTTAAATTTATGTCTCTATTCTATTGTGTTTTTTGAATTTTAATTATATATTTATTTCATTATTATTTTTCTACAATCTATATTCCTAAAAACTGGTATCAGAGCTAAAGGTTTACTTGGAAAATAAAATTGTAGGAAAAAAGGTTTCCTAGTTAGAGTGGGAGCAATTGTGGAAGAAGACAAGTTTAAGGTCAAGAAGTTTAATGGCCAAAACTAATAGCTATAGAAGATGCAAATGAAGGTCTATTTATGTTAGAAGAATCTTTTTCTACCATTGGGTAGAATAACAAAGAAGCTGATGACTATGAAGGATGAAGACTGGGAGGTTGTTGTTAGAAAGGCACTAAGAACAATACGGTTGTGCCTAGTTGCGTTGATGGCCTTAAATATTTCAAAAGAAAAGATAATAAAAGATGTGATAAAGGCATTAGATAGAATGTTATGAAAAACCCTTAGCCTCTAATAAGTTATTTCTTATGAAGGATTTTTTAAATC